>JARHVA010001035.1:1250000-1710000 GCA_037957365.1 Torreya grandis | reverse complement strand
ATGAGCTAGTCTCTTAAATAGACCTGTAGCTTATCACACTAGGATAGTTGAATGTGTACCTATATTGAACCTACCCTATTATCACTAACCTTATCTAGGTATTTATGTATTTTTTAATTTTTAAATTGGGTTTAAACCCCTTTCTCATACATGTTCTACCTCTTCTCATTATATGAGCTTTACCTCACTATTTTGCATCATGGCTGTAGGTTTGTATGTTATACGGATTGTAAGTTCATCCTTAATGTTGTATTGGAATATGTTATGGATTAAGGTGGAGAAATAGAGATAATTTTAAGATTAATATAACCCCTAATAATGGACAAAGTTTCAGATCCTAACTATCTCTCCTCTATCTATACAGATCACTTGAAAATCACCTTTCTAGATTTGCAAGGAGGTCGATATGAGAGATAAATTAGTTTTCTTCATTTTATGATCCAAGAGGATCATAAATAAGGAAAATTGATATGAAATAATCTCTTACCTAGCATCAAATGAATTCAAGGTGCAAAAAATAAAAAATAAAAGCAAGATCAAAGCAAAATTATATATGAGGGGGGATCAATAAGCCACCAAACCACCCATATATATTTCATTATTTAATTAATTTACATATTTACCTTATTATATACTTTCACATTCTTTAAATTATATTCATGGGAAATGAAAGGTCATGATAAATGTAAATGTGTCCATTTAAATATTAATAAGGCACCCATCGAATTACCTTTTATTTTCATTAATAAACCACCCACTTTTCATAACTCCCACATGGTATGTGGCCTTTAAACTTGGAGGAAAGTTAATGAGTTGAAAATGGGATGAGTCTCATCGCATAAACAAAGGCATAGGAAGGGGTTTTATCACCTTACCTTTATATAAAGCCACCTACACATTCTATGGGCTTGGGAAGGCTATAAAATGTTGGTGTTTTGTTTGGAGAGGATGAAGCATTTTCAACAAAGCATTGTTGATAGATAAAGCTTTGATAAGATTTTATGAGCCAATGAAGAGGTTTAGAAATGTGTGAATGAATATTTAGAAAAAAAGAGATATTGAATAAAATTATTTTTAGATGTAGGTATAAGTTGTTTACAAATTCATTTGGTGTGATATTGAATTGTAAAATTTGCACCAATTATTAATGGATCAGTCACACTTATAGTGGACCTAAGGACATAGATAAATTATCAAACCCCAAAAACAAACTTTTTTTGTGTTTATCTTTTTTTTTATTCTTATTTTACACATGAATATTACTTCCTTTCTAATCACGTATTTTTAGTAAAGATTATATTTGAATAGTTTTTTTTTACGTTACAAAAAGTGAGCTTACTATTCAAAAATTCCATTTTTTAGGTTATTCAAATTGTTCTAAGTATATTGATAATTGGATAACTATGGATCAGTTTGGTATCAGAGCTAGTGATCTGCACTAGATAATAGTATTTTTGGATTGTAAGTGGATTGTTTATGTTAACCAGGTTAATATCTAGACATGGTGAAGGTGAATTGGAAGATTACAATCCTAATATAGGTACATAATGTACAAGTCAAGTGACACCAATGGAAGGGGAATTAGACTGGGATTGAGACTTTCATAAATCTTTTTATCAAATTAAAATCATTATAGAAGAGCTCTATAATGAAAGGCAAAGTCAAATTGAGTGGGAAAATA
The DNA here is from genome assembly GCA_037957365.1 of Torreya grandis. Lineage (NCBI taxonomy): Eukaryota > Viridiplantae > Streptophyta > Pinopsida > Cupressales > Taxaceae > Torreya > Torreya grandis. Next base: position 1,708,319 of record JARHVA010001035.1, on the reverse strand, counting down.
AAGGTAAAGATGAAGAGGTAATTCCTTAGTCTCCTCAAAATCCCAATATAGGTGATGATAAACCATTAAAAATATCTGAGTCTCTTCCCCCTTTAAATCTTGATATTAAGTTTGAGTTGCCTATATATAATAGATAATTGAATGCAGACAAATCAGATAATTAGATCAAGAAGATTGATGTATAATATAGGATTAAAAATAATATAGATGAAAGAGAAAAAAATTAATTAGAAATGCTTTGAATGGGTGGTACAACACTTATCTAGTGGGAAATCAAGTGACAAGAGTATTTGGTTAAACAAGGTAATGTGACTTATTCTTGGAATGAATTCATTTTTGAGTTACATAAGCAATTTTATCCTTTGGGATACATGTAACAAGCCATGATGGATTGGCAAAATTTTAGGCAAGATAAGGGCATAAGTGTACAAGATTATATACAAGAGTTTAGGAAACAAGATTTGTGTTTAAATATTCCCTTACACACACAAGAAACTTTGATGAAGTATCTTTTTGGGTTACATAGTTATTGATGACATATGATACTAGTTTTAAATCCTACTAATCTGGATTCTATTTGTGTACAAGCTACTCACTTGGAAGCTAGGGGAAAATGCCCAAAGAGAGATTTCCTAAGCAAAAACCTAAGTAATATGAAAGCAAGGACAAAGTTACAAAAGGAAAAGATAGGTATAAAATGACTTATATAATTAAAAAGGAAGATGAAAAGCCATTTTTTAATCATTGCAAGAAAAATAATGATGAATCTAAGTGTTGGAAATCACATCAAGAATTAAAACCTAAATGGTTTAATAATAAAAAAGAAAAAGAGAAGAAAACCAATACTTTAGTGCATGATATTGGATCTAATTCTGGTGATGAGACCAAGATCATGGCCATGAGTTTATGAGGTTGTAATTCTTCCTCTTCTTCTAGCACTAGTTCATCTAATGCTACATCTTCCTCCAAACAATAATCTATACATGACGAGAAGAAAAGAAATTAGATTTTCCACCTTAGAGTTGTTTCTAAAATTACTGAAATAGACACTCCATTTGATAGTGGATCTCAATCTAATCTAATTTTAGAGGAGGTTGTGAAGAAAATGGGACTCCAAATGAAACCACATCCTAAGCCTTATCCTTTGGGCTGGGTTTGTGATGATGTAAAATTGTAGGTAACAAGAACTTGTAGACTCAGATTTTCCATTACTAACAAGTTCATTGATGAGGTTGATTTGGATGTTGTTCCATTAGACATTTATGGTGCGGTTTTTGGAAGTCCTTATCTTTATGATCGTAAATAAATCTTCTATAGGGTAGAGAATAAGTACTTGCTTGTTAAAGATGGGATTGAATATATTATTAGAGCTCATCATGTGAAAACAAGTTTTTCTTTAGTTACTACAAGGTAGATTAAAAGGCTTGTAAATTTAAACAAGAATTTTATACTCATGGTGATCAAAGCCAAAGAAAAACATCATGAAAATGTTTTTGAGAATTATGATCCTAAACATCATAATGAATTGGTTAAAATTATTTATAAGTATGATGATGTTTTTTGGGATCCACAGGGTCTACCTCCTAAAAGAGGGGGTTAACATGAGATACAATTATTGTAGGATGCACCTCTTCCTAACATTGGTATGTGTAGATTATCTATGGTTGAAAATGAGGAAATCAAGAAGTAGGTGATACAACTATTGGAAAAAGGAATTATCTGCCCAATTTCATACCCTTATAGTTTGCCTATCATTTTGGTGCCTAAGAAAGATGTTACATGGTAGATGTGTATTGATTTTTCTACCTTAAATAAAATCATGATGAAAAATCATTACCCTCTTCCTCACATTGATGTTTTATTAGATCAGTTGAAAAATGCTATTTATTTCACTAAATTGGACTCAAGAAGTGGTTATCATCAAGTGAGAATCAATGGTGATATTTGGAAAACTACTTTAAAAAAAAAACAAGGTTTGTTTGAATGGATTGTTTTGCCTTTTGGATTATGCAATGCATAATCTACATTCATGCATGTGATGAATGATGTTTTTAGGCCATTCATTGATGATTTTGTGACAATATTCTTAGATGATATTCTAATTTTTAGTCAATCATAAAATGATCATGTCATTCATATTTAGAAAGTCTTATATGCTTTGAGAAAGGAGAAACTATATCTGAAGATGTCTAAATGTGAATTTGGGAAAACATCTTTGGTTTATTTGGGTTATGTTGTGGGATATGGTAAATTGAAAATTGATCTTTTAAAATTTGAGGTCATTATTAATTGGCCTAAACCCAATAATGTAACATAGGTTAGGATATTTCTTGGTGCAGTTTAGTACTAGAGAAAATTTATTACTAACTTCTCATTTTTTGCATCTATTTTACATTCTTTGACTAGCATTAAATATGTCTTTTAGTGGGGAGGCAAACATCAAAAAGATTTTGATACACTAAAAGAGAAAACAAGTACTGCTCCTATCTTAACACTTTTGGATCTACACAACCATTTGAAATTGAGATAGATGCAGGAAAATATGCTATGGGTGTAGTTTTGATGAAGAAAAAGAAACTAGTTTGTTACCATTCAGAAACCTTCACAAGTGCGGTCAGAAACTATCCTAGTTATGATAAAGAATTGTATGCTTTGGTATAGAGTGTGAAGAAATGGAAGCACTATTTTATGGGAAAAGAAATAGTGATTCACACTAATCATCAACCATTATAGTATCTTCAATCATAAACAAAGCTACAATAATCAAGACATTTTTGACTGATGGGATTCTTGTAGCAATTTCACCTTATGATAAAATATAAGAAAGATTCACAAAATAAGGTTGCTGACATGATTTCTAGACCTCCTATTGTTGCATCAGTTATTTTAAAGAATACTTATTTAATTCATGAAAGTTATAAAGAATAATATATTAATGATGCTAACTTTAAGGATGTTTATAAAGATTTGATGAGTAGTAAACAAGTGGGAAAGTTGACTATCATGTGCATGATAGACTCTTATATAATCTTGGCAAACTATGTATTCCACAAGATGAATGAGTGGATATGGTTAGATAAGCTCACACTTCTCTTGTTTCAAGTCACTTTGGTGTTGGTAAGATAATTGCACAATTACAGAGGTATTGTTATTGGCCTCATCTGCAAGAATTTGTTACAAAATATATAAGGATTTATATTCTTTGTGCTAAAAGTAAGCCTAGTAATAGGAAATTGGGTTTATATACACCTCCCCCTATTCCTAATAGACATTGGGAAAGTATTTATATGGATTTTATAGGAGGTTTGCCTATGACATGAAGGAAACATGATTATCTCTATGTCATTGTGGATATATTTAGTAAGATATGTGTATTAGTTCCTTATACTAAACATATTACTAGTGATGGGGCAACACACTTATTTTTTAACATGTTTGGGTTCATTTTGGATTGACCACATCTATTATCTTTGACCAAGAATATTGATTTCTTGGAGAATTTTGGTCAACTTTATGGGATTTAATGGACACTAAACTGAAGAAAAATAATACATTTCATCCAAAAATTGATGGATGGACAAATAAAGGTGGTCAATCATACAGTGGTACATCTACTCTATGGTTATTGCAACAAACATCCTAAATTATGGGATGAACATCTATGTTATGTGAAACATACTTATAATTAAGCACTACATTCTTCCACATAAAATTGTCCTTTTAAGACTTGTTTTGGTTATCTACCTAAGTCACCATTAGACTTCACATTTGAGAAGGAATTAGTTACAGATGGATGATTTGATGTTGAGAAAGCCAAAAAGTTCTTCTAGAAGATACAATTAGTTCAATAGACTATTAGGAATAGTTGGAGAAAAGTGAAGCAAAATATAAGGCTAGTCATGATAAACATTGAATTAATCATTATTTTCAAGTTGGTGATCAAGTATGGCTTCATATCATTAAGGAGAGGCTTACAAGTGAAAGTAAAAATCTTTGAAGTTTTAGGTCTTAAAATGATAATTAGATAACTAAAGATCATTTTAAGACCTGAAACCTATTCCAAATCACTTTTTTGGCCTTGTAATGGAAAAATAAGGTCTTGAAGATGCATGAATCTGAATTTCACCTAAAGAACTATAAAAATAGCCTCAAAATAGGCCCTTTTGGCACTAAAATTGATAGAATCACTTGATAAGTTTTATGAAATTGATGTAAAATGTATCCAATGGATCTTTTCATGCTTGGATAAGTAAATAATGTCCTGAAGAGAAAAGTTTCAAGTGGTAGGGGTGAAAATTTGACCCGTGAAGATCATTTTTAGATGTAAATGGTCTTAGAGTGTCCCTTGAGCTTCCAAAAGTTAGTTTGAGGATTTATATAATGTCTTAGGTCATACATATGTATTATACACTCTCTTTCCTCCATCACTACCTTTGCAAGATCAGAAAGGAACAAATTAGATACATGGTATGATAAATAGAGAGAGAGAGAGTTGGGATATAAAAATTTGGAAGTTATTAGGGGTCCTAATGAGATTAAATTTAGTGGCATTGGTTTGCAAATTCATGACCCCTCCTTTATGAACAATCACTAAGATTGATAGGAGGTCACTATGTCTTATCCATTCAAATAGGGTCTAATTTTTCTCCTATTTCTCCAATTAAAAATTTGAAAGAGAAGAATGGTTTTAAGGGATATTTTTATAGGTAAAATATCTCCTTTAAATTTTAGTTTCATCATCCAATTAAACTCCATGAAGTGTCTTCAACAAGAGGAAAGGTGCCTCAAGTGTGTGAGCATATCACCCTACTATAAGTGTGTTTTGGTTTGTTTGGCATATTTGTCACCTTTATAATCTATAATTTCCTTAAATTTTATGGAGGACCTATAAATTTCATAAGATTCATGTTCCCTTACCTTGACATTTGATCTTTGTCTACAGTCTCCAAGTCTCTTATTCTTTGGAAAGCATGTATAATCTTATATAAGCAAAAAGTGTAGTTTAGATAAAATAAAAATGATAAACCATGAAATTAAATTATAATATAAATATTTAATGAGTTATAAACTCAAACAAGGAGCATGAAGCCCAATGCACCCTCTAATGAGGGATTTAGACTAGTTTCATTCAGCTATAGGTATGTAGACCTATATGTGAGCATTCATTAAGTCCAAGGTTTCATTTTTAAGTGTTAAATACATGGATAAGGGTGATGTATACTTTCAAGGAATTTAATGAACTTGATAGACTCCACTGCTATCACCAAAATCATGATGAAGAGACCTAACCTCAATGCATAAACTTTGTATTCAAGATTACTGATACACAAGCCTATACAGACCAATTGGATAATTTGAAGTGGCATAATGTTGATAACATATCCATAATCTTATGAATAAGGTTAAAATAATTAAACAAGGCTTTATACAATTTTAAATGATCTATACTTAAGGATTTATCTTCAATAGGTTATCTAAGTAAGAAAATAGACCTAGAGGAGACAGACCTATAGGTCCTCTTTTGAACAAAAGGCATGTGTTCATGTCAAAGAGAGTTATTTATAAAAGTGAATCCATATAATGATAATTCACATACCCATGAAGACTCTTATTCTGTTGAGAATAAAATATTTTAAATGACTAATGTTATATCTATCAACTAAATTCACAATGCCTAGACATTCATACACTAGTCAACATATGAGGACTAGCAGGAAAGTTTGTAGGATACTATGAAAAGGTTATGAGATTTGTAAATTAATGAGAGAAAAAATCTATGAATTTTTAATAATTTAGTGTGCCATGATGAAGTTGAGAAATTAGGTCCAAGACTTTATTTTGAGACTCTTTCCTAAGTAGCCACTTACAACCATGTACTGAATATGTATAAAGAGCAAGTGAGTGTGTGATGTTTTGGATAGTTTGAGGAGGTTATAAAATTAAAAATTTATAAAAAATTCCTTGAAATGATAATTGGTGTGAAATTTGGGTCCTAAAATAAAGAATGCATTCAAACACCAAAATGGCACCTACAAGCTAACCTAGGCCTCACAAACTATTTGCAAGGTTTGAGAAGAGAATGATACCTAAAGTTAGTGATATGGGATATTAGGTGAAGTGATGAAAATATTTGAGGTAATTTTAAGTCAAATAAAACAAAAATAAATTCATATAATAAATCACTATACATAGGACCCACTTCAAACCCATGCTTGCACAATTAGAATAATGTCTTCAGGCCTTCCTCAGTTCATTAGAGGCATTTGTTTGTTTTGAAAGAGTTGAAGGAATATGAGAGTATTGAAAAAAGTTAAACCATTTAAGTAAGGTTTCATCATAATATTATCTCCATAAGGTCCTTATACTTAATAATATGACTAAAGTAAACCTATAAGCTCTGCATACACAGTCATGAAGCTTATAGGTCTGTTTGATTTATTGAGTGAAAGTGCTTGTGTAGTGTGAGAAGAGTTGGTTGATATCATAAATATAGAATGAGAAAATTTGAGGTTGAGAAAATAAATGGACCTATAAGAACATTCATGAGAAATGAGACTAAACCAACTCACTTAAAACCTCTATATACAATCACTTTATATAGAGGTCTACCTGGTTGGCTGAGTAAAGGTCACTTGTCTAAAGTCCAAGAAGAAGTCTGAGGGAGGAAATATTTTTATATTGGATTAATAGTGATACAATGGATCCATAAATCCTTCAAACTTAGTACAAAAGGTGAATTTAATGATGATAATCCCTATGTAGGCCTAACATCCCTAATACCATATACAAACCATAAAGTATAGTCATGAACAAAGTGGCTTGTTGGAGATAAAGGGATGGTTTGAAGGTTTTGAGAGTTTTAAGATGATAATAAAAACTTTTAAAATTCATCACAAATAGGGGAGAACAAGGAAAAGTGGAACTTAAGCCTTGGAAACCACCTTGAGCTACCTTCATGCATGACTACCATCCAAGACTAGTTTTATCTCACCTATTACAAATTTAACCTAATTTATGGATATAAGTGGTTTTTAGGGATGGTAGGGAGGTATAAAAACTTAATTATAATGGTGTTATTTTTTTTATTAATCTAATCACCTTTATGAAAAAATATTAAGAGCTCAGACCCCTCTCTGATGGCTTGATTTCAACTTGAGAGACACCATATTTCACTTATAACTTTCATGGGGTTTTAAATGGGACCCAATTATTTTTTTAGGTGGTGTAGGGGTATAATAAATACAATATTGTGGCGCTAAGACATAAAGAGGATTTATTATTTATGAACATTCTTTAAGAATATAATATGTCTAAAACCATCCTAAAACCCTAATATTGATCAGTTGAGAGAGATGGACTCCTAAATCACATGAAATGACCTGGTTTGATCATCTAACCTCCTAAACATTTTTATATAATCCAAGTAGGTTTCAACCATGTAGTTCATATGTACTTGTAGTTGTATGGATTGTATTAAATGAACTATTTTGTAATGATTTTTGGTGTTTTACATGGTTTTGAAAGGTTGGACACTTGAAAACTATTGTAAGAGGTCAATTTATATTTATTTCATCTTTTAAATCCTAAAAGTATGCATATAAAATCTTATAAATGATCAAACAAACTCCATTTTTCAAGGCAGTCTCAAACATGCCTAAATTGAGACTAAGTTTCAAGGCCATTTCATGGCTCTCACACTTCCACAGGGTCTTAAGGCCTAAAATTTTAAATGGTGGTTGTTTATAGGCTAAGTAAAGTGAATAAAATTATTTTGGGTGGTTTCAAATGTGTGGGAAAGGTCTGAATAAAAAAATATTGTTTTAGACAAAGAGGCCTAATTAAGGCCTAATTAAGGAGAGAGAAAGGTAGAAAAAGGCACTTCCACTCAAAGTTTGGACTTGAAACTTGGAATGGATTTTTAATGACATAATGGGTACTTAGTTTTTCCCTTATTTTTTTATTACCATTCGTACACTTCCCTACACAAGGAGGTTTATAAGTTTTTAGGGATATAAGGAAAATAAGACTAATGAGAGCTTGAAGAGCAAAATGGAGTTTTGAGAGCTGTTATAAGAATAAAAATGGATTGATTCATGTTTTATGAGGTATTTTAATTCATTTCATGGATATAGAGTGGATTGGAGAATATAAAATCAAGTTTTGATGCACTTGAACAAAGCTAGGTGTGGGAAATGAAGAGTTTCAAGACACGCACGCATATGAATGATGAGTGCCACTAAAATTTCAAATAAAAGGAGTTTATAAGTGTAGGTTAGGTGTAAAATGATAATTTATTAAGTCATTCATGGATAATTTATTATTGAGATGATCAAGGTGTGGAGCTAAGTTTTAACTCCTATTCCACTTGGAGGATGGAGCAACTTTAGAGGAGATAAACATGGATTTGGTAGTATTTTAATACTATTCATATCTCCACCTTTTTTTTAAATCTAACATAGACACATGGTAATATCATTAACCTATTAACCCCTCTCTCTCATCCCAATTATCTATATAAGTAGTCACTTTTGGCCTTATAATGCATCCCATTTTGGTATGACGAAGCCTTGAAGAATTGACTAATGATTTTGATTTTTAATAAAGATTTCAAGCTCATTTTAAGTTCTCCAATTCTTTCTCAAGTGTTTGAAGTAGTTTTTGGTTTAATGGAAAGTGATGGTTATCTCTTCTAGTGTTCATCTTACTCTTTCATTCTTTGTGTAAGTAATTTGACTCTTATTAGGTCACATGATGTGTAAATGGTTATTTTGTGTCTCTTTAAGTGTGAACATTCTACCTTCATGTTGAAACACTTTTATTAAGAGAACCTTGAGTGTTGAGATTAGTTTTGTGAATTATCTTTCATAGTGCATATTCAAGTAGGATTATGCAGTTAACATTGGTGCATCACCTTGTTTATGTTAGTGTTAATATCCTTCTATACCTTTTATTTAAAGCAAGTAGATTAATGTTTAGTTGTAGGTGTGGTTCAAGGGAGCTATCCCTTCAATATAGAGACTCATCTCTCCCATAGGTCTCCCATAACTTGAGAGATGTTTCCATGTTACATCAAATTGAAGGAGGCTGGAGTAAAACTCCTTAGGATTAAAATTTTATAGATAAAAAATCCTACTTATATAATTACAAGTGGACTTAGTATTTCAAGTGAAGGGAAAAATTGCTGGTCTTGACAAAGACATTAAAAATGTATAGAGAAGGAGGGCATCATCATAGACAATCAACTAATGTAAGTGTCTAAATTCCCTAAGGTGCTATTGGGGATCCTTCTTACTCTAGAACTTGGATAACTTGGGAAGCTCCCACTGAGGAGGATAGGGTCAGATAGGGATAGATGGGTGAATGGGTTCATTATAGATCTAATCATATGATCAGATGTTGTGAGCTCTATAAATGGATGACATTAAGATGGTCATCTTATCCATGAGCATCTTCATGAGGTCTACTTGGGGTTATGCACCTGAAAGGTTATAAGGTGCATATTGTTGTGGTGGTTGGGTGACATACTGATATTGGGTAGGAGGTTGGGAGGCTACCACCTATTGGTATGCAGAGATTAGCTATTGGATGGAAGATATGTAAGGGTAGGTAGATGTAGGTGGTTGGGTATTAGGTAGAGATGCATGCCCTTCTGGGTTAGGGATGTAACCTAGGTTTGGTGTAATGGACACCTATTGAGTAAGAGTGGTGGTTAGGTTGGTAACCAAAAGAAGGGTGGTGACCTTTGTGGTAATCAATGGTAAGGTAGAGGGTATAGGTAGCACATGAATTTGAAGTGGGGTATTGGTTAAAGGAAGGTTGGTAATGGTAGCAGTAAGCACTCCTATGGTGAGAGGAGTATATGTGGCTAATGGTTTGGTTTCTCCTAAGGTGGAGGAGTTTTTTGGTAGGGTTAAAAGCTATAATAGTGTTTGTACGTTGGTTTTATATAGTAGTATCAAAGGGGTTGTTGGTATATGAGGAAAATTGGTTAGCCAATGGTTGGGTGGTAACCATGGAAATAACAGTGTTTCCCATGAGGTGAGAAGGCATGCCATAAGGTCAGTCCATAGGTGAAACTAAATTAGGGGTATGGTGAGGGATAGTGCTAAGGTAGTGCTGGAGGGCCATAGGATTGTTTTCTAGAAAAGTGGAAAAATCCTCATTTCCTTGGGGGACTTCCCAAGGGAACAGGGGAAATATTAAAGGGTGAGGAGAGTCTATTAGTTTAAGGAAATAGTCCATAGGTGAGGAGGTGGAATATGTTGATTGGTTTGGTGATGGGTTTTCCTTTGCTAGGTTCTTTTATAGCTGGTGAGTTAGAAGCATCCAAGGTAAGGGAGAGAAAATGCACAAACATTCTCACCACTCAAATAGAGAGAAGAAAAGAAATGATAAAGAAAACAAGTATCACTATAAAAATCATGTTAATTCCTAAAGGTTCTTTTTAGTCTCTCTTTTGGCTTATGCCTTAAGCTTTTAAGAATTGTGTGACTGAAATTGGCTTGTAGAATAGGTACTAGAGAGGAAATATATGGATGATTTTAGGTTGTTTAGGCACTTAAAAGGAATCTATATTTGAAATCAATACATGGCTTGGTATTGGGGCCTACCCCCTCACTTCACACATCATAAGAATAAGGGTGTCAAGTGCTTAGCCAATATATACTAATTTCCATATTTTATACTCAACTAGAGAGCTAAGTTAGTTCTACCCTTGGTAGTGACCTCCAAGTAGGATTATCAAGAAAGGGTAAGGTGACCGCTAGGTGATGAAATCCTAGTTAGGCCTTGAATCAAGTTTGTTTGATGTTTAATTGATGAAAGCTATTTGGTTTAGTGTGTGCAACAAGAGTGATGTTACGATAGGATTAGTTTGATTTAAGTTAAACTATGTGAGCTAAACCCAAAAGATATTTTAGTTTTGTTAGTGAGAATATATAGAGATAAGATCATACAAATGCAAAGAAAGGAAACCCAAAGTAAAGACTCAAGGTCTCATTGGGCATGTCATAATGTTCTAGTGAATTTTTAGCTTATATTTCAAAAGGAGGAAGAAAAACAAAATACAAGTATGGTTGAAAAACTTATTTAGTTATGTGTGAATTGAATTAGAATATTATGAATAAGTCTTCTTTAGATTGGGAGGATGACCTGCAAATACAACATCACTAAAGAAAATGGTTGGTTAGATAGATACCTGAGTGGATTGCCTAAGACTAGCTAGATTTGGAAAGAAAGTGTTTCCTTGAGTGCTGTCATTCCACACATTTAAAAAAATCAAGTTTATAAATAGAATAAAAAGTACTTGCATCAATAATCAAATTTTACTAAAATTAAAAACAAGAAATGCTTACTAAAGAAATAGACTAGGAATGACTAATATAGCGATAAGAAAATCAATACAAGTGCTAAATAGCTCTAGTCTATTTTATAAAATTAGGCAAGGGTCTATGAACATGTAGGGATATAAAAAATAGATTTGGCTGAGGGTAGGTAGGTGGAAATAGCTTCCTAGAATTTATTACCATTGTCACCATTGATAGTTAAGGTGATTGTCAATGGTTAAGGTGACCGTCAGTGGTTGGACAAACAATTAATGGTTAGACAAACTATTTATGGTTACTATGTGTAGGTTTGGGTTGACAAATGGTCATATTCATGAGAACACAAAGTTGGACTGCAAGAGGTCGATTGATGCTAGGTTGAGTGTGAAAGGTAAATAAAGTAATTGAATACTAAAAAATAAATACTTATCTTATAAAAGTTTGATCAAGTGGGTGTTTGAGGTGGTTGACTCGTTAGTGAAGTCAACATGATTTTAGTAGAGTAAAAATACTTGACACTTTGGTAAAGTGGTAGTGGAAATTTGGCTCTCTAATGTGGTGTCTAGATTGCTGGATCACTGATGATGATTAACTTGAAAAATAAAACTCTAGATGCACAAGCTCTTGATAAAAATAGCAGATGCATTTCACCTCCCTGCTCCTCTCTTTTTATAGGCAAATCAAGAGAGTTACAATAAGACATTAATTAGGCCTTCCAATTATAAATTACTAATGTAATGGCTTGTACATGGATTTTGATGAGTTATATTTATAAAATCAAGGTAGGTGGCTTGCATGTTGGTGGGTAAGAAGGTACACCCTTATTGTCAATGATCAAGGTGACTGTTGGTGGTCATCTTGATTATTGATGGGTGAAGGGAAAAAGTGGTTAAAAGGTAGTTTAAGTCAATTAAGCAAACTATGGGTTAGGCTGAATTAGAGGTCAATGGGTTAGATTGGTCCCAATGGGGTCCTAAGGTGGTCCAGGGGAATTTTAACATTCAAAATCATGGTGTGCATATTTTTAGTGTCTACATAAAGTAAGGAAGGAATACACCCTTTATATGTGAAACCAATATTGATTTTATGATTTTTACTTATAGATGATGTTTCCTTGAAGATTGGAGAATTGGTTCTTCCTATGAAGTACTTGGAGAAGAATGGTGCATTAGATAAACCATTAAATAAAAATAGAGGTGATGAAACCCCAAATTGATTTTTAAAAATATAAATAGCACCCATTAAGGGACATTGAAACCTTAGTTTACCTCTATTGGTATTTGTAACCCAAAGACATGAAATGGGTTGAAATTCAAAATGGATTCACATATAGAATGTTAGAGGGAATTGAACCTCTAAGTTACGCACTATACACTTAAATTAAATCAACTACCATACATGGATTGTAGATTGAATTCTAACTTGATTTCTAAAATCATGATAAAAATCGAATGGATTACATCCATGCTTCTACCATGTCCACATATATTAAAATATAATTGAAAAATGTGGCATGAATATGTTATGATACTATTGGGAAGATTTCACTAATGCCTCAAGGTTTTGGTGTAATGGTTTGTTACATTTGGTATCAGAGCCTCCACCTAGGTTCAAGTCACAGAGCAGGTGGCTATGTTGGCATGACAGTATTCATCTAGTGATCATACATATGGGGGATCCTAGGGTATAGGCACAAATCCAACCCAGAGTCTAAGCTTAGGAAGTGTGGTGGGATGTTATGATCTTTATGGGAAAATTTCACTAACATCTTGAGGTTTTGGTGTAACGGTTCATTACATAATATGTGTTATGCCCCTATTAAAACTATATTATTTAGATTTATATGTAGATGTTAATTGTAAATTATGTTTGAAATATTGAAAATATGTGAATTTTTACTTTGATCCTAAAATATGCGTGCACATGCATGGAATATGCCCCCATGATTGTGTCAATAATTAAATTTTGAATAACTTGGTAACTATTGAATAATGTACTTATTCCAAAACTAACTTTTTATTTTGGAAAGGCTTATCTCATGTATAAAAATCCAATTAAAATGCCTCAATTTTGAGGTGATATAATTGATCCTAAAATTAACTCATCTCAAAATAAAACTTAATTTGAAACATGCATAGTAATATTAATCATTGCCAAAGGTAACATATGTAAAACGTGTGTTAACATAGTAAGATTTGAAAATCATATATAACTCATGAGGCAATGTATATAAAATGTATCCATGAATCTCATATAATTATAATTTAGAATAAGTATATTGTGTTATTAGTGCTAGATATGGATCATGACACTTTTATAAGATCTAATTATAGAATACAAAGTAAGAAATCAAATCGAATGAAATCAAATCTAAACTAAAAACTTATACTTCAATGATAGAGCACCAAATGAACAAAAACAAACTAAACACACACTTAAAAAACCAAGGTGGAATAATATTTCTCCATTGTGATTGAATGCTATTCTCTCTTAAATGAAATGGATGTGGGTGTTTAACTCTTCTTTCAGGAAAAAGAAATTGGGAAGTGTTTTGGTATGTAAGTGGATGTTGATGGTTTTGATTCATTTGGATTTACTTTAAAATTTTATATCACTTCATTAGCTTGAAGGTGGATGATTTGAGTGTAGTATTACAAATCAATTTTTAGGCTTATAATAGGTTAATCAATGATGAGGAATTAGTCCTCATCCATGAGGATGATGACTAATTCCATGAGTTGAAAAGAAAGGGGAGTTGGTTAAGTGAGTCAACAAAAATGGTTCAAGTTAGTTGGTTGAGTCATCTAAGAAGTTGAAATTTTCTAAGATGAATCATAAGATGGTTGGATGAGTAAACATTTGGTTGAGACAAACATGTATGATGTTTACATGAGCTGGATAATTTGAATTTTTAATTAGTATTTGAGGAAAATGATGTGCGTGATTATAATTAATTAATTATTTGAAAGTCGAGGGAAATGATGTTAATTTTAATTTGAATTTATGATGGTAGATTAGTGTGCCAAAGTGAATTTCAAAAGTAAATGGTAAAATTTAGTTGTTTACATTTTCTCTTTTTTGAAATGGTGTTAAGAAGCAATGTCATTTCAAAGAATAATAGACAAAGTAGAGTGTTGATGATTGTGGAGAATAAAGTTTTGCTAAGTGATTGAAAATGAATGTGATGATTCCCCCTTGAGTGTTTGTGTGGGAAAGTGGATGAACACTTGAAATGATTTTAAAGGAAATTGAATAGGTAAAGTGATGCATTACTAACAATAATAGAAGTACTAGTGTCAATACAAATGCCCACAACATGGTAAAGAGCACATTTAAAATATTTTCCCCTAAGCCATTAAATTATAGAGAATATATTGGAAAAATAATACTTTCATTTCATAGATTGGATGTTTGGATGGTGCTTAGGACTCAGGGCTCACATGAATAGATGTGGGAATGATATATCCCAATGATGGTAAGCTGCAAGCTGTAAAATAAAAAAAATATTTTTTGATGTGTGATAAAAGTTTACAAGATTGATATATGCAAGAATTGATAAATATTTATAGTAATTTAATTAATATATGGCTTAAAACGTAGAGGAAATGATTTGGATGGATGCTGGTGGCTGAACTAACCCTAGATACTCCATGTAACTAAGTGCTGCCTATATTATCCAAATAGACCTCAAGCCGATGTAGTTCTCCCTATTTGGGAAAAGATGTAAAATGATGATATAATGTAAAATTAACCCATAGATTTTATTAACCCACTTACACTAATGATTGAACATTGTAATTAGATTTAATGATGTATTGATTTTTACCCAAAAAATAATATATGTAAGGAGTGGATTAGAAATGATATATCCTGAGATAAGTTACACACTTTGATGCACCCCCAAATAATGATTTATTGAAGGAGAAAATTTTGAAAATGATATATCCCATTGTAAAGTTATGAACATAAATTGGTTAACTAATTGATTGATGGATTATTTGATGTATGGATTGATGGAGAAATGATAAATGTTATGATTTTTTTGGTCCCAATCGATAGGTGCAAGAGATTGAATGAAAATAGTAAGAATGATTGTGGATGATTGATATGCAAACATTCTTTTTTAATTAACTATATGGATTAATGATGATTGATCACATGATTGGATAACATGGATTTGATATATGGATGGAAGATAGAGGTGATTATGGGATGTATAGTACATTTAATTTGGTTTTATGTAGTTAAATATTTATTAAAGAAGAGGAAAATGAAGTTACCAATGTCAAAATGGAGAATTTGGCATTGAATGTGGTGAATTTATTGAGTATAATGGTAAATATGTTATAAAAGAGATAATTAATTTAACATAGTGGCAAATTCATTTTGCACTTATAGTGGACATCTTCTAGAGGGCATAAATTTTGACTTAGGACTCTGTTTGAGTTTTTGCTTGAACCAAAATGAAGGTATAAAAAAAAGAATACAACCATATTGAAAATATTAGTTATATATAAATGAAGAGGTTGAACAAATTGATGTGATCTATTATGATATTGTGATTATTTATTGAGTGTTTTTGAGATGGATATGTACCCATTTATGATTAACATAGTGTCCATTAAAAACATCTAGGAGAGATAAGATGGAGTATAACATCTAAATGCTCTATGGGCTAGTCTTCTCAACATGTCATGGGTCCTCTGAGGAGAAAACCATAATGAATTTATCAAAAATGACATATTTATGATTTGTTTAAGGATGTGAGATGGTTTGTTAGCTACTTTTGTTTATGTGATTTTCTTTGGATTTATAATAAAAATGCCAACATTAATAACCCAATAAGAGTTAAGAAACTTAATTTTTGATATTATGCATGATAATATGCACCAATGGTATGGAAAAAACAATGAATACTATTGAGTTATATGTGTAAGGTGCATCATGATATCGAATATCATAATAACACTATTTTTAATGCTCATAGTAATCTAGACACAATAAATAATAAAAACAAGAAAAAAAGAGACATTTTGCAACAATGAAAACCATGCAATTAAAATAGATAAAGAAGAAAATAATAAATTTTACAATCAAGTAAATATAAAACAAGTAAATAAATGCTTTTTTGAGTGTCCTTGGTTAAAATATAACCATTTGGTATATGAGATCATTAACAATGTTGAACCATCCAATGAATAATCCAGGTAAGTGATGATTAGGGTACCTAATTAAGGATAATGATTTTTTTTTGATTTTTTGTATTTTTTTGTATTTTAAGATGTTTTTAGATTTTATTTATTTATATATGTATATACAAGGGGTAATAGCAAAGGGAAACTTATTATAACACTGATAAATGGAGCAATAGTGGATAAAAAAAATATTATGTATGGATTATAGATGAATAGGAATGGATGGGAATTAAGATGATAACTCTAAGAAACATGTGATGTTAGAACCAAGTGTGTAGTCATCAAATAAGCATTATAAAGATACACTAAGATGTTTTTAAGAACGTGTCTCAAGAGTTTCCACTTCCTTATCAAGGTCAAAATGAGAATAAAGATGGTTCTATGATGGTAAATATTAGATTAAGGATGGGTAAAGGTGGTTTTAGAAAGGTTTGGGATTAAATGAATTGTTGAGTATGAGTGTCACATGGTGTTAGGATGGAAAATATTAGAATTATAAGGATGGGTTTTGATGGGTTTGGGATTAAAATGATAAGGATGATTTTGGATAGGTAAGGGGTTTTATGGATGGTCTAGGATAAGTGTATGATGGTGAAGGATGGGTATATAATAGTTGTAGGATGGGCATGGATGAGTTTGGATAGGTATATGATGGTTAAATATGGGTTTTTATGGAGGGATAATTTAAAATGTATAGGATTTAAATGGAATGGGGTTGCCCACAAGTGTAATGTATTTGTAAACAAATTATTATTTTACACATGATGCCAAAAATTGTTTTTGATCATGGTACTTGCCCAATTCACTATTGAGATGGGTTTAACCTTTGGAAAAATTTATTTATCTTTTTATTTTCCTTTATTTTAATATATTTTTAAAAATTTTTGAGTGTTTTATTTTTATCATCACAATTATGGAAGTGCGAGATGCATGATGCTGATCCATATTAATATTTTAGGTTTGTGATCTATATATATCTTCCCTAAATTTGTTTATTTATAAGTTGGCTTATTCCAAATTTACTAGGATACCATCATAGCCCCTAAAATAGAGGATGTTACCAAACAGGGTGAAGTATAAGTTATGGTGGATGAAGGATGTGTGTTGAGTGTGTGAAATATTTAGAGGGATGGAATGATAGTGGGGATAAGCATAGGTGTCATGATTTGAAGAGTGATTGGGACTAATAATCTTACGTTCAACAATATTAGAAGTATCTGCATGTGGAATGATTTAGGAATTCAATGCTTCTTCAATGATGTCTTCAATATGTGATGGGGATCCTGGTTGAAACTTTACTAATGTAGGGGGTAGACTATTTTTGTCATCCATTAGTGCCTTAGAAAGGTTTTCACCAAGGGATTATTCTTGATTATTTTGATTAGGATTCAGATTAGGATTATCTAATAATGCCTCAAATAGGTTTTCATTAAGGGACTTATATATTTGTGTTTCCAAATTTTGATTTTGATTTGGATTGAAATTTAGATTTTGATAATCTGATAGTGCCTCAAAGAGGTTTTCACTATATGATAATGATTTCAGATTTATATTATAGGATTCATTTTTATTTAGGAACACTTGTTGTTCCTTAGAATACACATATATTTCTTGATGCTATTCTGGATGGAGACCAATTAGGAATTCTATGATTATTTGATTATCATCAAAGGAAATTGATGGTAAGTAAAACTATTGTTCCTAATCAATGGGTGTGGGAGATGGACTTGCAATATGGGAGGAAGGATTGGTGGTGTTGATGAAATCAATGGTTGTAACATGATACTCATAGGGAATATGAATGGATCCTATTTCAATTATGGATGAATTTACATTATAAATGGTAAAAGTATCACTAACATCATTACATTAATTTTGAAATGGTTTTTAGCTAATGCCATGAGGTTCATTATTTACTTTGAAATAGATGGGTTCTATAAATCCTTATTCATGGATTTTATTGTCTATAAGTACCTTTGTCATGGGGGGTATATGATGTGGGGTGATGGGGGATTTAACATGTCATATAAGGTTAGATTATTAGATAATGAGTGATAATTTGTTTTGGCTAGAAAAAATTGGTCGAAGATAGGATCTTGGTGAGAAATGGGCTCTTGGTGAAAAATGGGATTATTTTTAAAATATGGAATCTTGGTCAAAGATAGGGTTTTAGTTGAATATAAGCTCTTGGTCTAAGATAGGATTTTAAATGAAGGTATGTTTTTAAATAAAGATAGGTTTTTTAATGAAGATAGGTTCATTGAAAATGGAAGGTAGGCCATTATTTTCAAAGATGGTTTGATTGACTATGGATTGGTTGAAAAAGGGTGGATCAAATGGAGCTTTATAAAAAAATGGGTGAACAATTATGACCTTGATTTGGAAGTGTAATAGCTTAATTATGCTCATGAAATACATGTTGAAATACCCCAAAACTATGATTTTTAGATGTGGATACACTTATATCTACCATAATGTGCCCTTTGTCAATCAAATCATGGATATAATGCTTTAGTCACATATAACAATTTGTGAAATGACCCCAGATTATGTGTTATTCACAATATTCATTATCTCTATACCAATTAGGTTTTGGAACATTTTCATCAATTTATTTGGTGTTAAGGAACACAATCATGTTTGTAGTGACCAACTTAAAAAAGATAACATCATATCATTTTCCTAATGGAGTGCATTTACATTTTTAATTCACTTGACTAGACTAACCACTAGGCATAGTAGTGTTGTTGGTAGGTTCGATAATTTAGATTAGTTATGGATTTTTAGATTGAGTAAAGCTAGATGGTAGGAGTGCTAGAATTGGATTCATTTTGCTAGTGTAATGAGGGATGTTGGGATCAAGGCTATAACTAGTCGATGGGTGTCTTGGTTGATTTTGGATAACTAGGCTACTAGTGGTAGGTTAATGTGGATGTGGAATGGTTTAGGTTTCAATATTAGGAGGAAGTTTAGCCCCTATAATTAAGGCTTTTAGAAGGACCTAATTATTATTGGATAGAATATAATCTATGATTTGATAAGGGGGTAATATGGCTCTAGGGCTATGTTATTTATTTTCAACATTATACTTGATTTCATGGATTTCAACATGATATTCTTGATGTTCTTGACTACCAAATTTAAAGGGGTCATTACCAAAATGCTCTTCCATCAACCTAAGATTGTTCAACATAGCCATGTTTCTTGTGATAGGTGAGTTTACTAAGAGAAAGGCTTTAACTAAGAAAAGGTAAAAATATATATTTTTGACTCTAATAAAGTGAAAGATCAAAATGACTAAAATCAAAATTAATAATAAGGTACTTTGAGTTTTGACTTTAGAATTAATTTTTTTAATTTTTAAAGCTTTAGGATTATTATTTGATTTCTTAATTTCAATACTCAAAATATTTTTGGTTTCAATCAAAGTATTTAAGAACATGGTTTTCAAAAGGAAACAAACAAACAAGTCATATTTTAAAGACACATGCATTTAAAAAAAAATAGATAAAAACTAGGCTAAAGGATTGAATAAATCTTATAAGTTTCATGTCACTTGCTTTTCCATTGCATTAGTTTTGACCTAATATTTCAAGACACTAACCATATAGGTTCCTACCATTCCTATGGCCCACTAAGCCTGGTTTAAGGGTGCATGAAAAGTAGATTCTTGGTGCTAATTGTAAACCAATGCAAAAGTTAAATAATAATAATGACTTTCCGAAGATAATGTTTAAATAATATTATCTAGGGGAGTCCTCTATATACGTTTCGATACGATGAGGTCTAAAATATTAGAAAAAGTTGATTCAATAAACACACACTAATGGGTCTAGTCCTAATGTGCCCAACATAACTATAAAATTTTAGTGTTTTGACTTTGAAAAAATCAAACTTCAAGTCATGTTATCTAAGGCCTAGGTATTGGAGGATAAAACCCCATCACTTCATAGTGTGCTTAAAACACAACACCACTTAGCCAATAATGAGAAATGTAACTCAATTTATATACCCCAAAAGTACATGGAGTTTTACCTACCATATGGTGATGAAACACATGGTCGATATAGATCTTATAAATAAAAAATAAAAAAATTTAATACTTGTCTTCGATTCCTAGGTATCTTCATCAATGTGACACCAATGGAAGAGCATACACATAATCACAACTTAGGAAATAAAGTCACAAAGTTATTTTCGATTTGTGAGTATCATCACCAATGTGACACCAAGGAAATAACATACATAACTTTGTGATACAAATAAGCAAGTTATTTTGTATTAAATTTAAATGTGACTTAATTACTAATTTGAAAAAAAAAATGAAAATTTTAACATAAACAAAGTTAGAAACCAATAGATAAATAAATAAAAATTCTTTTTCTTTTACTTTTGTTTTTATTTTGATTTATGGTTTATTTGATAAGTATTATATACAAAATAGTTGTAAAAATGTTTGTGAAGATCAATGCAAATTTTAATTTATCCAAAAATATTAATAAAAAAAACATACAAACTTAAAGTCAGAAGAAAAAAGAACAAAACCAGAAAATAAAATCAAAATAATAGCCACTAATTTGATGATATATCCTAAAATATGATTTGGGTATACGTAAATTTTTTATATCTTGTTTTAATTTTAAATATGAACAACCTTGAAAATTAGAAAAAATATAGATTGAAAAAAAAAGTTATTACCATTTTAACATTCATGATATAATTTTTTTAAAAATTAGATCCAAGAAAACAAAAATTATAAATAAAAAGTAAATAAAAAGAGCAAGCGAAATTGATCAAAATTAGCCTAGAACCTACATATAAACAAACCTTATATATATATATATATATATATATATATATATATATATATATATATATATATATATATATATATATATATATATATATAATATGAAAAAGGTTTGGGAAAAATCCCACCGGAAATGCCAAAATATATAAGCTCTAATTCTAGAATGTAAGCTAATAAATCAAATCAAATGAAATCAAATATAAACTAGAAATTTAGAATTTAGTGATAGAGCAATAAATGACCAAAATAAAACTAAACACACATACTTATAAAATCAAAGTGGAATAAGCTTCCTCTATTGTATTGAATGTGATTTGATCTTAAATGCAATAGATGTGGATGCTTAAATATTCTTCAAGGAAAATGGAATTAGACAACATTTTAGTATGTAAGAGGATTTTTATGGCTTTGATATGTTTGGATTCACTTGACAATTTGATATAACTTCGTTAGCTTGAAGGTAGATGGTTCGAGTGGAGGATTACACATTAATTTATAGGTTTATGGGAGGTTAATCAGATAGTTGAATATTATATGAATTTATTGAATTATTTAAATAATCAATAGTGAAGAATTAGTCCTCATCCATGAGGATGATGACCAATGTTATGGGTTAAGAAGATAAAAGAGTTGGTTGAGTGAGTTAGGAAGAATGAATCAAGTTAGTTGGTTGAGTCATCAATGAGATTGAAATATTCTAAGATGATTCATAAGGTAGTTGAGGAAGTTGAGATAGGTGGTTGAATGAGTCAAAATTTAGTTGAGACAAACATTGAGTATGTCTTGTAAAAAATTAGAGATTTCAATACATCAATTCATGAAATCAGGTGCTTACTCAGTTATCTAAGTCAGTTTTGAACTCATTACAACTAGGTGCAAAGATAGTTTATTCTTGTAACACTCAACATTTATCACTTGACTGCACTGGGATCAAATCACTTAAGGTGAAAGCCTTATGTGCTCACTTGAAGTTCAATAGAGAAAGAACTAGGGCCCATGTTGGGCTAGTTGTGATATGATGGAATGCATCACATGTAGGAATTATTCAAAAGAAAGAAGGATTTTGGTGGATTCATGGGAGAAAGCCTTCAAGGCTAAGACTAATGACCTATAGGTGCAAGCCTATTTGGGGAATTCATTCTATCCATAAGGGTAAAATCCTTTATCAGGTTGGTTCTATAACCTCAAGGGCACAAGTTTCTTTGTCACTAAACTTAGAGCCATTTAGTTGCTTTGAGGGGTCAAGAGGATGCTTTCACTTGAAGGTTCATTTTGGACTAGTGTATCTAGCTAGGGTACCAAATTTTGGTTACATGACCTTATCTACACTTAGGCTATTTCACATAATATATTGATGTCATATATTACATAAAGATGACATTAATGATTTAGACCATAACTTCACTACAATATAATCATTCATTTATTGAAATTACACTATTGTAATTATTACATTAAATTTACAATCAAAGAACATTAACATACCCACATAAACTAGATCAAACTCAATTAGATGCAATGCCATTATTCATTAAAAAAATCCAAGTAAATAGAGTACATGATAAGTGAAGTAGAGAAAATTCTTATCTGAAGCTACTAATACCCTAGAGGCTCACAAGTGAGCTTGGGAACTACAATGTGGATCCTCAAAGGCATCCATGCTAATCCTAAGTTTTAATGGTAGTCAAATTATTATATCTAGAACCAATTTTATAGGGTTTTGCTACATAAAATTGCATCCTCAGCTCACTAGATTGATCTTGAATTTATAGTACATAAGATCATCTTCATGGTAAGGTAGAGAATGCATGTTAGGTGATGAGATAGATCCTTGGTTGATCATTATACTAGCTCCATCACCTTATGCCCTCTGTGTTATGGTCATCATGTGCAACTTACTCAAAATGATACCTTAAAAAATAGAGTGCCAGTTACTCATTTAGCAGGTATAAGATGTGCATTGATTCTTATATCTAGCATAAAAGATACCAAAATGGAAATCATACCAAGTGGTTACCTCATATTGAGATGTATATCAAGTTATCATGGATCCAAACTTAGCAAAAATAGGGGCCCAACATTTACCCAATACAAAATTATTAGTTAGACTAGTCTTTCAAAGTTTTTGGCACATAAAATTTGAGCTCACTCTCCTTTAAGTCAATGATGAAGTCCTCAAAGACCTTGATAGCGAGATTGAGTTCCTCAGTGATGCTATCTATCTCTATGGGGAAAAAATTAAGCACAAACACATCTATCTTCTATAATTATTTTTTAAAGGCCTCAACACTTGCCTTAGCTTTTATCACTCCTCTATCCAGGATTTCCCATTATTCACAAGCTTTAGTCTACAAGGCATGGAAGAGTGCTTCTATATTATACTCCTAATCTTTGATCTAGGTGCTTAAGGCATTGACCCTCCCCATTATATGTGTACACTCTGACCTACTTGTAGTTTATACCTATGTAATTATCTCCTCATTCTCCCCCTTTACCTTCTTGAGGCACATGTCTATTATTGATGCCTAGTTGGAGATGTTACAAAATATGGCATTGGCTGTATCTACACACTCTTAAAGTTTTGTGAAGATCTATTTTACCTCTTAAAGATTTCTATCTAGCTCATTTTTTAACATAATGCATGGGTCCTCTTTTTCTTCTTAAACTAGATCTAACTTTAACCTCAGGAGCATCTAATCTAATATCATACATACTTTATAACCTTTGAGAGGTTTGATATGTCAATGCCATCCAAGAGGGATGGCTTGGCTATCTCTATGCACTTGGTTAGTTGCTAAAACTTAAAGTTAATGTCCTTTACTTCTTCCTCTACATCTTGAGTGATTTTCTTCCATTTATTTTACTTAACATCATTGATGATGTTATTTCATGTGAATTCATTGGCCATCTAGATGAGTGCATTGGTGGACCTGATTAGGTTCATGGCTTGGGGATTTAGGATAAAGGTGTCTTGCCCATCCTTAGGTTTATTTGTACCTAAAATAACCCTTTGAGGCACCTCAAAGTGAGGCTCATCCATGTAGCTATCGAATATAAATAACATCTATTTATGCATCCTACTCATGGTCAATTTGAGGGGTATGTATTCAAACATGTAGAAGTCTTCCTCTATCCACCCATTTTGTATATTTTCCCTAAGGCTCAATTATGTGCCTTCTTCTATGATGACTAGCTTTGTGTGTTATTCTTCCTCTTTATTAGTGCTATGAATCTCTTTAGTGCTTTCCTCTAAGGTTTATTCTTCCTATTCATGTAGGGGTTTTTTTTGACCTTATCCCCTTGGTTTGCTTCTTCTTCTCCCTTGGTGCCAATTTTGCACTCTTGTTTTTGATGGGTCTTTGTGGCATTCTCTACTTGTTGATTTTCTAAGGTGTGAGTATCACCTTCCTTTTCTTTAGGCACCCCTTCCCTACTTGGGCATGCTTATAGTACAACTTAGTCTATTATACTGGTGGAAGTGCTAGGCACCTTTTACATTGCTTCCTTAGTTGGTTTTGTGCTTGCAATAACCTCTTTCTCTTCCTCTTATTTCTTGGAATTTTCTTTTTAGGCCTTCTTATTTTTCTTGGAATTCCTCTTTTTTGATAGCACTAAGGCCTTTTCTTCCTTGACCTTCCTTTCCTCAGCCTCAACTATATCAATATGATCCTGAGTCATACTGGCTTCCTTCATGGACTCTCTTTTCTTCTCTAGCACCAATGCCTTCATAATTTCTCTTCACTCATACATAGATTGCTTCACACCTTTCTCTTTTCCTCCTTAGTTTGTAGAGTCTATGTGGTGGGCCTTTGGGATGAGGTTCTTGATGGCTTCTCTACTTCTCCAATCATTGTGGTAGTGCCACCTTAGAGGGCCTTATGGACTTGCTTGGTGGCAGGATCCTCTCCCATCTCTTTATAGATAATGTAAACTCTTGTCCCTACTTTTTCCTCCTTATCCATCTCTTCACATGCTTCTTGTGATTCCATTTCCACCAAGGTTATCATTGGCATCACAATGGGACCCTTAGATTTTTTTTTCTTTTCCTTCTTGTTGGGAAAAGTAGTCCCTAGCATGAAGGTCACATGCTTTTTATTTGGGGTGAAATGAGTTACTTATTCATCAAAGGCAATTTTTAACCTTAGGTTCTCTTAAATTTCTTCAAGTATTTCTCCTCACTTTTTTGGGGAGACTTCTTCTATGTTTTTGGCATTAGCTTCCCTTCATCACCGATCTAGAGGGGGAGATTATCATCCTTCTTAAGGTTTGCACCCTTATTTTTTATCTTCATCTCATAATATAACATGTGTATGTGCTTGAGTATTACTTCTTTTTGGAGGGGATGGAGGTTAGTGTGATCTAAGTTATCCTCCTCATCTTTTGTAGCTTTTCCTCTTGGCCACACATATTGGCATCATAACTTGCTCCTTCTAAATACATGGACTTCACCAGGATGTCTAATTGCTATGTAATGGGAATTTTTATTAGCACATCCTTGAATTAATTTATGAAAAATGTGTAAGGTAGTTTTAGCTAGTGTGAATGGTTGACATCTATGAGTGCCAAGTGGACTACACAATAATGTTGCATGAGGGTGAAGGTTACCATTCCAAACATGTTTTGGGGAAGCTCCTCAAGGATGCACCATTCCATCTTGAATTCCTATATGTATTGCGTGCATCACCCCATCACTCAACTCTTGTAATTTTGAGAGAATGAAAGGGGTAGGTGAAGTCCTATTACTTCAACAATAGGGAGTATTTATGCATAAAAAAGACCTAGATATTGTCATCATCACCATCAGGCACTCTGATCTCCTCCATGACTATTGAAATCAATATTGACCCCCGCATAAAGGTATCTCTTATCATATAACACTCAATCACATTTTTAATAATTTTTTATTAATGAAATTAGCAACATTGAATTTGACCCCTTACACCATGTGATAGGCGATGGACAAGTAGGCCTTGCTGATAGCCATCCATCTTCTACTAGGGAAAATATTGGTGCTCATCAGGTATGATGTGGCCATTGTGTGAGCCCTTTTTTATATTGGGAATGTGAATCCAACCTTATAATACCCAAGGTGCTTCATGACCCTTTCTACCTCAACATCATCTACCATCATTTGTGGATGTCTATGCTAGAGTATGGGAGCCTAGTGATTTTAAAGATTAGGTGCAATGATAATCATATGTACCTCCTTATAAAGTATAATTGATACCCACAGATGCATGAAAGGAGGAACTATATGAGTTCTTCTAGCTTGTCAAAACATGGTAACTCATAGTGTTGAGTTGCACTAGTGGTCACAAGTTTATCTCAAATGGAGATGTTAAAAAATGTTGTACCTACCTCTATCTTTTCTCTCATTTCCACCATCCAATATTGTGCTAGTTATTTTGCATTACTTAGGGTGTAGTGGTTGTATTCTTTTAGTATATAGGTGTGTATGAAAGATGCCCAATTTTCCCCCACTAAGACCTCTAGGGGAAACAGTATCTCCCTATATGAAATCTTTGTGAGTACCTCAGGGTTAACCATTATGATGCTCACCCCTTCTACCAACTACACCTTTTTAAAATTAACTATCTCTTATGTTATCTGTGCCTATTTGGAATCCTTCTATGCCTACAATGGACTAGAATGCATCCATTTATTCCCTATCCTAAAATGGCTAGTGTTGAAGTGTGGTCTCTTGATTTTTCTATAGCCTCTAATGTTTTTTGGTACTTCTCATAGTCACGAGTTTTGTAACTATGAATTCAAATTTAAATCTTCATTCACCATTAATGGTGGCCTCAATATCATTCAAGTTTTATACTATCTTATTTTCACACAATTCATGCCCCACACTCATCTATTCCAATCTTAAAGGGAACATAATTTCACTCTCTACTCAAATTTTATCTTTTTACATCTGTGGGTGCTCAAGACTCTCTTTGGTAGATTTTTATCTCTCTCAACTCTGGTTTGGATCTATGTGTCTAGTTCAAATTTGATTAAGGTTTGTAACCTAAACCAATCAGCCTTTCACTTCTTTATACCTTGATTTTAGTTACCATCTTAATTATAGGTGAGCAATGCAATGGTAGTGCCTAGATTTCTTAGAATCCACTAAAACCTATGAAATCCATAAAAATATACTACCACCTATACATTCAATGAAAATATTTGTGCCTCTACCATCACCTCATTAAATTCTCTAAATAGTATTTTTGGTGAAGTGACATGTAGTTCAAATGGTCACTTACCACCTAACTTTAGGTGGATGCCAACTTATCTTGATGATCTTCCTCTTGGCCTTTATTCACTTGGTACAACCTTCACCTTCCTTATGGTAAACTAGGTACAATGATTCACATATGAATGATTTAGCCTCCAAGGTTCCATCTTCTTTTCTTGCTATGTAATCATTTTAAATGTGCTTTGCTATCTTGGTTAATTTATTTACACTTTCATTTCTTGCCTTGCTTTGTCCTACCTGATACAAATCCCTTACATTGGTCATCTGGCACTTCACTTTAAAGGTGTCTTGTACACTTAAAATCCTATGTACCTCTCTGACATCTTATGTGTATTACCATCTTGTGTTCCTGTCTTCATCACTTAGTACTCATATTTTCAAATTTCAGCAAGTTTCATGTGACCAAAAGCTTATGTGTCTAGCCTTAAAAACTTAAAAAGTATCCATGCTCAAGTCATCCCAATAGATTTATGTATGGAAGAACTAGAATAGTTTGCTTATGGGCCTAAAATCACCTCGCTTATTCACTCATTACTAACACAACACAAAATAACATAAAACATAAGGAAATTTTTGGCTTGCACCAAAATTTATTTTGGTCAACAAAATATAACCAAATTGTGACTAAGAAGTTGGTGTCTAATGCTACAAATGCCATCCTATTTACTATAAGGATTTAATCGGTTGCCATTGAAATACCTAGGGAATATTTCACTAAATAATGTGTGTAGCTTGCATGCACTAGTTTCCAACATGTTATAGATGACATATAGACACATCCACCTAATTTATAGCTTTCTCAAGTTCTTGATGTACTTAAAGTCATAGAGTGAGACCAATGCTCCTTAAATCTGTACCTTGTACTTAATATTCTTGTCATGCCACAACTTTTGGTGTGCCTTCTCTATCTAATAACTCCACCTTGCTTGGGCTCACACCTCATCTAAGCACTCCAAGTCCTCCAGCCTCACACTCAATGATTTTTGGTCATAAAAATGACCAATATGTGTAATGCATAATGATGAAACCATGAAATCTATTGGTATAACTATCTCAACACCAAATGCTAGTTAAAATGGTGTAGCCTTATTTAGGTGTTTGTAGGTTGTGTGATATGCCCATAATAATAATGAAACTAGATCATCCCAATATTTACAACCAACATCAAATATCTCTATGAGGAACATCCCCAAGATTTTTTTTAATGCCTCAACTATGCCATTCACTTTTGGATGATAAGGCATTATTTTATGGTGCACTAACATGTATTTGATCAACAAGATCTACATAATTTCATTGATGAAGTATGTGCCTTTGTCTCTAGTAAAATTGAGTGGGCACCCATAGAGACTTATGATGTTCTCCAATATGAACCTTGTGGCTATGACAATTGTGTAATTTTTGGTTAGCACTACCTCATCCCAATTGGTAATATAGTTGGTGGCCACTAGAATATATCTTGTGCCTGTGTACCTTATTATGGGAGTGATTGGCCCAAAAAAATCAATAGACCAATTTTTAAATGGTATCTGGGAAAGAACGGGGATGAGATGCATATCATCATGGTGGTTGGGTTTCCCTATGTTCTGGCATATATCACATGCCCTAGTATAATATTTTGCATTTAGAATAGACTTGGACACTATAATCCTGATTGCAACACTTTGTACACCATTACATCTCCAATGAATTGTAATCCTAGTATTCCATCATACACCATGCATAAAATAGAGTCCATTTCATGTTTTAAGACACATCAATGCAAGACTTCATCTCAACCTAGTTTGTATAGTTCCCTATTGATGAGATGAAAAGGGGTAGTATAAACTAAAATATATTTATTTTATTTGGTTGTCATAGTCTGTGGCATAGATCTAAATATTAGAAAAGTGTCTATCTCTACCAAGTCCTTAAGGACACACTAGACTCTATAGAGTTACACATCTAACATGCAATCCTCAATAGGCACTATTGCATCGCTAAAGTCAATGTAGGATAAATGATCTAGGCCTAAGTTTTATTTTCTAGGCTTCACTACAACTGAGAATTAGAATTCTTGAAATAGAAATATCCATCTACAAATGCACCCATGGATAATCAGATTATTCAAAAGGTATTTAAGTGCCTCATGATTGGTGAAAAAGATGAATAGTTTCACCAAAAAGTATTTCCCAAATTTTTGTAGGGCATAAACCATGGCTAGTGCCTCGCACTTAGTTGTTGTATAGTTATGCTTTACTTGAGTAAGTTTCCTAATTATGAAGGAGATGGGATGATCCATCTTAAATTCACTAAGATACACCAAAATGACACTAATTATATAGCTATATGCATTGACATGGATGTGGAATGGAGTTATCTAGTTTTGAAATTATAAAATAAGTGCACTAGCCAATTTGAGCTTCAGGGTTTCAAAGGCATATTCTTGCATTGGGCCCTAATAGAATTGGGAATATTTGTGAAAGAAATCCTCTAGTGATAATGAAATATTTTCATAGGTCCTTATAAATTTCCCATATTAGTCACAATGACAAGGAAAGGTGCAAACATATTTCTGCATCGAAGGGGTCTGGAGTTGAATGATTATTGCAATCTTCATAGAATCAATGAGTAAACCATATTTACAGATGATATTCTTGAGCAAAGTTATAAAGGGTGTAGTGAATATTTACTTATTGAGGTTTAAGGATATTTATATTTTATTTCGCCATTCAAACATCAAGCATAGGTTATCATAATGGTCCTTGATGAGCCCATACGTAGTCCAATTAACTAGGTACACTTAGAGGAACTTGTAGATGAAATTATTAAATGAAATGATCACCACTTTGAAGAACATGGTTGGAAAATTATTGAGTCTAAAGGGCATCATGTTATAAATATAATAACCCCATTTAGTCAAAAAGGTTATTTTGGGATTGTCCTCCTCTTCAATCTAGACTTGATAGTATCCAAAAAACCCATTAGTGAAGGTATATATCTCATAGCCTATGATGCCATCCAATACTTTGTCAGTGAATATAGTTGAGAAGGGGTTAGTGATGTAGGTGGAATTCAACATTCTATAATTGACACAAATGCAAATGCATCTATCCTTCTTGATGCTAATCACCATAAGGCTTACCCATTTTGATTCTTACATAGGGTAAATGATGTATACACATAATATTTATAAAATTTTATTGATTACTAGCACTTTATAGCTTACAAGAACCTATCGAGTCTCAATCTCTCTGAGTTCATACCTTAAGGGGTGCACTGGGAAAGGGGTTGGTAGACCATCGATGCTTTATAAGATTGTCATTCCTTTTGCCTCTTATCATCCACACTCTAGCCTTCTAAAACCATTGAACCCAAGTTTATTATTATTAGTCCTATCTATTACCATCATTTTCTATGTTTTATCCCTCATTTATTTATTTAGTACCCTTTTGACCTATCGGTTATACTAGGTTTGTTGACCTCTTTGTCAACCTAGCATAGTCCTAGAGAGTTAGCCCTGAAGACGTGTTAGGTTAATTGAGTCAACCTAACATAACTAATATTCCCAAATGTTTTTAGGGTAAGTTACTCCTATATATAAAAGGTCATTTACCACCATTTAGGAGTGAATAATAAAGAAAATAAGTGTGAATGAACATTTGCCTATTGACCATTCTACTTAGGGAATAAAGCTTTAAGGTTTAATAATTTCTTTGGAGCTCTGATCTCATCTTGTATAGAAGTCTTTTAGATTCTTGGATAGGTTGTGTAGCCTAGAGTTGATTTATCTTAGTTTTCCTTACATACCACAACAATCTCTTATGAAGCACCTTGGCCAAGGGGGAGATTGAGGCTCGAGTGGTTCATCTTCAAAGGTAAGTATTCCTTACTTTATTACTCCTTTATAAGAGTAGATAGACAGAGTATATGCATTCTTCTCTTTCATGTAATAGGATTCCTTATACATTGATGTGAGTATATGTCCTCTATACATGTTTAGTTTAGTTTAGTTGAGTTGTTTATTTGTTTTATTTCTAACCCCCACTTTGTGCCACAAGTTTTGGTATACACTAGATTAGATTTACTTTTCTTGTTATTAGATTAGTGAAATATTAAATCATAAGACTCCTTTAGGGTTGTTATGTGATTGTGTTAGACTATAAGATTTGGAACCTTATCTTGCATGATTTGTTATGACAAGTAATCCCCTAATTAGGTCTAGTAGATCCTTATACTGGTCATGCTATTACTCAACAATTGTATGCCCCAATCAGAAGTGTAGGTGTGTTCTATCTCATTTGATATAGGATTGATTTATGGACACAATGCATTTTTGATTACATATATTTTGGTTAACTTATTGTGAATCAAACCTTTATAGGATTTATTTCACTTATTTCTCTTCTATTTGTTAGTATTTTTATCATATCTTTAATATGATGGATTGACCCTGTCAACCTAGTTATTTATCACTCTATGTAGGTTTGTAGGAATAGGTAATTGGTTCAACCAACTCAACCTAATACAGGTTTCAAAACTTGTAGAATTATATTCAAATAATTGGATCCACCAGGTTGACCCAATATATTTTTTCTTCTAGTTTTTAGACTTCTTATTCAGTCAACTAGGTTAACCAAGTTGACCTAGTGCATTTTTAGCACTTTTTTAGTAGGTTTTTGTATTGCTTGGTCAACCAGATTGACCTAATTTTTATGTTTTTAATAGTTTTCTCGAAGGTTCTTGATCAATAATCTTCTCTATTTTCATCTCTAAACCACACAAGTAATTTTATACCTCTATGTATCTTTATATTTTTATACTTTATTTTCACAATTTATAATCTTTAAAACTGCCCCCACACAGTCAACTAGGTGGACCCTATGGACCTAGTTCTATGTTCTATGTGTTCTAAAATAACTAGGTTGATCTAATTGACCTAGTTCATTTTCAAACTTTACTTCCATAGTATAGGTTTGACCTTATCAACCCTCTTCTATATGATTGCCCATATAGTTTCTTAGCTATACCTTATTTCAAAGCTAAAATTAACCTTATATGGTAATCACATCTTCCTTTTTAGTTGTTTGCATACTTAGAATAGTTCACATAGTCTAATTAGGGAATATTTAATTAATCATTTAGTTGCACTATTTCTATTATTTTACACACATAGTTGAATGACATAAACATCAATAAACATTTAAACATTTGAATTCCTAGGCCAACCTACTTGGATTTCATCACCAAGGGGGAAGATGACTTGATGCTCTGGTCAATTATAAAGTGTGGTTAATGGTATATTTTGTCTAAGCGCCTATTACCCTTATTGATATGGAATGTGAAGTGAGGGGGAAGGTCCCAATACCAAGCCTTTATCATTGCCACTATAGGCCCTTTCATCCTAAACTTACCTGGAACTATCCATAGATTACTATATAGTACCTTACTTACAAACAATCTCTGTTTACCCTTAAAATAATTCTTAATGATATAATCAACATTCTAGGTTGACCAAGTAGCTAGCTTTAATTTCAAGTTATTTGATTACTCTTTGATCAATTGTGTGTGTAAAATCTTGCATTAACCAATGTTAGTACAAGATTTTTATTTATGTGGATCAGTTGGATTGGCCAATGTCAATTCAATTAACTATCTATTTCCCTTTCAATACATACTACTTTCTTTCATTACTTGCAATTATCTTGCTTTAATTTATAGCTTCTTATTAGCTTTTCCCTATCTACTATACTAGGTCAACCCTATCGACCTAGTATCTTTTTTAGCCCCTATACACTATGCTAGGTTGATCTAGTTGACCTAGTGCTATTTATAGCACCTTTACCTTTTTCTGCCCATCATTGTTCACTAAACTAGGTCGATACTATGGACTCAATACAATTTTATAGTCCCTATTTTGCACTAGGTTGACCAGGTTGACCTAGTACTATTGTCAGTCACTTTTTGATTCTTTGCTTTCTCATCTTGTCTCTTTTCCTTTCATCATAGACTTTTTGTTTGGTGATAAAACTAATTTTAGTTAATAGACATGATGGAATTCACCATTTCTGATAGGGTCTCTCATAGACAAAGTAGGGCTCCTTTCATAAAAGCTAGTAATGTTCATATTACAATTTGCATGATGGACTATGGGACCCCTCCTTATAACCCTTTACAACAAAACCCTCCTCTTCTCTTAGATGATCAGATTGAGTTAGAGTATACTCCTAAAATGCTTTTCTTTATCATGGAATTCCATCAAAATAAAGGGAAGGATCCTTTCACCACCTATAACCTCATGATTAGCTATCAAGTTGAATAACCCCATTCTCCTACTCCCACTTTCTCAACTAGATTTGGGGGTATCAATTTCTTTTCTTCTCAACCTCTTCCTTAAATATTTTGATTGCTTATTCTATGACATATTTTTATTTAACTTATTCTACCTCCATGCCTAGTATCTCAACTAACATGGTAGGTTCTACATCTAGTGGGCCTCTCATAAGATTCACTATCCTTAATCCATCTACTAGTTCATCATTTGCTACCCAAGGCACTCATGCTTATAATGATTCTTCTTCTCAACCATTTACTAGTCCATCTTTTGCTTCACATGCATATTTCTCCACTAGTGATTCAAATTCTCATAGCTCTTCTCAATCTCATATCAATGATAATAATGGTACCCAATCCACTAACACCAACACAAATAATAATACT
This sequence comes from Torreya grandis, assembly GCA_037957365.1. Classification (NCBI taxonomy): domain Eukaryota; kingdom Viridiplantae; phylum Streptophyta; class Pinopsida; order Cupressales; family Taxaceae; genus Torreya; species Torreya grandis. The sequence continues at coordinate 1,674,041 of JARHVA010001035.1, read as the reverse complement.
ACTTATTCTAATAAAAATAATAAAACTCATCAACTATTATTGAAAAACCTTAATCAAATGAACACTTTCAAAGCTCATAATATGAATCAAATGCAAAACCACATTTTTAATCTTCAATCCAATCCTCAACCAATGGCTTGGGGCACACATAAGTAAAGTGTTCTTCCTTCTTCTCTTTGAGATTCTCAAGATAATCTCATTCCTTAACCTCCATTAGTCAAAAAAGTCATCAAGTACTCGAAAAATAATCCTCTTACCACCCAAATTGATAACATTAACATTGGAGGTATAACACCTACAATATCTTACAATGGATCAACTGATCCTACCCTTCACCTTAAGGCATTTGGAAATATTTATAAGGATTGGGTCAAGTTAAATACCTTTATCAATACCAAAATATTATCTAAAACCCTCATAGGTGATGCCTTAGATTGGTACAATCAACTGAGAACACATTATATCACTAGTTTGGAGGACTTAGTAAATGCTTTAGTTCAAGAATTTCAAACTAGTGATCTTCTTGAGAACACTTTGGCCAATTTCATCAATTGTAAACAAAACAAAAATGAAACTACCTAAGCCTTTGTTAAGTAATCAAAGTCTTTGTCAAATAAATGTGAACATAACATGGTAGATGATAATCTCTTTCATCTATTTATAAATGCTTTACTCCCTAAATTACAATATCAAGTCTGTATCCTTTGTCCACATACCTTGGAAGAAGCTATCGATCAAGCTTAAAGATAAGATTTGCTGATGTATCAATTCAATCTACGCCAACATTCTATGGTCCCTCACCTATTATTAAATTAAAAAAACTACAATATTACCAATGATGGTGTTACCGATTCATTTGACACCATTCACAATGTTCAAGCTGTCATTCCTACCCCTTCTTCAAAACTATCTCCTCAACAATACACTAATATTCATTTCTCAATAAAAAATATTAATGTTCATAAGCCTTTATCCCCATCCAAATTGCTTAAACATCTACCATAATGTATCCCATGAGAGCTTGACCCTACTCAACCTATGAAATCATGGTATGATCCTAATAAGTTTTGTTGGTTTCATGCTATCTGGGTTCACTCTCATGAGAATTGTAGACAAATTTGAAATTTATCCATGTATTTTCTTCTTGGCCCAAATTTTGATCATGATTATATTATCTATAAGCATCAACAAGACTCTGAGATTGATTTCAAAGACTATAAATCAAATGATAAAACTTAAGCCTTAAATCAAGCAAAAGCTCATTTATCTATCTATAAAGACCCCTTGCATAATCATCAACCAATCCAAGATAGTTAAGACAAGCCCACTTCTTCCACAAATAATGTAGAAATTATTTTTGAACCAAATTATAAAGAGAATGTGGTTAGCATGACCAATATGTGAAGAGTGGTGGATTTAATTGATTCATAACCTGTCTATACTTCTCCTTCCCATAAGACATATTGTATTATTCAAGATTCTTCTCCAACTCATTTAAATGAGTTAGGGAAAGAAGATTTTATTTCTTTTGATTATCTAATTTATGATTCTCCCTTGGATGACACATCTCATACCATTTCTACTTCTCTCCCATCATCTTCCAATACTAATAGCAATCCAATTTCTACTAACAATTCTTCTTCCAAACTTCAAGATCACTCTAAACCAACTACTTCTTCATTACCAAAATATTTACATTCTTATTCTCAAACCTCTCATTATTATCAACATAAGTTTCAATTCCCTTTGGATCCACCTTCTGAAGACCTTATTAATCATTATGCACCTATATCTAATAATCTCATTATGGGTTATGATGAGTGGGATCCCATTGCAGAAATTACTAATCTTTCATCTCAAATACCTTTCCTTAAAATCATGAGGATAGCTCCATGTCCTAAAAACTACCTCATGTAACTCTTATTTGAGAGGAATGTACCTTACCCTCCTCTAGAAAGATAGGAGGCTACTTTATCTATATCTAAAGATAGTATCTTACAACAATAGGAAGAGATGTGCATTAACATTGATGAAACCATCAAAAAATCTCTTTCTTTATGATTTACTATCGCATATATGATTCTAGAATAGATTATAATTTTCACAGATGATCCTCCATTGTTTATTATCATCCAAATATGTGATATCCAAGTTAATCAAGACCTGATCAATGAGAGTTTTGGCACCTGTGTCACTTCCCTTTATTTCATTAAGACCCTTGGGTATTCCAAATATAATCTCAAGGTTACACGCAACACATGCCAAGTATATAATATAAGGAAAATGCCTTCCTTAGGGTGTGTGTGTCTTCTCATTACCATCCCACCTATCACCGTTCATGTAAATGTGATGATCTTTAGCTTCCCTCTTTTATATAACATCTTTCTTGGTAGGCCATGGACTCATCATATGTGAGTTGTCACATATTTTGCTTGCCAATGCATAAAATTTCCTCACAATGGAGCCATTTATAAGATTTAAGGAGACATTAACCCTAAGAATTTCAATTTATTCCAATATCATGGTGTCTTTAAGATTTATACTCTTGAGCCTTTGCCTAGCATTCCACTCTATGAGTCACAACATTTCAACTTTCCTATCAACTCAACTAGAGATTACAATGGACATCTTGAGCTCATTAGTAACATTATTCCCAACATTTTATACTCTGATGATCTTGACGAGATTAACTTAAAGATCAAAACTTTTGATCTCTCACCTCATCTCATCTCATAACTTCCTGCTTCTTTATAGCCTCATTCTCACAAGTCTCCTTGAAATGACATTACCATAGTCTTAACCAAGATTAGGAACTATATTCACCAAGATTCCTATGATGATAAGGTCATCCCAACCTATGTCATCAATAGTCATAATCTAGATTGTGATGATGGCTATTATTTAGATGATCTTATTTTAGGAAGCCTTATCTAGGCTCGTGATGCTAAGATTATTCATTATCACTCTTCTTTACTTGAGTCTTTTCATGCATCTCGTCATTCTATTTCATTTATAATTCCTAATTCTTATATTTTCCCTCTTTATCACAAGGTAGAGATGGCGTCAATACCTCCAATTTTTGAGGAACCACTTAGGACCATGTTCTTGGATCATGCTATGAATAGACCTTATCACTTTGCCACACCTATGGTAGTAATCCTTAAACCTTCTAAAAATCCCACCCCTCCTTTAGTAGGTCTAGCTATAGTTAAGCCTATTCCTTTTTCCACTCTAGTTGAGCCTGTTTCCTATCATATTATTGTTGAACCTCTTCTTGTGTCTCCTTCTAGTACTCCTCCTATTGAGCCTAGTTCCACTCCTTATCCATCATCACCCTCCCTTGATGATGGTTTACTTTCACTACCTAAGATGGATCCTTTGATCACTAAATGGGTTGATGAATATTCTTCAACTATATCCATTCTTATTTAACCTCCTTCCATAAGTGCTCCTAAAACCACTCACAAATGTATTTGTTACTTCCATGGGATAGATAATAATTCTTCTACCCATTGTCATAAGTTGTGACAATATATTGATACCTTGCATCCTTCTTCCACATTATTAGATAAAAACATACATCTCACAAAGGCAATTCCTAAATATTTACCTAAGTATAGTCAAGTGTATTATTTATGGCACCTATGAGGCATCCATCACACCAGTCATTGTTTCATTCCTCAACATCTTAAAAATCATCTTATATCCATCCATAAACCTTTTACCATTCATCTCATAGGTCATTCCCATAAGAAGTCTCCTCATTCTTCTCCCACGGCCCCACCTCTAGTGGTTCCATCACCTCTTGTGGTCCCTTCACCACCTTCTGTGCCTCCACCTATGATTCCTTCACCTATAAATCCTTCTCCACCTGTGATTACTTATTCTCCTATAGATATTTTTTCCATGGATTCTCCTAACCAGTCTTTGCCTAATTTTACTCCTTAGTATGATCCTTAGAGCATTATAAATTTTTCATTTGAGGAGATCATAAAAGTAGTATTTGCTTAGTATTCACTGAAGATTGATGAGACCTTAACAGTAGTTTGTATTCAACTTCATAGAGACTTATTTGATGTATTGGATAATGTGTGTAGATAGATTTACCAGTATTTATGAGTACATGCATGGTGATTTTTCATTTATATTTGGATTGGATGTGTGCTCCAATCTTATTTCTATTCTTGATTATATCATTCAACATTGTGTCAAATGCCTCTTATCTTATATCATATTTCTCCTTGTTGTACGATAGTTAGCTTATGTTATCATTTTAAAATTCACATATACTTGTCTTTCCCTTATCATTTACTTTTATTTTTATTATCATTGCTTTCTTTTCCTTTAGAGTTTTTCTCAAAACTCTTCTCGTGTGTCTTTATGATTTTTTGCTTTATTATCTATATTTTTCATAGATAGTTGTCATGGTGAATTGATTATATTTACCCTCTTCCCTTTGATTACTATATCCTATTACCATGTGATCACTTATTAAGCAATTTTTTTCATTACTATTTCATTTCACTAGTCCTCTTTTAGATCTCCTTTTTACCTTCTTTCTTTTTCCACAAACTAAGCATATACACGGTTAAGACTTGAGATCACATGCTTAGTTCATTGTCAAACGTAAGTGTTCTAGTTAGTATTTTATCTTGGGTCACTTAGCTTTCTTTAGCCATAGCCTATAGATCATTCATGTGTATCACTATCCCTCTCATGATTGGTCATTTCAAATATGTATGAAGGAGGAATATTAAAAATATTTCAAAATAAAGTTAAAAGCTAAATCATTTAAACAAAAGGCAATGATATCAAAAGGCAAAAATATTGAATATTCTTAAAATTATAATCACATTAAAATATATGATTCATATAACATCTCCTTCTTCTAGTCGAAGCTCAAACTCCACAATTGGCCTCATGGTAGATCTAAGGTCCTTTGGGGTGTGGTAAGCTAGTAGATTAGAAGAGGAGAATTTAAAAAAAAAAATTTAGTGCTACCTACTTTCTCATGCAAGTACCCAATCTTCGTAGAAGACAAATGGCTCTATAAGGGCTCTTGAGGAGTGGGGAACACATCGTGGGAAGGTAGGTCCATTTTAATTTTCCTTGTGCCAATCTAACATCATGTATTGATCTTATTAGCAAACCTATTTTCCTATAAATCTTTGAGTCTATAGCAAGTGAGTTTCCTTTGTACATAGATGACCACTAGTCATTTAGTGTCTTCACATGTCCTTAGTATGCTTCTTGCCTCCTAAGGTATTCTATTAAGAGGCCCAAGTCTTGGATTTTACACTCCCTTTTTCATTATTTTTCCTTCATATTTTCTCTTGGGAATTATTTTTTTGCTTATTGATCACTCCCTGTGGGATTTCATTTGTGAGTTAGTTTGTAAGACCATTGATAGGACCTAACCATCCTAAAAAATTATCACCTTTTCCATCATATTACCCACATCCTTGATTTACCATTACTTATCCTTCTTCTTACCAATCTTGATTTGGTACCCCTTGGGTTTTATTTTATGAGTTATAATGTAAGACCATGGATAGGACCCAACCCTCACAAAATTTTCCAATAAATAAGTCACCATCCAAAATTACATTTGTCAAATATGAGATAAGATTCGATTTATTTTGAGGTTACATGTCATTGACATACTTCTCATCTTGATATTTAGTATGTTTTATGTTTACTTTATTTTTATTTTTCCTTTTATTTTCTTATTTTCTAAGTGCATCAAAGATTATAACCATTTCTTGAATTTCTCATACTTTCTAGCTTGAATTAGTATGCTAAATTTAAGATCAAATTTTGCAAATTTTATTTTTCTATTGTACTTCCCATCTTGAAATAGTATAATTGATTGAATTAATTTTGATTTTTTATTACCATTTGTGCCCTTTTACATACCTTCCATTTTATTACATTATTTTTCATATTTCCCAACATGATATTTAGTATGATTTTAATTGTCTTAATTTGGTTCAAATATCTTTTACATTGGTTTAAAAACAAATCCCCTTTTACCATCTTGTTTGCCATTTTCTTGGATTTTTATATTTAGTCATTTCTTGTTATTACACATTTCCCAACTTAAACTAGTGTGTAGTACATTTCTTTGATTGATTATATTTTTCTAAGTCCTTTTTTGCCTTTTTTTAAAACCATGCATATGTACATAATGCTAGAAAAGAAACCACCCCACATATATTTAATATAGCATATACAACAAAGCTAAATACATGTGCTAGAAAGAAATATATCCTGAACATCCATATCCTAAACCATAATGAAAAAACAAACACATAATAAAGACAACATACACAACCAACACCAATAATAAAAAATGATACATTAGACACACACACACACACACACACACACACACACACACACACACACACACACACACACACACACAAACACACGATGAGTTTGATATTATATATATATATATATATATATATATATATATATATAACCATATATAAAGCCTCGATACTAGGGATACACTCCATCTTGTCTATCTCATGGCCTAGCCACATTGCCTACTAAGGTCTTGGTCTGACTCCTCTAAATGGTACACTGTAATGAGATAGTCTAAGATCTCAATCCCTTTACCTATCCCTATAGGCATGCTATCTACACCTATGCCTCTACCAACTCAACCCAAATCACTGTATGTGCCTATGTCAGCTGAGTTTACATCACTATATATGCCTATGTCATCTATGCCAATATATCTGGATGCATAACCCTCCCATCTACCAAGGCCTGATAGGCTTATCTTTCACCTACACCCATCTCTATAGGTAGATGCACCCTCTCGTGACTTGTATCTACCTTGCTACCTCATCAACTAATTTGAACCAACTCACATGAGCTAGGTTAGATGGTACACTTAAACCATCTAGTATCATGGGGTTTTATGGATATAGAGTCTCATCTAGTATATCATGGAGTGCTCCCCTCACTAAGGACTCCCATATCTCTTCTTGATCCTTAGGTATGCCTAAAAAATCACACCAAATGGATAATAGATCACTATGATATCTCATAATATCTATCTATATCTCTCTACTATCAAATAAAAAATTAATAAATAATTCAACCACCTTCATACCTATCTATGTCCCAGTTCCTATGATATCATCATTTGCATGATCACCTATCATAGTATCTTTATTTATGTGGCCTCCTAGTACCTCCTCAATAGGTCATCTCCTCAGCTCAAAATTGGCTGTCATGGATTGTGTCCATCTTAGCCTCCATCTAAGTGGTTTCTCTAACATATCCTCTAGCTCATCTATGGGATCATTTGGGATGTATATAGTCTCCACTCTCTCCTATCTCCATCACTACCGTGTCCTTGATGGTTATTACTCATATTATCATGGGGCTAGTAGTGGTACATATAGTATCTCTACCTCCTCTACCTCCTCCTCAACCACTCATCATGCTTGACCGGTATATGGTCACTCCTAACATGGAATTAGTGTTAGCCTCACTATTAATGTTCTGAGTCCCCTCTTTCCTTGTGGTTCCCTCACATGTAAATTCCATTGGTTAGCCATCAATATTGGTGTCATTAGATGAGGTAGGCCTATATGACCTACCACCCATGCCATTAGATATGGCTCTCTCCATCACATATAGTATCCAATCACCTCTCTCCTCTCTAATTTTAGTGTAACTATGTGTCAACTCACCCATGTAGCTGCTATGTGCCCATACAACTACCACATAATGTTTACACATCTCAATGAATATAGTGCTAGCACGTTGGGCATGACCCATGCTACTTGGTTTTCCCATCATCTCTACACCTAAGGTAACCCATCATCAACCACATGGGGTAACCCAACTAGTCAATACATGGGTAATTTATCATATATCCATACTATCAATAGTATGATCGGTTCCATAGTCTTCTTCCTTCTGATTAGCATCTTGAATAGATCATGTACAGGCTAGACCCAAATGATAGAGCCTAGATCATATAATACTCCCTCTTCTATCATCATATTGATTAAGGCTACTATAAATAGTGGTACCTTGCCATCTAACTTGTGATAGAGCACTCGATGTGTCATAAGGCCTATCACCACCTTCTGAAGGTCTGGAATCTATGATATGTACATGTCATCCATACTGACTCAGCATCCTCTCAATATTATATCTAAGCCTATAAACCACATGGATAAGGATATCCTCTCCTTTAATATATTTGGTATCCCTATGGTCACTGGTGATCCTACTATAGGTAGCTTGAGGATGGCATGGACATCCTCTAATGTGATACCCACCTAGTACATTTTACCCAAAATGTGCATTTTTATCACTTTGTTCCTAAACCCTTCAAACCCATTTGACATCTTCCTATTTGATACCATTAAAATATAAGTTTATTAAATTTTGAATTATATAAATTCTTAAAAACAAATTTTATCAAAAATTCACTTAAATTAATACAAAATTAAAAAACTAGTTTGAGATTCGTAATCACATACCTGTAGTGCACCTATTGCCACCTCTGGGTGTCCTCCTCATATAGCCCATCATTTCCTCACCATCCTAGCCTTATTTGGTGTTAGATATCTCTTTCTTCTCTTTCAAAATTCAAAATGCCAAATGTATTCTCTTTTTCTTATTTAAAAACACTTTTTATTAACTTCATTCTTTCATTTATTTTTAGGCAGATTCCTTGTCTTGCCTCTATCTTTGTTTTTGCTCATCCATTTCAAAGAATATAAAATATGTTAGAATCATGATGATGTAGATATTATTTTTCACTATCATATGTCTATCTTCCAAAAATTTCAATTTTTGGTTATTTTTTTGCACTAACTTCTACAGGTTTGCCTAGTGTATTCTACATTGGACACCTTCATTTCTTATAGTATTCTTATTTATCTATGTTAGTAAGGTAAGTTAAATATATGTGTTTCTCAGTAAAATTATTTAATTTGTCTTATTTTCTACTTTCTACACCATAATTAGCATTAGCATTATGTTTTATCATGTTTTCTTTTGAAGCATCATCCCATGTTGCACTTATGTGACACGTGATGAGCTTCGACTAGCACATATGTATACACATAATATTTTTAAAATTTTATTGATTAATGAAAATTTATATCTTGAAATAACATATTGAGTCCTAATCTCTCTATGTGAATGCCTTAAGGGGTGCATTGGGAAAGGAGTGGGTAGACCATCGGAGCTTCATAAGATTGTCATTCCATTTGTCTCTTATCATCCACACTCTAGCCTCCTAAAACCATTGAACCAAAGTTTATTATTATTAGTCTTATCTATTACCATAATTTGCTATGCTTTATCCCTCATTTATTGACTTATTACCCCTTTTAACTGTTAGTTATGCTAGGTCAACGTAGTTGACCTAGTACAGTTTTGGGACATTCTCTCTCTTTTGGTTTGTTGACCTCTTGGCTGACTTAACACAGTCCTAGAGAGTTAGTCCTAAAAATGTGCTAGGTCAACTAGGTCAACCTAGCATAGCTGATGCTCCTAAATTTTTTTAGGGAAAGTTACTCCTATATATACAAGGTCATTTTCCACCATTTAGTAAGAGTGAAGAATCAAGTGAATAAGTGCAAATGAACATATACCTGTTTGCCATTCTACTTGGGGAATAAAGCTTTAGGATTCAATACTTTGTTTGAAGCTTTGATATCATCTTGTGGATAAGTATTTTGGATGTTTTGATAGGTTTTATAGCCTATAGATAATTTATTCTAGTTGTCCTTACATACCATGACAATCTCTTGTGAAACACCTTGGCCAAGGACGAGATTGAGGCTCGACAGGTTCATCTTCAAAGATAAATATTCCTAACTTTATTCCTCATTTGTAAGAGTAGATAGATAGATAATATGTCTTATTAACTTCCATGTATTAGGATTCCATATACATTGACATGAATATATGTCTTCTATACATGTTTAGTTTAGTTGTTTATTTTTTTGTTTCTAACCCCCACTTTGTGCCACAAGCTTTGGTGTGCACTAGATTAGATTTACTCTTATTTTTATTAGATCAATTAAATATTAAATCATAGGATTCCTTTAGGATTTTTATGAAATTGTGTTAGACTATAGGACTAATTTTATAACCCTATCTGTCATGGTTTTTTGTGACAAGTGATCCCCTAATTGGGTCTAGTGGATCCCCTCATTGGTCATGCTCTCACTTAATGATTGTATGCCCAAATTAGAAGTGTAGGTGTGATATATCACATTTAATCTATGATTCATTTATGGACATGATGTATTTTTCATTGCATACAAATGATGCTTATAGCTATCATACCATCAATCTCTATCTTGACTTTGGTAGAAAGATTGGGGTTCATTCTACAAGGGAAATTCTTAATAGGTCTTATACCATCCACCAGATTTATGCTCATCTTCCCAAGGATGGGTGGATGCCCTTAATATCTTATCAATTCTAAGGGAACAAGTCTTATAACTCTTTTAGGAGATTCATAATTTGTGCTAGCTCTAGATCAGACTAATATGCACCCAGAGTAGACATATTTGGTTAGCCTTCTAAGGTGATGGTTACCTTGGTGGTTTTTAGTGGTATGTGATAGGGCTCATTCCTCACCTAGTGTGAGTCCTCAACTTGCCAATTTCCCTCAGTTGTTTCTATGTGAAGATGAATAGGATATTTTACATTAGGGTGGCTACCATCTACTAGGTGCACTAGTTTATTTTTGCCTATCAAGGTCATCCAGTTGAAAACCTTCCAAGTTTCATCATCCTCTTCACTTGAGTCACTATTAAACACTTGTTATTTAAATAAAGTTGGGAGTGTCAACAATTTTTTCCCAAACATATCTTTGAGGTGTTCCTCTAGGATGATAGTTTCTTCAAACACTACCCTATGAATTACTTGCAGTGGCTCGATCAATTCTAGGTTTTGTGAAGAAAAGGAGAAGGTGTACATGAACCACTCCTTAAATACATCCCAATTTTTTGTCTCACAATGTATCTCATCGTTAATGTACCATGCTCATGCCCACATCTTTAAGGTTTTATTTAAGGCATGTACCCATAAGTTCCTTGGGGCATTCTCACCATAAATAGTCTAAGTTTCTTTACATAAGCATACATGCACTACAAAGGCATAATCACTGGTATAAGTAAAAATATCTAGGTCCTCATTACTTTTCCCAAAATTGGTGCATATTGATACTTTTACATCTTTCAAAGTTGGAAAGTGAGGCCTTTGTGCTTCCCACAAATGATTAACAATGCTCCTTAAAATATAAATTAGTACACCCATTTTGTCTATCTCTTTTGGGATGTATGATTCTAGGTTATAGACATACTCTTACATAGGTTTGATCCTCTCATACCTTGGGAGCATGACGAGTTTACCTTTACTCAAGTAAAATGCTTTCTTTCCCTTCTTTTTGTTACAAGGGACCCATCTCTTTGAAGTGTGATCAATTTAGACCCAGCCAATCCTCATAGGTTTTGGCACCTTCATGCTCACTAAGTGTCACCTTTGAACAGTCATCTCATATGATTCTTTAAACCATCAGTCACAAGTAATGGTAGTTGTGTTTAAGGCCAACTATCCATCTTCCCAAGAAAGCATTTCTTGGTCATTAGGGTTGAGAGTCTCAACACCTTACACCATGATGCTGTAGATATGGCTGATCTCATCGTCAAGATTAACACTTTCTATATAAGGGTCCTTGGTGACCTGAGAGAGGGATCACTACCCTCTCCTTGCCATTTTCAATGTCATATCATGAATCTTGAAGTGTATATTGACATTATTTGTATATTTCCATGGCATTACCAAGAGCATTAGATAATTATGTTGTTCATCTAACTCAATCACTTCAAAGTCAGCATGGAACTTGGTGCTTATGATGTCTACAGTGGCACTTTTTAGAATTTTGATTGATTGCATCCTAGATTTGTTAGCCATGAAATGTACATGAGGGTAAGGCCTCAAAAATGGTCTACCCATCTTCTCCCATGTATTCTTTGTTAGGATATTAACCTAGATGCTTGTGTCTATGAGAATGTCACATACAAACCATCCATCAATGGTGACATTCACCATGATTTCTTGATTTTACTCCATATTATATGTATGTTTGACTTATCATGTCCTCTCCATATGTGGTGTAGTGACTTCAACTATGTTTTGCCCTGTACACTCTAAAAGCAAGTTCTTCAATAGGGGCAACATCCCTTCTATCTATAAGAGGTGCAATATATCTGTTAGCTCTTATACCTCAGCCTCTTGACCATATTTATTCTTGTGAAAGGTGATATATTGCACTTTTAGGTCTCATACAAGTTGAATCTCCCCTTATAGGTTATGAATCATACTCATAGCTGATTGTAATACATAGTTCTAGCATGCAGGGTCTAGGTAAGGCATAAAATTGGGTTTAGGCCACATTATGTGCACTGCACAAATCTATTGCCCATATTCTAGGCATAACTTAGGTATTAGTGCAACTGGGAGTTGAGTGGTGAATCCACTATGAGTAGTTGCCTACATTTTGATTGGCTCTGTGTAGGTCAGTTGTACCTTCAAAGTCTACTTCTCCATTTTTGTCTCATGCCTGATCATTCCTACACCCTTATCTATGCCAGGCCTACTTGGGTAAATTTATTATACAAGTTAGGGCATTACTTGACCTTATGTATTCCTTAACAATACCCACAAGTTAGATGTGTAGGGTAGTTACACTAATAATTCTCTATCAAACCACACTTATAACATGAGCACAATGGGAATGTTCCCCCACTATGTTCTCCACCTCTCCCTCTAGTACTTCTTTGCATTTTATATCCTACATTATGTTGGCTATATCCCTCATGTCCTTATGTCACCTATCCTCTATCTATTATAGTCACTTGCCTTTTGCCTCTCTCTATGTTTTTGTACATTTCATCGATTATGTGACAATCAACTATGGTATGGATATAGGCATCACACAACTTGTAATAAATGTTTGTGTTAACCTGACTAGCACATTAAAATAAAGGGTAATTATGAACATCATGTGCCTCATGGCAAACCTCATAGATTATAATTAATGTGTACACATTCCTTTATGGTTAGTTGTTCCTATTATGGCCTTCTATCTCACATTTAGTGCATCATAATCTATTTTGAGCATTTTACGATAAATTAGTAGTCAAATTCTATAATTGGGAGGCCATAGATGCAATATGCACCTCCATGAATGAGTTGATTCTCATATTAGCACTCTTAACTACCTCGATTTAGAGCATGACCTCAAGCACTTCATGATGGTCTATGAATATCTTCATGAAAAATTCTCTTCTAAATGGTACTAGAAATCCTCCAATAAACCATTACATATGCTAGGAGGGGTGAATATCATAAAGAAGCTTGGAAAGAAGAGTTTTAAACCTAGCATCATACATGCACATGCTATTTAATATTCCTTGGTTAATTTCCTTGAGCGTGAGGATGCTCTGTTGTTCAAACTCAAGAATATCAAATTCCTTCAAGAATGCTTCCTTCAAAGTGTCATAGTCAATCATAGCCTAGTTAGGATCAAATTTCTAATACTAGGTATAAACGTGATCAAGTAGAGTTGTCATGAACTATGTTTCCTTATGCTCCAATTGGGTCATACCCCAAGCATGCCATTGTAGTTCACATTTCCATGTCATTGTATTTTGGCAAGTACATGGCCATCACATAATAAATTTACTATGGGGGGACACTGGTATCTAAGGCACTTGCCCCTTGAAACTTGTCTTGGTTTTGGTTCTTCAATTCCTCCAATTAATAGGTTGGGCATTGGCCCCATTGTTACTGTTAGCACTATTGAGATTGATAGTGCAGTGTTACTCATTTGTGGCAGTGAGCCACTTCTTGTGGGTTGTTTCCTAGTCTACACAACTAACATTGGTTGAATTAGAATGCTTGCACTCATATTCTATGTTTTTAATCTAGAACCTAAAGGTTTAGAGGTATCCTCACTTAACTCTTCACAAGAAACAACTTATTCAATCACAAAATTATAGTCCAAGTCTACAAAATGGTCAAAGTTTATGTTGATAATAGGATCAGTTATCACTCTTCTTTCTTCCTATAGGAGATATAGTACATGAGATTACACCAAAATTTCAAAGGGGGTATTTGAATCTAACACATCTTCAATGTTCAAATTCTATAAAAACCTAGAGAATTCTACACCTATCAACTTTTGAGCTCAATGAGCTCAATCTATGGATTCATTATTTCTCTCCTCTTGGCACTACTATAATTCAAGAGATCCTTCCCCATGCCCTCCCCACTCACTACAAGTTCTCTCAACACTTTTAGGTTCTAGAAATTCTATCAGACTATGCTTTCTCTTGTTATAGTTCTATCACCTAAGATTTTAGGTGTCAATATTGTCATCTCCTTCCATTGCACTTCACCTACACATCCCCTTATTTCCCATTACAATGATCATATGTGAAAGGATTTTAACCTTCCATTCTCTTGATTTCAAAGCTATAATCCACCATCAGTTTCTTAAGCTCTACACTAAAATATTTCACAAACATGCCTTTGGGCTCACATAAAAATTGATACTCTACTTCCTCAGGGTAAGATTATGTTGACACTATGAACTCAAGTATGTAATTATTCAATGCTACTTGCCACCATTTGTTTACATCTCTAGTCCAAGTGGCATCAAGGTTCCCAAGCTTTTCTAAGCACTCTTTCATCCACTCAAGGTACTATCTATAGATTCATCTTCTATAGGTCACATAATTATCCAACCATTAGTATACATACTCAAGTAGTTCACAAAATAAGACCTCATATATAGCATCATACAGGTTACTTTGGACCCACTTCCTCAATTTTTATCCTTTATAGGATGGATGCTTCAACAAAAATATATCTTTCACCTATTGTAGCCAATGCTTAATGTTCTTGAGGGAGAGTCAGAGCATTGTTATGTTGTACCATTATAACAACAAAATTTAACATGGGCCCCGATAAAATTTAATGCATCAATTCATCCAATCAGGTGCTTACTCAATTATCCAAGTTAGTTATTAAATCACTAAAATTAGGTACAAAGATACTTTAATCCCATATCACTTGACTACACTAGTATTAATTCACCTAAGGTGCAATCTTTATTTGCTCACCCAAAATGCAACAGAGAAAGAATCAAGGCCTACATTGGTCTAGTTGTGTCATGGTACAATGCATCACATGTAGGACTTGTTGAAAATAAAGAAGGATTTTTGTGGATTCATGAGAGTAATCCTTTCTAGGCTAAGGTTGATGACCTATAGGTGCAATCCTATTTGGATAATTCATTCTAGACATAAGGGTGCAAGACTTTATCAGGTTGGTTCTATAATCTCAAAGCCATAAGTTTTCTATCACTAAACTTAGCACCATTCAATTTATCTAAGGGGTTAAGGGGATCCTTTCACTTAAAGGTTTATTCTAGACTCGTGCATCTATTCAGGGTACCAAAGTTTGGGTGCATGACCTTATCTACGCTAGGCTATTTCATAAAATATGTTTATGTCATATATTACATAATGATGCCATTAATGACTTAGACTAGAGCTTCACTATAACCTAATCATTTATATACTAAAATTACACTATTTTAAATATTGAATTCAATTTGTATTCAAATAAAATTACCATACCCACATAAACTAGGTCAAAATCAATTAGGTGTAACACCATTCTTCTTTAAACAAAATCCAAGTAAATAAAGTACATGATAATTCACACATTGTAAATGTTTATCTAAAGCTACTAATGGCCCAAAGGCTCATAGGTGAGATTAGGCACTACAATGTGAATCCTTAAAGGCATCAATGTTAATCTTAAAATTTAATGGTGCTCAAATTATTGTATCTGAACCAATTTTGTAGGTCTTGGCTACATCAAATCATGTCCTTAACTCACTAGATCAGGTTTGGATTTATAGTAATTAGGAACATATTCATGCCAAGGTGGAGAGTGCATTCTAAGTGATAAGATTGATTATTGGTTAATAATTTCATCATCTCCACCACATTGTAGCCTTTGTGTTGTGGTCACCATGTGAAACTTACTCAAGAAGATGGCCTAAAAAGTTGAGCACCAGTTACCTGCCTACCAGCTGGCATAAGATGTGCGTTGATTCCTTTAGGTAGTGTAAAAGATACCAAAATGTCAATCATACCAAGTGATTGCCTCATGATAAGATGTCTATTGAGTTGGCATGGATCCAAACATAGCCTAAATAGGGGCCCAACATATCTAGATGAGGTGGATAACCTATATTTTTAATAAGTATTTGAGGAAAATGATGTTCATGATTATAATTACTTAATTATTTGAAAGTTGAGGGAAATGATGTTAATTTGAATTTAAATTTGGGATGGTGTATTAATGTGACAAAGTGAATTTTGACACTAAATTATGAAATTTGTGTCTATAACACTTATCAAACTTAATAAAACTCAACAAGCACACATACTACAAGCTTAAAGTCATAAAACAATGCTAGGGGTCACACACAAGGGACATGTTAAAATGATACAATATGATATATTTCACATAGAATAGACATGAATAATGTTACAAAAATTGGACATGTTAAAATTTTACACACATATGGACAAGGGCCAATAGTAAAGGACATGTTTAAATGTCACACAAAAAAAGCAAGATCTCATAGATGTTCAAAAATGTTTGTACACAAAGGCCAAGGGCCACACAAAATAGACAAGAAATATTTAATATAATAAGTAAAAATATCAACATTGATGAAACATATAATTACAAAGGTATTCTAACTCATGCATATATATTTTGGTCATATCCTAGCAAATAGCATATTCATGTACATAATTTGTAAAATAAAGATGTTAGCAAGAAATTTGTAAATAGTATAAAGCTCAATAGTATAGTAGTCATGGAATGATAACTCCTACATATACTACCACTTGTGGATAAGATTCCCTTATTTTAGAAAGGTTACTAAGTAGAGGCAAGTCCAACATGTTAATTCTTGTAAAAGTTTACGTCCCACACAACACTCATGAATAACAATTAAATATATGTGTGTTTCTCTACGTTTTTGCTAATTACATTTAGAAGAAAGAAGAAACTAAGGTTAAGAGTTAGGGGTTTGTACGTTACCTGGATTAAGTTGCACATCGTATCCAAGTGTTTTAGGAGCTCCTCTTTGGCTGTGGAGGAAACACCTATAGAAAGAATAAGACTTAAACATAGAAAATGTTAGAATAGGATTTGGTGGACTGCCAAGCTACGCGCTCGGTCCCAAAAGCATAAAAACTTCCTTAAGGGATGATAGTCCACTATTTGACAAAAAGAGTGTTGTAATAAAAATAAATGATGAAAGACTAAGGAAAATAAAGTAGATAATGTGTACATATTCTCTGCAATCAGTCTGTCACAGTCGCCGACATCGGTAGTACTACCGACATCGATTAGTAAATGATGCCAATGTCGATTATTCTGCTGATGTCGATAGGGGCAATGGGCATTGGATGGGTTTTAGGGTTATGTTTGTCATCGACAGAAGGGTCTGGGAGTTTAAATGTTTGTCCAGGGTTGCAGGAAAGTGAATAGGGTCTAAGGAAGGGCAAAGATAGAGGATAGGTATGAAAAGAGAGTAAGGATAAGGGGAAGGCTTTTTAGCCTTTCCAAGAAGAAAGTCGGGTCGGGTTGATAGTATTTAGAAATATTAAATAGAAACTAATTACTAATGTATTCTAAATTATTGAAATGAGAGGTAGAAGAATACTTAGCTCTGCTTGATGAAGAACTAGTGGTGTAGAATGCTTATTCCTATTGTGGCTGATGTCGAGGTCCTCGTACAATGTTCTAGTTTAATCTGGAGTGACTTGCGTAGAGTTTTTTTTATCCAAGGGAGCATTAGTCAAATTTTGATGATTGATCTTAGAGTGTGTGCATCGATGTCCAAGAGTCTGGGGCTAGAGGGAGAGAGGCTAACTTAATGTTAGAACTTGGGTTATGTAATCGACGTCGGTGATCCTGTCGGCGTCGGTCGATAGTTGACTGACGTCAATGGCTAGAGAATGGGTAAAAGGGATATTTTTATCCCTTTTCCCATTCCATCATCCAAAAAGTGCATTTTCCATTGGATAATGGTCAAAAGATAGGTTTATTAGGCATGAGAGTTAGTTAGGAGGTTAATAGGGAGTGAGAATAAGTCATGGGTAGTTAGGATTTGGATGACTTAGTCTTAGGGTGACTCATAGGGTAGGAAGGTGTCTAAGGTGAGGTGTCTAGGTGATGTCATTAATTTAAAATAAGTAGTTTATTTTAAATTAATAAAGTGTGTAAGGGACCAAGGGGAGTCGACACAATATTGGTGTCTACATTTGCCCATTTTTGTCTTGTTGGTTGTTCTAACAAATTGCAAGATAAAAATAGATGTTGTTTGCCCCAGGTATGATGATGAGGTATTCTCCCTCAAAGTGGGAATCGAGAGAAGGAAATCCAAAATTGGTTGCCGATTTGATAGGTAGTGGATGGGTATGGTGAAGTTGGAGTGTGAATGCTATAATAGTTGAGATTGCACGTATACCACTTCATGTGATAGGCAAGTCAAATTGTCATAGATAAGGTTGAGGAGCACTAAAATTGAATTAACAATCGCTAGCTTATTAATGTTAGCTGATTGGGTTAAACGATCAAAGCTATAGCTCTAATTGTCAAAGTAGACTAAAATTGAAGTAACCGGTCCCCAGCTTATTAGTGGCAACTGATTGGGTTAATCGATCACAACTGTAGTTCCAATGGTCATCATGTTCCAAGTATCTCAGGCTCAAGAAGTGCTCTTGGAAAACACAAAAATGTCAGAAATATTGGGGATCAACTTGGGCATGATCTAAAAATAGGTGTGAGGGTCGTAATGTGGGTGCATATAATTTGTTAACTATTCATGAGGTAGCATATATGTAATCAAAACAACCAAGGCAAATTTGTCTCAAAAGTGGTCATGGTCTGAGGAGATAATCATGATCACCAAGGTCATTGGTTGAGTCAGTCAGAGATATAAGTAATCTCAAGTGTTGTTTGTTGTGGTTAGGGAGATGTATGTGATCTCCAATGTGCCCCATGAGAAGTCTAAGGTGGCTTTTACAGTGTCAGGGCTGGTTGTTTGGGCATGATTTTGGGCTAGTTTAGATAGTTGGCCCATAGGTAGATGGAAAAATGAATGGCTGAGCTAACCTCAGAAGCTCCCATGTCAACTGAGTGCTACCTACATAACCCTTGTTTCAAGGGCCTCAGGCCAATGTAGTTCTCCATAAAAGGGAATAAGAGGGTAAGTTATGGATTGGTTTTGACTAGGTTAGGTCATGGTTAAAGGTTATATGGTTGGTCAATCTAGTAGATGAACGAACGAATGGCTGAGCTAACCTCAGAAGACCCCATGTCAACTGAGTGCTACCTACATAACCCATGCGAGGGCCTCAGGCCAATGTAGTTCTCTCTAAAAGAGAAGAAGAGGGTAAGTTATGGATTGGTTTTGACTAGGTTAGGTCATGGTTAAAGGTTATATGGTTGGTCCATCAGGTAGATGAACGAATGAATGAACGAGCTAACCTCAGAAGACCCCATGTCAACTTAGTGCTGCCTACATAGCCCATGCGAGGGCCTCAAGCCAATGTAGTTCTCCCCAAAAGGGAAAAAGAGAGTAAAAAAGGTCGATAGTTGATTTGGTTATGTTTGAAATGATGAGTATATGATGATGTTACAGCCTTTTCCATATTGTGTGATGGTGTATACTTTAACATAGGTTATATAGTTTTTCATCCCTAGCAATGTTCCATATTTATGATGGTGTATGCTAAAAATGAAATGAGTTTATTTATGTTTCAACAAGTTTCCATATTGGTGATGGTATATGCTTGACATAAATTGTGTTTGGTTGATAGTTGTTTTGGTTATATTTGAAATGATGAGTGTATGATGATGTTACAACCTTTTCCATATTGTGTGATGGTGTATCCTGTAACATAGTGTGATGTGGTTTTTCATCCCTAGAAATGTTCCATATTCGTGATGGTGTATGATAAAAATGAAATGAGTTTATTTATGCTTTAGCAAGTTTTCATATTGGTGATGGTATATGCTTGACATAAATTGTGTTTGGTTGATAGCTGTTTTGGTTATGTTTGAAATGATGAGTGTATGATGATGTTACATCCTTTTCCATATTGTGTGATGGTGTATCCTATAACATAGTGTGATGTAGTTTTTCATCCCTAACAATGTTCAATATTCGTGATGATGTATGCTAAAAATGAAATGAGTTTATTTATGCTTCAACAAGTCTCCATATTGGTGATGGTATATGCTTGACATAAATTGTGTTTAGTTGATAGTTTCCATGTGTATTGTTTTCCATAGAAACTAATGTGAATGGGCTATGATAATTGCATGATGTTGTGTTATTGGTTAGAAAATATTTTGGTTTGGTTTGGGTTGGTTAGAAAATGTTTTGGTTTGGTTTGGTTTGGGTTGGTTTGGTTTGGTTTGGTTTGGTTTGGTTGTATTTTAAGAAGTGAAAGGCGCATTGCTCTTTCATTGACAAGGACCATAGTGATAGCATAGATAGGGTTTTTGGAAACAAAATCCCTGTTCATGCATTACATCATTGACCATTGATTTTTATTAGAGAAGTATTCTAATTACTTGACATTAAGTGAGCTCAAAATCCCTTGGGTATTATGGGGTAATAGGTTTGCTTATGTGATATGTGAGGATAGCGTAACCCCTTTTAGTAGGGATAACTTTGCCCCTTTTATAGGTGACCCTGAGAACGACTATAGGCAAGTCCATGACATAATAGTTTTTTTTTGGTAGACTGATCAATGCAGAAAGTCTACTTGGGGATGTTGTTTGGTTTTGTGGTCATTTGAAGCTAATCGATACAGGAAGCTTCTGAGAGGGTGTTGTGTTTGGAGCAAAATTTAGGCATAGCCATCCTTTGAGGGAGTGGTCTATATTTTTATTTATATGTTGATGTCTTTGAATAGCTATCCTTCAAGGGAGCAGTTTAGTAATTACAACAATAATGTAGCTGTCCTTCAAGGGAGCAGTCTACATTTATAAGTTAATGACCTTTGAATATTTTATTAGGCATCCCAGTTTTATGTTTGGTTGGTGACTGAACTTGGGGTCATGGACTAGACTATAGAGGTTTAGGGGTTTCCCTTTTATTAGGACAAAGCATTTATGCTTAAAAAAAGGGTGAACTAATATTTTTAGGGAAAAAAGGTTGAAAGGAATACGAATGAGGATGACAGGGGTTGCTCAAGGGATGAGCTCAAGTTAAACATCAAGAGAATGATTACTTGATTAATAGTAGAATAGTCACAGATGTAAGGCATTAAGGGGCTAAGGTTTTGGATGGCCTTTGAGAGAAGATAGACGATAAGTCCCTGACCCATACTTGTGAGTTATTATGTAAAGTCCAAGCTAATTGGGAGCAAACTTACCTCATATGCTTCTTTCCATATAGGTCACATGTTGGTTTTATTTAAGGATGAGATCTCTAATTTTGAAATCTCGCTCTTTTAGATTTTTGTTATAGGCATGGTTTGGTCGATGTTTGGCAAAGGAAAGTCATCCTTTGGGTAAGCTAGGTTGAGGTTAGATAGTCAATACAAATTCAAATTACCCCAGTTGCTTTTGTGACAAGGACAATGTTTGACACCCATTACAGATAATCAATGGGTTAGATAAATGAGATAGAGAGAAGATGTTGAAGCTCCTCTTTGATAAGGAGTGCGATGTGAGGATGCATCTTGTGATAGACTTAGTTTGAGAGGGCGAGATCTTGATCTTCTAGGTTTTAGTTTGGAATTTCAGAATCACTGAAGGTGATGGTGGCAACGGTTGGTAATGATTTGACTAAAGTAGCTAGTGGTTGGGGGTCTTTGGGTTGGACCTACACTACTCATAAAGCTTTGATTAAAGCTTGGCAATATTGTGGAGAGCTTTGAATTAGGTCATACAAAGACGTCTTCACATGGGTTTGGTGAAATTGTTTCACCATGGAGTCACGAATTTCCCCAAAAGATGTTGGTTGAGATGTGCCCAAGATAGGAATCTTGGGTTTTGGTGGTTGAGAAAACTTGATGAATGGATATGTCCAAGGAATAGAAACTTGCTCTTTTCCTTTATCCTTTAGAGTTTGGGACCTGGTGGCCACATTAATGGTGTTGATTTTGAATATAGGGGGAGAAAGTGGTAGAGGGACCATAGTTTGATGATGGGATCCCGATGAAGGTGAGGGGGTTTGGGAGGCATGGGATGGTGTCAGTAGTTTGTCAAATGGGTCCTTAATGAGAAGGGTGCCATTTTTCAAGTGTTAGAAAATGACAATTTTAAGAGCACAACAATACTCAGTATCATGCCCAGGTGTGCGATGATACGCATATAATTTAGTGTCATCAAACCAAGATGGTTTTGATCTGAGAGGTTGGTATGGCTTAATGGGTGGGAGAACGATGCTAGAAGACTACAACAATTGGTGTAACAACAAAGCATAGGACCCCACTAATGGGTATGTGCTCGTTGTTGCAATAGGGGTTGACAAATTCTATTTAGGAGTTGTAAGAGGAGTTTTTTGTACCACCTTTGTGGTAGGTGGTGTGGCCACAAGAGTAGATGGCACTTTATTGGTGAGAGGTGTTGAATTTGTTGGAGGAAATATATGTTTGATGGGTAAAGGGAGTAATGGAGGTAATTTTTTTAATGAGGTGTTGGAATAGGGAGCACTCCTTTTAAGGTAGAAGGATGTGGACCCAAAATAGAGGGCAATGGTGAAGGTTGGGGAGGAATTTTCTGACATGGTTTAGCAACCTTCTTTAGTTTAGTGCGAGGTCTACTATTGTGCGGGGTGAGGTTCAAATCTACCTTCACTTGTGGGTGAGTGAGGTTTGATACAGGGTGAACAATGAGAGATTTAACCTGTTTTGGCATGGTGGACACCTATGAGGTTTTAGATTCAGATATGGAAGGCTAAGCTTCTAATGATTTAGAGGTGGAAGCCCAATCCTCGTCAGAAACTTTGGGGTGAATTGTCGTAGAAGGATTAGTAGTATAAGGTGAACTAAAATGTGTAGGATAAGGAGGCTTAAGTCACTCTCATAATGCCTCATGTTTTAGGTTCCTAGAATGGAGAAATCGTAAGTTTTTTGCCAATCAAGAAAAGGGTTTAGGTGATGTCGTGCGAGGCTTTACAGTCAGTTCTTTGGTGGATTTGGGTGATATTGAGAGCAAAAATGTGTTGGATGCAGTGATCTTAGGCCAAAGGTGAGAGAAAACCATCATCGGATGTTCTTCAGCCAAAGTGGGTAAAGTGGCATGTTCTTCTCTCGGTGGAGAAGGGATTGGAGAATGTGGCTCTTCGAGAGGATAGAGCACAACGATGATCATGGTTTCCACGTGTGGTCTGAGAATGTGGAAAGTATGATCCTCCATTGGTAATAAGAAGGATGAGAGCTAGATAGCCGATGTTGGTATCATCAAAGCATCCTCCAATATGGGAGAGGTGAAAGTAGACTCTCTTAGTGTGAAAGGGGGGTTGATGGAGGACTATCCTCCATTAGTGGAGGACAAATAGGAGAGGAAGGCTCCTCTAAAGGGTGAATTAGAGGGATTATGGCCCCTTCTACATGAGGGCGTGAGGTATGAATTGTAACTTGTTCTAATGGTAGAAGAAGAGGGAAGGTCAGGGCAAGAGGAACAGGTAATATGGGTTCCTCACGAGGTAAAAGTATGTGTGGAGGAGGTGTTTGATGTCATGGGGCTGATATGGGTAGAATAGGCTCTTCTACCCGTGGTGGAGAAATGGGTTGACTAACCTCTTCAGACTGTGGGAGAGGTTGGTTAGAAATAAAAGGAAAGACCATGTTGACCTTATGTATGTTGCACTCTTGGGGGTCATCGACCATGGTCTGAACATTATTTTGACTAGGGGGATGGTTAGGGAATGGTCGCCTAAAGATGTCTATGTTTTGGTTAGCCAACACATTAGGGTTATCCAAAACAAGGTCCCCCTTATCGAACATGTCTTGAATAATGTTTTTAAAGGTTTTGCAATTGTCTATGTCATGACCCTTGACACGATGACAGTTACAAAAGTCATTTTCCCTATACCATGAAAGAATGGCTTTTGAGGGGTCAAATTGGGGTGGTCAGATTTGAGGGAGGTTGAAGACTCCCTGCTTTACTAGTTTATCCAATATGGAAGCGTATGATTCTCCTATTGGAGTGTATTGATGCTGTATATATCATTGTTGGAATTTTATTGTGATGTATTATGATGTGGAAGGCTCAGATTGGTTAGTTGTGGTAGAAGATGATGACCTAAGTACTACAACATTTTTTGATCCCTTGGACTTAGAATGGGAAGAAGAAGATTTGGAAGATGAAGGGTCATTGGATTTTGCATTGGTGTTTTTACTATGCAATTTGACCTTATCCTCTTTGACTGCATAGAGTTCAAGCTTTTGGGCCATGGTGAAAGCTTCGTTAAATGTGTGGAATGTTTGAACCCGCAAAGTAGATGAGATGTGCTTGGCACATGCTCTTGAAAAGATCTCAATGAGCTCAGGTTGAGGTAGCGAAAAGGAGAGTTGGTTAATCAAACCTCTCCAATAGGCAACAAAGTCAGCTATTGATTCATCGTCAAATTGTCTAATAGAATATAGGTCTGTGATGGAGACCTTTTTAGTGATGTTGATTGAAAAGTGGTCAAGGAATAGTTGAGCTAGTTGAGTGAAGGTAAAGAGAGAGTAACTGGTAATAAAACTATACCAATCAAGGGTAGCGCCAAAAAGTGACATGGAAAATGTGTGAATTAATAATGCATCATAATGTGCTATAAGGTAGCAAGCGCGTCTAAACACTCGTAGATGTTGCTGTGGGTCCTCTTTACTCTGAAAGTGAGTAAATTTTGGGAGTTCCCACTGGGTAGGATATGGTCGAATAGGGACTGAAGTGTGGATAGGTTCATTACAGATTTGTTCATATGAAAAAACACTCTTTGAACCCAAAATAGATGTCTCAAGATTGGACATGTTATCCATCAGCATCTTGATTAGATCAGCTGATGGATTGGTAGGGGGCACCCCTAGGTTGTAAGGTACTTGGAAGACATTGGGAGGGGCGCATGACATACTTGGTTGCATTTGTGTAGGCACAACACATTGGTAGTTCATCATAGGGATTGATGTTGAGGCTAAGGGAGGTTATGCCATGAAGTTGGAGGGCACAACTTGACTAGAAGCCGCCAAGGGTGGTTGGATGGTGGTGACACTAGTTAAAGGATAGGTAGTCACTCTTGTATTTATGGGTGTAAGAGTGGGTGGGATAGAGACAATCAAGTTTTGAAAAGGTGTAGAGCTTGGTTGAATTGTTTTTTTTGAGGGGGTATGAAAACCCCAATGGAGGTAGGTCCAGAAATAGAAGGGGAGGCCAAATCTTGAACATTGGCCATGGTTGGGTTACTAGTCGAGGCAATGGCCTGAGTGGCCATAGGTTGGGTAATAGATGTTGTTGATATTATTGCCGTTTCAACTAAGGAAGTTGGCATCCCATAAAGAGGGTTACCTGAATGATCTCGCATTTGGCTTCTCATGAGATAGTGTTGGAGAGCCTTGACGTTGAGGTCAAGGAATCTCTCAAAGTCTTGATCTCTTTCAGGAACAATAGGAGGTTGATTTGGGGTTGGTTGGATAGGAGTACGCTTAGTGTCTAAAGTATACTCCATTTGGTGACTTGATATGAAAGGTGAAGGTGGGAGTGGTTATTGCCTTGCATGGTCAATAAGAGATTTGGCTTGACTGTGTGTCAAAAACATTCAAGACAAAAGGGGTTTAGGTTCCAAAACCTATGTGTTTCAGTTTCAAAAAACTAGAATGTGTGCTTAACAGCATAAAAGTTGGGTTTTAAGCTTGCTATTTGAGAAGAAAAATTGTTGACAGTGATCGATGTCGGTTTACTAACCGATGTCAGTTATGAAATGTTGCCAAGGTCAATAGAATAACTGATGTTGGCGAAGATGGGTTGCCAACGTTGGTGGAGAAATCAATGTCAGTTTCTATGTAATTCCAAAAACATAGAAATCTAATAATTCTTTTAAAATAAAGAGAAATTCTAAGTTAGTTTTAGACCTCAGAATGATGCGACCTTATCAGCTCAAAAAATTAGATAAAAATAGCAAAATAGATGATGGAAAGCAACCTCTAAAATGTTAAATTCCTAAGAATAAATTTTAGAGTCGTGGTGGCTTATGCCTTAGAAGAATGTATTTGGGAATTGGGCTTTTAGAACGAGTCCTAAAGAGGAAGTCTATGGCTAGTTTCGAGTTATGTTTTGGTGCTCAAAAATCTATGTTAGGTTCAGTACGTGGCCTAGTGATGGGGCTTGCTCCCTTCACTTCATGAACCCAGAGCTGAGCTGGGCTGCTTAGCCAATATATACTTTGCCAATAGTTTATACTCTGCTAGAGAACAGAGTGGGTCCTCCCCTTGGTAGTGAAGTCCAAGTAGGATTGCCAGGAAAGGTAAGGTATCCACTAGATGATGAAATCCTAGATGGGCCTTGTCTCAAGTATGTTTAAATGTTTAATTTGATGTGCTTGTGGTCTGGTTGTGTAACATTTGTGCACTATGATTTATTCATAATGCGTTTTTAATTAATAAGTGAGTGGGCTAAGTATGCATTCAAGCAATAATGAAATGCAATAGTTTTTTATCTCAAATTGAAATATGTTTGTTCAAATGTAAACAATTGAGAAGAGGTTAAGAGTATGAATTTTCACTTCTCTAAGATGCAGGCAAGATGTTATAAGAAAAAGAAGAGATGTTCTTTTTTACTTGTGCTAATGGTGTCTTTTTGAAATGAAGAGATAGAAGAAGGGATGCAAGAAAAGGATATTTTCCTAATGCAACTATATGAAAATTTGCTTTTTAGAAGAAATGAACCCAAGAAAAAATCCAGGGTCCCATTAGGCATGCTAGAATGTTTCTCTACATTTTTGCTAATTACATTCAAAAGAAAGAAGAAACTAAAGTTAAGAGTTAGAGGTTTGTACGTTACCCGGATTAAGTTGCACACCATATCCAAGCGTTGTAGGAGCTCCTCTTCCTCTATGGAGGAAACACTTATAGAAAGATTAAGACTTAAACACAGAAAATGTTAGAATAGGATTTGGTGGACTGCCAAGCTACGTGCTCGGTCCCGAAAGCATAAAAACTTCCTTAAGGGATGACAGTCCACTATTTGACAAAAAGAGTGTTGTAATAAAAAGAAATGATGAAAGACTAAGAAAGAGAAAGTAGATATCACATACTTGTTCTCTGCAGTCAGTCTATCATAGTCACCGACATCGGTAGTACTGCCGATGTCAGTTACTAAATGATGTCAATGTCATTTATTTTATCGATGTCAGTAGGGGAAATGGGCCTTGGATGGGTTTCAGGGTTATGTCTGTGGTCGACAGAAGGGTCTGGGAGTTTAAATGTTTGTCTAGGGTTGTAGGAAAATGAATAGGGTCTAAAGAAGGGAAAAGATAGAGGATAGGTATGAAAAGAGAGTAAGGATAAGGGGAAGGCTTTTCAGCCTCTCCAAAAAGAAAGTCAGGTTGGGTTGATAGTATTTAGAAATAGTAAATAGAAACTAATTACTAATGTATTCTAAATTATTGAAATGAGAGGTAGAAGAATACTTAGCTTTGCTTGATGAAGAACCAGTGGTGTAAAACGCTTATTCTTGTTGTGGCTAATGTAGAGGTCCTCGTATAATGTCCCAGTTCAATCTAGAGTGACTTGCATAGAGTTTCTATAGCCAAGGGAGCGTTAGTCAAATTTTGATGATTGATCTCAGAGTGTGCACGTCGATGTCCAAGAGTCTAGGGCTAGAGGGAGAGAGGCTAACTTAATGTTAGAACTCAGGTTATGTAACCGATGTCAGTGATCCCACCGATGTTGACCGACGTCGGTGGCTAGAGAATGGGTAAAAGGGATATTTTTAGCCCTTTTCCCATTCCTCCATCTGCCAAGCACATTTGCCATTGGATAATGGTCAAAAGATGGGTTTATTAGGCATGAGAGTTAGTTAGGAGGTTAATAGGGAGTGAGAATAAGTCATGGGTAGTTAGGATTTGGATGACTTAGTCTTAGGGTGACTCATAGGGTAGGAAATGGTCTTAGGGTGAGGTGTCCAAGGTCAGGTTTTTAAGGAGAGGTGTCTAGGTGATGTCATTAATTTAAAATAAGTAGTTTATTTTAAATTAATAAAGTGTGTAAGGGACCAAGGGGAGTCGACACAATATTGGTGTCTA
The DNA here is from genome assembly GCA_037957365.1 of Torreya grandis. Lineage (NCBI taxonomy): Eukaryota > Viridiplantae > Streptophyta > Pinopsida > Cupressales > Taxaceae > Torreya > Torreya grandis. The sequence goes on along the minus strand of JARHVA010001035.1, from coordinate 1,645,636 downwards.
CATTTAATATCCAAGCATTATGAGAGCTCCTCTTTGGCTGTGGAGGAAACACCTGTAGAAAGAATAAGACTTAAACACATAAAATGTTAGAATAAGATTTGGTGGACTGCCAAGCTACGCGCTCGGTCCCAAAAGCATAAAAACTTTCTTAAGGGATGATAGTCCACTATTTGACAAAAAGAGTGTTGTAATAAAAAGAAATGATGAAAGACTAAGAAAGAGAAAGTAGATAACGCGTACCTATTCTCTACAGTCAAGTCTATCATAGTCACCGATGTTAGTAGTACTGTCGATGTCGGTTAGTAAATGATGCTAACGTTAGTTATTCTACCGATGTTAGTAGGGGCAATGGGCCTTGGATGGGTTTTAGGGTTATGTCTATGGTCGACATAAGGGTTTGGGAGTTTAAATGTTTGTCCAAGGTTGTAGGAAAGTGAATAGGGTTTAAGGAAGGGCAAAGATAGAGGATAGGTATGAAAAGAGAGTAAGGATAAGGGGAAGGCTTTTCAGCCTCTCTAGGAAGAAAATCAGGTTGAGTTGATAGTATTTAGAAATAGTAAATAGAAACTAATTACTAACGTATTCTAAATTACTGAAATGAGAGGTAGAAGAATACTTAGTTGTGCTTGATGAAGAACCAGTGGTGTAGAATGCTTATTCTTGTTGTGGCTGATGTCGAGGTCCTCGTATAATGTTCCAGTTTAATTTGGAGTGATTTCCATAGAGTTTTTGTAGCCAAGGGAGCATTAGTCAAATTTTGATGATTGATCTCAGAGTGTGTGTGTCGATGTCTAAGAGTCTAGGGCCAGAGGGAGAGAGGCTAACTTAACATTAGAACTCGGGTTAAGTAATCAATGTTGGTGATCCCACTGGTGTCGGCCGATAGTTGACTGACATCGGTGGCTAGAGAATGGGTAAAAGGGCTATTTTTATCCCTTTTCCCATTCCTCCATCCACCAAGTGCATTTGCCATTGGAGAATGATCAAAAGTTGGGTTTATTGGGCATGAGAGTTAGTTAGGAGGTTAATAAGGAGTGAGAATAAGTCATGGGTAGTTAGGATTTGGATGACTTAGTCTTAGGGTGACTCATAGGGTAGGAAATGGTCTTAGGGCAAGGTGTCCAAGGTGAGGTGTCTAGGTGTGTCATTAATTTAAAATAAGTAGTTTATTTTAAATTAATAAAGTGTGTAAGGGACCAAGGGGAGTTGACACAATATTGGTGTCTACATTTACCCCTTTTTGTCTTGTTGGTTGTTTTGACAAACTACAAGACAAAAATAGATGTTTGCCCCAGGTATGATGATGAGGTATTCCCCGTCAAAGCGGGAATTGAGAGAAGGCAATATGAAATCGATTGCTAATTTGATAGGCAATGGATGGGTATGGTGAAGTTAGAGTGTGAATGCTGCAATAGTTGAGATTGCACATATACCACTTCACGTGATAGGCAAGTCAAATTGTTACAGGCAAGGTCGAGGAGCACTAAAATTGAATTAACTAGTCTCTAACTTATTAGTGGTAGCTGATTGGGTTAAATGATCAAAGTTATAGCTCTAATTGTCGAAGCAGACTAAAATTGAAGTAATCAGTCCCTAGCTTATTAGTGGCAACTGATTGGGTTAATCGATCAAAGCTGTAGCTCTAATGGTCATCGTGTTTCAAGTATCCTGGGCTCAGGAAGTGCTCTTGGAAAACACAAAAATGTCACAAATATTGGGGATAAACTTGGGTGTGATTCAACAATAGGTGTGAGGGTCATAATGTGGGTGCATACAATGTTACAACATACACCATCACACAATATGGAAAAGGCTGTAACATCATCATACACTCATTTCTTTTTTAGCATACACCATCACGACTATGGAACATTGGTAGGGATGAAAAACCACATCACACTATGTTACAGGATACACCATCACACAATATGGAAAAGGTTGTAACATCATCATACACTCATCATTTAAAACATAACCAAAACAACTATCAACCAAACACAATTTATGTCAAGCATATACCATCACCAATATGGAAACTTGCTAAAGCATAAATAAACTCATTTCATTTTTAGCATACACCATCATGAATATGGAACATTGCTAGGGATGAAAAACCACATCACACTATGTTACAAGATATACCATCACACAATATGGAAAAGGCTGTAACATCATCATATACTCGTCATTTCAAACATAACCAAAACAACAATCAACCAAACACAATTTATGTCAAGCATATACCATCACCAATATGGAAACTTGCTGAAATATAAATAAACTCATTTCATTTTTAGCATACACCATCACGAATATGGAACATTGCTAGGGATGAAAAAATACATAACCTATGTTACAACATACACCATCACACAATATGGAAAAGGCTATAACATCATCATACACTCATCATTTCAAACATAACCAAATCAACTATCAACCTCTTTTACTCTCTTTTTCCCTTTTGGGGAGAACTACATTGGCCTGAGGCCCTCACATGGGCTATGTAGGTAGCACTCAGTTGACATGAGGTCTTCTGAGGTTAGCTCAGCCATTCGTTCGTTTATCTACCTGATGGACCAACCATATAACCTTTAACCATGACCTAACCTAGTCAAAACCAATCCTAACTACCCATGACTTATTCTCACTCCCTATTAACCTCCTAACTCTTATGCCTAATAAACCCATCATTTGACCATTCTCCAATGGTAAATGCACTTGGTAGATGGAGAAATGGACAAAGGGCTAAAAATAGCCCTCTTACCCATTCTCTATCCACTGACGTCGATCAACTGTCGATCGATGCCGGTGGGATTGCCGATGTCTGTTACTTAAGCTAGGCTCTAAGCTTGAATTACCCCTGACTCTTTGCATATCAACACACACACTCTCAGACCAAGTATCAAAATTCAACTAATGCTCTCCTGGCTACTGAAACTCTACACAAGTCACTCCAGACGTTAGATTGAAGACATTGTACGAGAACAACCAACATTGTTTAAGGATTTCAAGAGAAGGCAATCTGAAATCAGTTGCTGATTTGATAGGTAGTGGATGGGTATGGTGAAGTTAGAGTGTGAACGTTGTAATAGTTGAGATTGCACGTATACCACTTCACATGATAGGCAGGTCAAATTATCGTAGGCAAAGTCGAGGAGCACTAGAATCAAATTAACTAGTCCCCAGCTTATTAGTGGTAGCTGATTAGGTTAAATGATCAAAGCTATAGCTCTAATTATCGAAGTAGACTAAAACCAAAGTAAATGGTCCCCCGCTTATTAATGGCAGCTAATTGGGTTAATAGATTAAAGTTGTAGCTCTAATGGTCGTCATGTTTTAGGCTTAGGAAGTGCTCCTAGAAAACATGAAAATGTCAAAAATATTGGGGATCAACTTGGTCGCAATCTGAAAATATGTGTGAGGGTCATAATGTGGGGTGCATACAATTTGCTAACTATTCATGAGGTAGCATATATGCAATCAAAACAACCAAGGCAAAGTTGTCTTGAAAGTGGTCGTGGTCTAAGGAGATAGTCACGATCTCCAAGGTCATTGGTCGAGTCAGGCTGAGATATAAGTGATCTCAAGTGTTGTTTGTTGTGGTTAGAGAGATGTATGCGATCTCCAATGTGCCCCATGAGAAGTCTAATGTGACTTCTATAGTGTTTAGGTTGTTTGTTTGGTCATGATTTTTGGTTGGTATAAATAGTTGGTCCATTAGGTAAATGAACTAATGAATCACCGAGCTAACCTCAGAAGACCCCATATCAACTGAGTGCTGCCTATATAGCCCCTGTTTTAAGGGCCTCAGGCCAATGTAGTTCTCCCCAAAAGGGAAGAAGAGGGTAGGTTATGGATTGGTTTTGACTAGGTTAGGTTATGGTTAAAGGTTATATGGTTGGTCCATCAGGTAGACAAATGAATGAATGGTCGAGTTAACCTCAAAAGACCCCATGTCAGCTGAGTGCTGCATACATAGCCCCTATTTTAGGGGCCTCAGGCCAATGTAGTTCTCCTCAAAAGGGAAGAAGAGGGTAGGTTATGGATTGGTTTTGACTAGGTTAAGTCATGGTTAAAGGTTATATGGTTGGTCCATTAGGTAGATGAATGAATGAATGGCCAAGCTAACCTTAGAAGACCCCATGTCAACTGAGTGCTGCCTACATAACCCCTATTTTAAGGGCCTCAGGCCAATGTAGTTCTCTGTAAAAGGGAAGAAGAGGGTAAGTTATGGATTGGTTTTGAATAGGTTAGGTCATGGTTAAGGGTTATATGGTTGGTCCATCAGGTAGATGAATGAATGAATGGCTGAGCTAACCTCAGAAGACCCCATGTTAACTGAGTGCTGCCTACATAGCCTATTCGAGGGCCTTAGGCCAATTTAGTTCTCCCCAAAAGGGAAGAAGAGGGTAAGTTATGGATTGGTTTTGACTAGGTTAGGTCATGGTTAAAGCTTATATAGTTGGTCCATCAGGTAGATGAATGAACGAATGGCCGAACTAACCTCAGAAGACCCCATGTGAATTGAGTGCTGCCTACATAGCCCATGCGAGGTCCTCAGGCCAATGTAGTTCGCCCCAAAAGGGAAAAAGAGAGTAAAAAAGGTTGATAGTTGATTTGGTTATGTTTGAAATGATGAGTGTATGATGATGTTACAGCCTTTTCCATATTGTGTGATGGTGTATGCTGTAACATAGGTTATGTAGTTTTTCATCGCTAGCAATGTTTCATATTCATGATGGTGTATGCTAAAAATGAAATGAGTTTATTTATGTTTCAGCAAGTTTCCATATTGGTGATGGTATATGCTTAACATAAATTGTGTTTGGTTGATAGTTGTTTTGGTTATGTTTGAAATGATGAGTGTATGATGATGTTATAGCCTTTTCCATATTGTGTGATGGTGTACCTTGTAACATAGTGTGATGTAGTTTTTCATCCCTAGCAATGTTCCATATTCGTGATGGTGTATGCTAAAAATGAAATGAGTTTATTTATGCTTCAACAAGTTTCCATATTGGTGATGGTATATGCTTAACATAAATTGTGTTTGGTTGATAGTTGTTTTGGTTATGTTTGAAATGATAAGTGTATGATGATGTTACAACCTTTTCCATATTGTGTGATGGTGTATCCTATAACATAGTGTGATGTGGTTTTTCATCCCTAGCAATGTTCCATATTCGTGATGGTGTATGCTAAAAATGAAATGAGTTTATTTATGCTTCAACAAGTTTCCATATTGGTGATGGTATATGCTTGACATAAATTGTGTTTGGTTGATAGTTTCCATGTGTATTGTTTTCCATAGAAACTAATGTGAATGGGCTATGATAATTGCATGATGTTGTGTTATTGGTTAGAAAATATTTTGGTTTGGTTTGGTTTGGTTTGGGTTGGTCAGAAAATGTTTTGGTTTGGTTTGGTTTGGGTTGGTTGGGTTTGGTTTGGTTTGGTTTGGTTGTATGTTAAGAAGTGAAAGGCACGTTGCTCTTTCATTGACAAGGACCATAATGATAGCATAGATAGGGTTTTTGGAAACAAAATCCCCATTCATGCATTACATCATTGACCATTGATTTTTGTTAGAGAAGTATTCTAATCACTTGACATTAAGTGAGCTCAAAATCCCTTGGGTATTGTGGGGTAATAGGTTTGATTATGTGATATGTGAGGATAGCGTAACCCCTTTTAGCAGGGATAACTTTGCCCCTTTTATAGGTGACCCTGAGAATGACTATAGGCAAGTCCATGACTTAATAGTTTGTATTTTTTTTGGTAGACTGATCAATGCGAGAAGTCTACTTGGGGATGTTGTTTGGTTTTGTTGTCATTTGAAGCTGATCGATACGGGAAGCTTCTGAGAGGGTGCTGTGTTTGGAAAAAAATTTAGGCATAGCCATCCTTCGAGGGAGTGGTCTATATTTTGCTTTGTATGTTGATGTCTTTGAATAGCTATCCTTCAAGGGAGCAGTTTAGTAATTACAACAATAATGTAGCTATCCTTCAAGGGAACAATTTACATTTATAAGTTAATAACCTTTGAATATTTTATTAGGCATCCCAGTTTTATGTTTAGTTGGTGACTGAACTTGTGGTCATAGACTAGACTATAGAGGTTTAGGGGTTTCCCTTTTATTAGGACAAAGCATTTATTCTTAAAAAAAGGGTTAACTAATGTTTGTAGGGAAAAAAGGTTGAAAGAAATAGGAATGATGATGACAGGGGTTGCTCAAGGGACGAGCTCAAGTTAAACATCAAGTGAATGATTACTTGATTAATAGTAGAATAGTCACAGATGTAAGGCATTAAGGGGCTCAGGTTCTGATTGGCCTTTGAGAGAAGACAGATGTTAAGTCCCTGACCCATACTTGTGAGTTATTATGTAAGGTCTGAGCTAATTAGGAACAAACTTGCATCATTTGCTTCTTTCCATATTGGTCACGTGTTGGTTTTCTTTAAAGACGAGATCTTTGATTTTGAAATTTGACTCTTTCAGATTTTTGTTATAGGAATGGTTTGGTCGATGCTTGGCAAAGGAAAGTCATCCTTTGGGTAAGCTAGGTTGAGGTTAGATAGTTAGTACAAATTCAAATTCCCCTAGTTGCTTTTGTGATAGGGACAATGTTTGACACCCATTACGAATAATCAATGGGTTGGATAAATGAGATAGAGAGAAGATGTTGAATCTCCTCTTTGACAAGGAGTGCAATGCGAGGATGCATTTTGTGAAGCATTCATGACAGGCTTAGTTTGAGAGGGTGAGATCATGATCTTCCAAGTTGTAGTTTGGAATTTCAAAATCACTGAAGGTGATGGAGGCAATGGTTGGTAATGATTTGACTAAAGTAGCCAGTGGTTGGGGGTCTTTGGGTTGGACCTCCACTACTTGTAAAGCTTTGATTAAAGCTTGATGATGTTGTGGAGAGCTTTGAATTAGGTCATATAAAGACGTCTTCACATGGGTTTGGTGAAGTTGTTTCACCATGGAGTCACAAATTGCCCCAGAAGATGTTGGTTGAGATGTGCCCAAGATAAGAATCTTGGGTTTTGGTGGTTGAGAAAGCTTGACGAATGGATATGTCCAAGGAATAGAAACTTGCTATTTTCCTTTATCCTTTAGAGTTTGGGACTTGGTGGCCACATTAATGGTGTTGATTTTGAATATAAGGGGAGAAGGTGGTAGAGGGACCATAGTTTGATGATGGGATCCCGATGAAGGTGAGGAGGTTTGGGAGGCATGGGATGGTGTCAGTAGTTTGTCAAATGGGTCCTTAATGAGAAGGGTGCCCTTTTTTAGGTGTTGGTAGATGACAACTTTAAGAGCACAATAATGCTTAGTATCATGCCCAGGTGTGTGATGATACACACAGATTTTAGTGTCATCAAACCAAGATGGTTTTGATTTGAGAGGTTAGTATGGCTTAATAGGCAAGAGAACGATGCTAGAAGACTGGAACAATCAGTGTAAAAGTGAAGCATAGGACCCCACTAATGGGTAATGCTCATTATTGCAGTAGGCGTTGACAACTTCTATTTAGGAGTTGTAGGAGGAGTTTTTCATACCACCTTTTTGGTAGGTGGTGTGGCCACACGAGTAGATGGCACTTTCTTGGTGAGAGGTGTTGAATTTGTTGGAGGAAATATATGTTTGATGAGTAAAGGGAGTAATAGAGGTAATTTGTTTTTATGAGGTGTTGGAATAGGGAGCACTCCTTTTAAGGTGGAAAGATGTGGACCCAAAATAGAGGGCAATGGTGAAGGTTGGGGAGGAATTCTCTGACGTGGTTTAGTAGCCTTCTTTAGTTTAGTGCAAGGAGTACTATTGTGCAACATGAGGTTCAAATCTACCTTCACCTATGGGTGAGTGAGGTTTGATACAAGGCAAACACCAAGAGATTTAACCTATTTCATCATGGTGGATACCTGTGAGGTTTTAGATTCAGACATGGAAGGCTGAGCCTCTGATGATTTAGATGTGGAAGCCCTATCCTTGTCAAAAACTTTGGGGTGAATTGTCACGAAAGGATTGGTAGTATAAGGTGAAGTGAAATGTGTAAGATAAGGAGCATTAAGTCGCTCCCATAATGCCTCATGTTTTAGGTTCCTAAAATGGAGAAATCTTAAGTTTTCTACCAATCGAGAAAAGGGTTTAGGTGATGTCATGCGAGGCTTTACAGTCGGTCCTTTGGCAGATTTGGGCGAGAGTGAGAGCGGAAATGTGTTGGACTCAGTGATCTCAGGCCAAAGGTGAGAGAAAACCATCATCAGATGTTCTTCAGCAGAAGTGGGTGAAGTGGCAAGTTCTTCTCTCGATAGAGAAGGGATTGGAGAATGTGGCTCTTCGAGAGGATAGAGCACAGGGATGATCATGGTTTCTGTGTGTGGTCTGGGAATATGGAAAGTATGATCCTCCATTGGTAATAAGAAGGATGAGGGTTGGGCAGCTGAAATTGGTATCATCAAATCATCCTCCAATATGGGAGAGGTGAAAGTAGACTCTCCTACGTGTGAAAGGGGGGTTGATGGAGGACTATCCTCCATCGATGGAGGACAAATAGGAGGGGAAGGCTCTTCTAAAGTGTGAAGTAGAGGGATTATGGCCCCTTCTACATGAGGGCATGGGGTATGAATGGTAACTTCTTCCAATGGTAGAAGAAGAGGGAAGGTTGAGGCAAGAGGAACAGGTAATATGGGTTCCTCACGAGGTAGAAGTATGTGTGGAGGAGGTGTTTGATGTCATGGGGGTGATATGGGTAGAATAGGCTCTTCTACCCATGGTGGAGAAATGGGTTGACCAACCTCTTCAAACTATGGGAGAGGTTGGTTAGGAATAAAAGGAAAGACCATGTTGACCGTGCATATGTTGCGCTCTTGGGGGTCATCGGCCATGGTCTGAACATTATTTTGACTAGGGGGATGGTTAGAGAATGGTTTCCTAAAGATGTCTATGTTTTGGTTAGCCAACACATTAGGGTTATCCAAAATAAGGTCCCCCTTGTCTAACATGTCTTGAATAATGTTTTTGAAGGTTTTGCAATTGTCTATGTCATGACCCTTGACACAATGATAGTTACAAAAGTCATTTTCCCTATACCATGCATGGATGGCTTTTGAGGGGTCAAATTGGGGTGGTCAGATTTGAGGGAGGTTGAGGACTCCCTAATTATTAGTTTATCCAATACAGAAGCGTATGATTTTCCTATTGGAGTGTATTGATGTTGTACATATCATTGTTGGAATTGTCTTGTGATCTATTGTGATGTGGAAGGCTCAGATTGGTTAGTTATGGTAGAAGATGATGACCTAAGTACCACAACATTTGCCAATCCCTTGGACTTAGAGTGGGAAGAAGAAGATTTGGAAGATGAAGGGTCATTGTATTTTGCATTGGTGTTTTTACTACGCAATTTGACCTTATCCTCTTCGACTGCATGGAGTTCAAGCTTTTGGGCCATGGTGAAAGCTTCATCAAATGTGTGGAATGTTTGAACCCATAAAATGGATGAGATGTGCTTGGCACATGCTCTTGAAAAGATCTCAATGAGCTAAGGTTGAGGTAGCAAAAAGGAGAGTTGGTTAATCAAACCTCTCCAATGGGCAACGAAGTCAGTGATTGATTCATTGTCAAAATGTCTAATAGAATATAGGTCTGTGATGGAGACCTTCTTGGTGATGTTGATTGAGAAGTGGTTGAGGAATAACTGAGCTAGTTGAGTGAAAGTAAAGAGAGAATGACTAGTAATGGAGCTATACCAGTCAAGGGTGGTGCCAGAAAGTGACATGGGGAATGTGCAAAGTAATAATGCATCATCGTGTGCTATAAGGTAGCAAGCGTGTCTAAACGCTCTTAGATGTTGTTGTGGGTCCTCTTTACTCTGAAAACGAGTAAATTTTGGGATTTCCCACTATCTAGGGCATGGTCTAATAGGCACCGAAGGGTGAATAGGTTCGTTACAAATTTGTTCATATGATAGAACATTTTTTGAACTGGAAATGGATGTCTCAAGGTTGGACATCTTATCCATCAACATCTTAATTAAATCAGTGGATGGATTGGCATGAGGGACAACCCCTAGGTTGTAGGGTACTTGGAAGGCATTGGGAGGGGTGTATGACATACTTGGTTGCATTTGTGTAGGTGCAACATATTGGTAGTTTGTCATAGGGACTAATATTAAGGTCAAGGGGGCTTGTGCCATGAAGTTGGAGGGCACAACTTGACTAGATGCCGCCAAGGATGGTTGGATGGCAGTGACACTAGTGAAAGCATAGGTAGTCACTCTTGTATTTATGGGAGCAAGAGTGGGTGGGATAGAGACAATCAAGTTCTGGAAAGGTGTAGAACTTGGTTGAATTGTTTGTGGTTGAGGGGGTATGGAAACCCCTATGGAGGTAGGTCCAGAAATAGGAGGAGAGGCCAAATCTTGAAAATTGGCCATGGTTGGGTTACTAGTTGAGGCAATGGCTTGAGTGACCATAGGTTGGGTAATGGATGTTGTTGATATTATTGCCATTTCAACCAAGGAAGTTGGTATCCCATAAATAGGGTTACCTGAAGGATCTCGCGTTTGGCTTCTTGTGAGATAGTGTTAGAGATCCTTGATGTTGAGGTCAAGGAATCTCTCAAAGTCTTGATCCCTTGTGGGAATAATAGAAGGTTGATTTGGGGTAGGTTGGATAGGAGTATGCTCAGTGTCTGAAGTGTACTCCATTAGATGACTTGGTATAGAAGGTGAAGGTGGGAGTGGTTGTTGCCTTACATGGTCAATAAGAGATTTGGCTTGAATGCGTGTCAAAACCATCCAAAGTGAAATGGATTAAAGTTTTAAAAATTGTGTGTTTCAGTTTAAAAAAACTAGAATTTATGTTTAACAACAAAAAAGTTGGGTTTTAAGCTTGTTGTTTGAGAAGAAAATTTGTTGATAGTGACTGGTGTCAGTTATGAAATGTTGTTGAGGTTGGTGGAATAATTGATGTCGGTGAAGATGGGTTGCCAACGCTGATGAAAAAACTGATGTTAGTTTCTGTGTAATTCTAGAAACACAGAAAACTGATATTTTTTGAAAGAAAGAGAAATTTTGAGTTGTTTTTAGACCTCAGAATGATGCAACCTTACCAGCTCAAAAAATCAGATAAAAACAACAAAATAGATGATGGAAAGCAACCTCTAAAACATTAAATTCCTAAGAATAAATTTTAGAGTCGTGGTGGCTTATGCCTTAGAAGAATATGTTTGGGAATTGGGCTTTTAGAATGGGTCCTAAAGAAGAAGTCTATGGTTGGTTTCGGGTTATGTTTTGGTGCTCAAAAATCTGTGTTAGGTTTAGTACATGGCTTGGTTCTAGGGCTTGCTCCATTCACTTCACGAACCCAGAGCTGAGCTGGGCTGCTTAGCCAATATATACTTTGCCTATAATTTATACTCTGCCAGAGAATAGAGTGGGTCCTCCCCTTGGTAGTGAAGTCCAAGTAGGATCGCCAGGAAAGCTAAGGTATCTGCTAGGCGATGAAATACTCGATGAGCCTTGTCTCAAGTATGTTTAAATGTTTAATTTGATTTGCTTGTGGTCTGGTTGTGTAACATTTGTGCACTATGATTTATTCATAATGCATTTTTAATTACTAAGTGAGTGGGCTAAGTATGCATTCAAGCAATAATGAAATGCAATAGTTTTTAATCCCAAATTGAAATATGTTTGTTCAAATGTAAACAATTGAGAAGAGGTTAAGAGTATGAATTTTCACTACTCTAAGATGTAGGCAAGAAGTTACAAGAAAAAGAAGAGATGTTCTTTTTTACTTCTGCTAATGGCATCTTTTTGAAATAAAGTGATAGAAGAAGGGATGCAAGAAAAGTATATTTTCCTAATGCAATTATATGAAAATTTGCTTTTTATAAGAAATGAACCCAAGGAAAACTCCAGGGTCCCACCGGGCGTGCCAGAATGTTTCTCTACATTTTTGCTAATTACATTCAGAAGAAAGAAGAAACTAAAGTTAAGAGTCAGGGGTTTGATGTTACCCGGATTAAGTTGCGCACCATATCCAAGTGTTGTGAGAGCTCCTCTTTGGCTGTGGAGGAAACACTTGTAGAAAGAATAAGACTTAAACACAGAAAATGTTAGAATAGGATTTGGTGGACTGCCAAGCTACGCGCTTGGTCCCGAAAGCATAAAAACTTCCTTAAGGGATGACAGTCCACTATTTGACAAAAAGAGTGTTGTAATAAAAAAAATGATGAAAGACTAAGAAAGAGAAAGTAGATAATGCGTACCTATTATTTGCAGTCAGTCTATCATAGTTGCCAACATTGGTAGTATTGCCGATGTCGATTAGTAAATGATGCCGATGTCAATTATTTTACCGATGTCGGTAGGGGCAATGGGCCTTGGATGGGTTTTAGGGTTATGTCTGTGGTTGATAGAAGGGTCTGGGAGTTTAAATGTTTATCTAGGGTTGCAAGAAAGTGAATAGGGTCTAAGGAAGGGCAAAGATAGAGGATAGGTATGAAAAGAGAGTAAGGATAAGGGGAAGGCTTTTCAGCCTCTCCAAGAAGAAAGTCAAGTCGGGTTGATAGTATTTAGAAATAGTAAATAGAAACTAATTACTAATGTATTCTAAATTACTGAAATGAGAGGCAAAAGAATACTTAGCTCTGCTTGATGAAGAACCAGTGGTGTAGAACGCTTATTCCTATTGTGGCTGATGTCGAGGTCCTTGTACAATGTTCCAGTTCAATCTAGAGTGATTTTCTTAGAGTTTTTGTAGCCAATGGAGCATTAGTCAAATTCTGATGATTGATCTTAGAGTTTGCGCATCGATGTCCAAGAGTTTGGGGCTAGAGGGAGAGAGGCTAACTTAACATTAGAACTCGGGTTATGTAGCTGACGTCGGTGATCCCGCTAGCATCAGCCGATAGTTGACTGATGTTGGTGGATAGAGAATGGGTAAAAGGGCTATTTTTAGCTCTTTGCCTATTCCTCCATTTGCCAAGTGCATTTTCCATTGGATAACAGTCAAAAGATGGGTTTATTAGGCACGAGAGTTAGTTAGGAGGTTAATAGGGAGTGAGAATAAGTCATGGGTAGTTAGGATTTGGATGACTTAGTCTTAAGGTGACTCATAGGGTAGGAAATGTTCTTAGGGTGAGGTTTCCAAAGTGAGGTGTCTAAGGTGAGGTGTCTAGGTGATGTCATTAATTTAAAATAAGTAGTTTATTTTAAATTAATAAAGTGTGTAAGGGACCAAGGGGAGTCGACACAATATTGGTGTCTACATTTGCCCCTTTTGTCTTGTTGGTTGTTCTAACAAACTGCAAGACAAAAACAGATGTTGTTTGCCAATGTCTTATACCAACGATTCCCTTGAAGGATGGCATTGCCTAAATTTTGCTCCAAACAATGTGAAGAGACATGCAAGTTGACACAATTTAAGACAAAGAGATTTGTATAAAATGAAATGATAAAAGACTTATAGAAATGAAAAGGCAAAATGTTGTGTACCTGTTCCCTATAATTACTAAGTCTTAGCAGGTTGGTCAGAGGTTATGTCTAGTCTTTGGGCTGTTTAGATTGGTTTTTTGGTTTGCACAGTCACCGACGTTAGTTATACTGTCGATGTCGATAGGTAAATAGTGCTGACGTCGGTTATACTGTCGATGGTGATAGGGGCATTAGGTCTTTGGATGGGTTTCAAGGTATTTCTGTGATGGATAGAGGACTCGTGGAGTTGGGAGGTTTGTGTAGAGTTATGAGAAGGAGAATAGGGTCTGAGGAAGGGTAAAAGGTAGAGGGTAGGTGTGAGAATAGGGTAAGATTCAGAGGAAGGCTTTTTAGCCCTTCCATGGAGGAAGTTGGGTTTCTTTTACACTATTAAGAAATAGTAAATAGAAACTAATTACCAAATTATTCTAGAACTTTGAAATGGAGACCAGAAGAATACTTAGCTTTTTGGTGAAGACTCAAGGGTGTCAGAATGCTTATCCTTGTTGCGGTTGATGTCGAAGTAGTTTATTTTAATTTAATAAAGTGTGTAAGGGACCAAGGGGAGTTGACACAATATTGGTGTCTACATTTTTAGACACAATATAAAAAACTCAATCTGACACAGTCGTCAATGTCGATAGTTCTGCCCATGTGCAAACCAAAAAACTAATCTAAACAGCCCAAAGACCAGACACAACCTCTGACCAGCCTGTTGAGACTCACAGATTATAGGGAACAGGTACACAACATTCTACCTTTTCATTTTTATAAGTCTTTTATCATTTCATTTTATACAAATCTCTTTGTCTTAAATAGTTCAGTCACAACATTCTGCTTGGTGAGACTCAACCAGACACAACCTCTAACTAGCCTGCTGAGACTCACGGATTACAGGGAGCAGGTACACAACATTCTGCCTTTTCATTTTTGTAAGTCTTTTATCATTTCATTTTATACAAATCTCTTTGTTTTAAATATTCCATAACCACAAGTTCAGTCACCAACCAAACATAAAACTGGGATGCCTAGTAAAATATTCAAAGGTCATTGACTTATAAATGTAGACTGCTCCCTTGAAGGACAGCTATTCAAAGACACCAACATACAAAGCAAAATATAGACCACTCCCTCGAAGGATGGCTATGCCTAAATTTTGCTCCAAACAATGTGATATATAAAAAATATAATATCTACAAATAATGAGATAAATAACATACTGTAAATATGTAAACTAGATGGTTAATCATGACCAAGTCCTGATTTTATTTTTTTTAGAATATATTGAATGTTTTTGTATTTTAAAAAATATGATTTTTTTGGATTTTTGAAATATTGAAACCAACATTAGAAACTAGTATATATCAAAGTATTGAAATTAGATGAAGTTATAAATATTTGAGTAAATTATGATATGTTTCAATATTATATATGCAATAGAAAATATTGTATAGACATGTGTGATAAGGATGCCCCCAGTATATGTGAATTTTAACCTTTATAAATTTTTATGAGACTAAAAAATGTATGCAAAGGACTAATTATACATCCTCATTTTATAAAATTTAGATATTTATAAGTATGTATCATGTATGAGCAATATAACTCTATAAGATAAATATTTTGTATGAAAAATAATGGTTTTCATAGCAAAACTAAGTGAAATATCTAAAAATTGGAATTATTAAGACTTTGTGTGTTAAAACTATGATTTTTGAGAAAAAATTGGCACATGACAAGATAACCCAACTAGGGTAGTAGTGGCAGTCAGTTTTGTCCTATACTGGTCATTTCTATCCCTAAGGATAAAATACGAATTAACAATAGAGACTGTAAAAATAAAAATATAACTGACATATTATGGAAACATTTATCACTATTTTGAACTATTTATATGTGAGAATTGAAATATAAGAACCAACAGGCTAAGGAGTCAATGGGCTTAGAATAATGTATCAAATGATCAAATTTGTAAATAAAAGAAGAATATGATGCAACAGTCAAGGAGATATACAAAATCAATTTTTTATTTTTTGAATTTTTTGAATGTTTCAAAACTTTTTAATCAACAATCACTAGTAAAACATTCTCATTATAATTAAAATTATTGTAATTATGTAAATACATAACATATTCCTATTCTCCTTTAATCTATTGATCATTTTTACCATCATGTTGTATGTGAATTGCTCTTCTTTCATGTGAAAATGTGATGCCTTTTTGGTTGGTATCTATCATAGATTTCATTTTTTGAAGCCATGAACATCTAAATGTAAATGGTTATAGATATGTATGAAGCATAAACCATACCTTTGTATTGAAAACTTTTAGTCCACAAGAAATTTTTACATTATATATCCAAGGGTTTCTTTGAAATATACATAATGGTGTAAGTCAATAATATATCTAATTTATGACAATCCATTTACACTACACATAGTTTCCTTTGTAATAATATAAATGTGATTATTATTTAAATAATTTCCTTTAATAGGAACTTTGATGGTTAACTCTTATTTTTGAGGATGGTTTTTTCCTGTTATAGTTGTAGGCAATGTTTAATGAATCATTGTAGTAGGTGATGCTTTTTGATTATGTGTTAATATAATAATGCCTTCATTCTTATAATTTTAATTTTTCTATTTTAATCTCTTGAAATATTTTATACCATGTCCTATTATTCTATGAGAAGGATACAATGGTTTACCTTATGTATGAAATATGTGTTGTTAATTGATGTCTAGTAGTAGGTAATGTGATAAGCTTATTATCCAATAACATCTGTAAAGTGATTATATGTGTATCTTGATGTGACATGATTTTTAAAAACTATGAATAATTTATATTTGTTATTTATACACTATTCACTGAACTATTCGTAATTGTTATATAAAAGCTATTATTGCAACCATTACTCAAATTATCCTCTTTAAGAATACTTAATATTTGATTACCTTTTGAATATGATTATTTTATATTAATTTGGTTTGAACCATCATGGTAAATTCGTTATGCAATAGGTGTAAAAAATGTATGAGATAAATAATAATCTAAAAGATTGAAATTTAACTTGCGTATTTGATCATTTGTAATATTAACCTTCTTAGCTTCATCATAATCAGTACAATAATAATTAGAAACTTGACTATCTTGCACTTATGAATTAACCAATAAAATAAAATTAAGAACAAGATATTGTTTATTCTTATTATCTTGATGCTATTTTTGGAGACATTCTTGTTCCACTTGTAACTCTATTCAATTTGGTATGTTTATAACTTTTAACATTATAACTATTGATATTATAATTATTATTTTATATAATATTACTTGATCTTCTTGTAATATTTGAAATTCCTTTTGCATTTTTTCTATATTTATGTTTGATTGCTCAAGTTATTTTGTACTTCATAAAATTCTTGTTTATCCATTTGTAACCTGTTTTAATTCACTTGTTTGTTGCGGGTACTTGACTCTCCAATTTCACATGTGATTTTTTGATCCCAAGGATTAATTTGAGATGGAAAAATAATGGATAGATCATCTAATTATGACTGGGATGTTAGAATTTTACAGAATTAGAAAAGATTAACATCTACAGTAAATTCATAGGAGTATCAATCATGCATGAATTTTAGATATCCATGTAATTTAGATGGCACTATTACCATCATGTGTATCCATGGTCTCTCTAATAGTAATTTTTAATGCAATTGATCAGGCATTACATGAAATATAGTAGTCACTATTTTTGGTCCCAATGTTATATCTATAAAGTGATCATTCTTAAAATGTTTCTTGAAGAATTATCAAATCCTTTAATAGTTTGATATATTTGTTTAAGACTAACAATGTTAATACCCAATTTATGTAAGAAAATACTACTACAAATGTGTACTCCTGACCCAACATTGATTAATACCCATTTGATTCTTTTATTTTGTTTTCTTAATTAAATAAATAGTGGAATATTTTATGTGATTATATCATGCGTTGGTAATTATTAATTTTTAAAAGTGATAATCTTCTTAGTATCCTTAAAATTACTAAGGATGGAAGCAAAATTAGTAGGTTATGTATTAATAAGAATAATATTATCTCTTAATGCAACATAAATAATGTATTTATACACTAATGAGATCTTAAGAAAATCCAACATTAAATTTTTTGCATAAAAATTATTTAATTGATCTATAATATCATACCTTTTAGATTTAGTTTCTTGTCTTACAAGAGGAGGGAGTTGAGGAAGAACATGTTGACTACCTCCATGATGTGGTGGCATACCTTGTTTGTTATTTAAATCATGGACCAAATAATATAATATAAGTTGTGGATGAATAATGGTAGTGGGATGATAACTATTAAAACCTTAAGGTATAAGAGTAGGAACAATGTCATAAATGCCCTTTATCATATAGTTTTAACAAATATAAATTGTAATTGAATATTAAAGAAGTGATGAGTAAGTAACATTTGATTTTTTTTTGAGAAAGATCCACTACACTATGAATGTATAAATACTCTTGTTACCATGTCATACTTGACTTTAAAAAACTTTGAATTAATCATGTTTGTGTAGAACATCAAATAGTTATCTTATTATCCATTATAAGACATGAAAAAGGTAATGCAAATAATGACAAAAATTAAATGCTTAAAAATAAAAGGAAAATTATTTGTGTATGGAGATCAGTAAATTATTATTAAATCCTAGGTAAAATAAGATACTTCTAATGTCAAATATCATTCAAATTCAAATAAAATACTTTAGTGTTAGCTATTATATCCAAGGTTGAAAGAAAGTTATGTTAGTGTTAGATTTATATCCAATTTCGAAAGGAAATTATTTTAGCGTCGAATATTCCAAAGGTTACACTATTAAAGGTTATAAATTTATATGACATATCCATTTACTATATTGACCTAGTTTTATTTCTTACACATGTCTTGATATTTCTCATGTTAAATACAATGTTACATGGATATGCTACTTTAATATGCTTTGACATTTACATAGTTAGATGGTGTAGATTAATTTACATGTCTTATTCTTGTTCAACATTGTTTAATTTTATGGTAGACTAGTCATTACTTATCTATTATCTGTGGAACTTGGCCATATTTATGGATCCTTAACCTTGTTTGTGCAACATTTATTTTTAATTTATTATGGATCCTTAGCCTTGTGTGCATGAAATTTATTTCCCATTGATTATGGTTCCTTATCTTTATTTGTGTAACATTTATTTCGCATTGTATATGGTCCATTAGACTTATGCATGAAATTGTGTGCTATATAGCATGTAATTCTTATTGCATGACACCGCTTATTGATTTTGTTGAGTTTGTGCATGTTGTGATCTATATCAACCACCTCCCAATCATGTGTGGTGCCATGATCCATATCATGCATATTTCCAATGTAGTATTATTGAGTACATTTATTAGTGTTGATTCCCACTTCATGCCTAATTACTATATACATCTTGAAATGACACTTATATTCCCTTGCATTACATATATTTATATTTTAATTGAATGTGAATTAATTATGATAATTAACCCTAATTATGATAAATTGAATAACATAAAGTATGGTACTATAAATGAACTTAAAAGATTTAGAATAAAGGTAAATAATTGAATTTGAAAAAGGTAAAAACTATTATAAATAAGCTAACTATGAAAATGAAAGATAAACTTAGATGTTACTATTTTATGGTTGAGTATGTTAATTTAAAGAGAGCTGAAATAGGAAATAATGTCTATATCTAAAGATTCCTAGAAGCTAGAGTAGAGACTATGCAAGGACAAGAATGTAATATAAGGATAATATCACCTCCTACTACTATCCACGTTGAATGATTTTCTATTTTTACAAAAAAAATGTAAATTAGGGCACAATAAATTATGACACAATAAATTATGACAATTAGTTTTAGGTTTATTTACACTGATATGACCTTTGAAAGTGTGTAAAACACTTAAAAATAAATTATGAAATGTTAAAACCCTAATAGGGCTTGCAATGATTAAAAGACCTACAAATAGAAAAATGTGGATTTTAGTTGGGTTGAGTTAATGCCAATCACCCCATGATGAATAAATTGTATCTACATATCTAATATTATAAGGAGGGAAATCAAGCTTGATGTAGTTCTCCCACTTAGATGATTTATGAATTTTTTCTCTTTTGAATATATGAAAGCATCTAGAATCATCTTAAATACTTGATCATTATTTTATTAAGGTTGAATAAAACAAGCTTGTGAATTAGTTGAGCACTATTTACAATGCTTAGAACATGATTTGGGAAGAATATGGAATTTTTACTTAGTGTGTACTTGTGTAAATAAACTTCTATATTGAAATTTATAAAAGAAGTAATAAGTGACTTGATTGTGCCTTTATATAAATTAAAAAGGGATGACCACTTTCTAGGAAGCTTAAAAACATATAATATAAGTGAAAGGAGGGGTTAATTTAAAAAAGTTATAGTTGGAAATAAAAACACAACATCATCCCATATGGATAAGAATACCTCCCATTATTATCCCTATTGGATTTTGTTGTCCCCTAGGGATAAATACTCATTATTAGATCTAGGTTTGTCCATACAAATGCTTAAGGGAATTTTTAGAAATCATATTTTTTTATACAATGAATGATGGTTTGAAATAGATATATGTCTTCACATGGTTAAGATAGAGTGAAGTTTCAAAAAAGGAAATAATTAAGTGCACAAGTTAATTAAAGATAATAAGGTGGTAAGTGACAAGATCAAATACTCTTGACTAGATCTAGGTTTCTACAATTTCATACATGATTTGATGACATAATCTATACAATGATACCATACTCTCTACATTTTGACATGATTACATTTTTTTACATAATATGATATAGTTAACTCATTATTTTGAGATTAGTGATTTTTGACTACATTCCTCACCTCAAAAGGGGTCATATTTTAAGGTTTGTCATAGATAATTATGCCTCCATGAGCATAAATTATAAATTTTTACATATATTATATAAATTATAGAAATTTTAAAGTGGTTCAGATATCAAATTGAGATAATTAAATATAGATTTCAAATACATTTGGTGGCATATATAGGGAATATTCACTTATTTCATAGAACATGAGTTAATTTTTTAATATTTTTTAGACAAGATACATACATAGCATATATATGCATAACATTCTATATCATAATACCATCGAGGAGTTCAAATAATGAGGTATGAAGTTAGTTAATTATTACATATTATTATATTTTACCAATATTAACACTGAACACTTTATATTATGGGGCATGAAGCTATTCAATCACATGTAAACTATGTTTCACTAAATTTTGTGTATTTTAAGTCTAAAGGAAAATAGAAAGAAGGATGGGGATAATTGATTAGAATGAACCAAAATTTGCTTTGTGCACCATATCTAGATGTTGTGAGCACTCCTCTTTGGTTGGGAAGGACTAGCTACAAGTAGGAAAACACTACCACAAGATGTTTATTAGTAGTTAAATGAGTGGGCTGCCAAGCTACACACTTATTCTAACAAGTGTGAAACTTCTTTAGAGATGATAGTCCACTTTTGAGAGATAAAAGACTAATAAATAACTAAAAAAGAGGTAAAAAGAGAGTGAAAGAGAGATAAGATTACCATTATTAACAACCTATATGTAGCAGAGAGTGATAGAGTGGAGATGATGTCCTCTGTTTGTATTTTAGAAGTTATCTGGGTAAGTTTTAAAGAGGCTAGGGAATCCACAATCACTAACATCAATAGGGGAGTGACTGATATTGGTTATACTACCAAGGTCGGTAGTGAGGTGATCGATGTTGGTTAGGCTGTCAAGGTCAATTGGGGCAATAATTATTTGGGAGCTTATAGAAGGATTTTTTAGGTCTGGGAAATGGTTTAGATCAGGGCTTTAAGGTTGGAAGAGTTATGAGAGAGAGAGATTATGGCTTGGGTAGATCTAGTCAGAGGTTTGGTGCATCAAATTAAGGGGAAACAAGTGAGGAATCTTTATAACTCCCTCATGAGGGTTCAATTAGAAGTGTGTAAAGCAATACATAGTAGATATAAAGTGATAGCAAAATAAATGTTCAAAAGACCTATAAAATAAGTGATGTACTTAGTTGTAGTGGTCACTAAATGATAAGTGCTAGGTTGATGGTCCCTATGAGGGAGTTTGAACTTGAATGCCTAAAAAACAAGAATGAGTAGGTGTTGTTGATCCTCAAGAGTTCAATTGCTGATCATGATTGACTTACACAAGATGATTGTAATCTAGGATGTTAAAAATAGAATGTCGAGAGCTTGAATGAGAGTAAGAATTAATTTTCTTAATTTCTACTGACCTGAACTTTAAGTTGGAGTTTAGCTTATATTGCTGATGTCAGTGATTCCACCAACATCGATCATGGTTTAACTAACATAAGTATCCCTAAAATAGGTAAAACTTACTATTTTTGGCCTAGTGTTTGTTATTATTCATGCCAAGTGTGACACCCATTATAAAATGGTAAAGATAAGGGTTTAGGAATGAGGTAGTTGATTAGGAATTTAGTTTGGAAGTGGGAATAAGTCTTGGGTAGTCAGGATGAGGTGACCAAGTTTTAAGGTGACTCATCAGGTAAGAATTAGTTATAGGTTGAGGTGGCCAAGTAAGATGGAAATAGGGATTTAAAAAAAACTTAATTTAGTATTTTAAATTAATTAAATGTATGAGGGGTAAAAGTATGGGTTAGGGAGATTAATTGTTATTATTGAAATGGGCTTAAGGGGGGTTTTGACATAGGGAGTTACGCATGTCTGTGACATAGTTTTAATGTCTATATTTGCCCATTTTTGTCTTGTAATTTATATTGGCATGTTACAAGACAAAAATAAGAGTTAGATGCTCCAAGTATTGGATGAGGTATCCCCCCTCAAAATGGGAATTGATGAAGGAAAAACTAAAATCAAGTATCAGTTTGATAAAAAGGTAATTGGATGAATGGTGGAGAATTGAGTATTGCTCTATATGCATATACTAGAATGAGATATATTTGAAAAAGTAAAGAATGGGAAAGGTTAAGGAGGACTTGAATAGAAGGAACCAAAACACAACTTATAAGTGATAGTTGATAGGTCAAAACAATCAAAGCTGTAGCTCTAATAGTCAATGTGTCCTAGGTATCTGAGGTAGGAAGTGCCTGGGAAAACATAAAAGGGTTAAAGGTGATAGGATGAGCTTGGTTTCCATCCACAACACCTAATATACATGCATGTGTGGAATAGACAACTATAGTAGAATAGTATAAGTGATAAAAAAAATCAATACAAGGTTGGTGTAAAAGTGTCAATGAGTAAGGAGATATTTGTGATCTTCAAAAAAAGTCATCATGGGTTAAGATCTAAGTGATCTCCAATGGCATTTGTTATGGTTGGGGGAGATATATGTGATCTCTAGTTATCCCAGTGTATGGGTAAATTTTGAAAAGTTAGGGGTGTTGGGTTAGTAAAAACATTATAGGAATAGTGCTAACATTAGTTACATTTGCCAATATCGGTAATATAAAGTGCCAACATTGGTAAAATTAAGGCAACATTGTGTATGTTGATAGGTGTAAGAATCACCATTGGTAGGTTAGGTCAAGAATGCCAATGTTGATGGCTAACAAAACATAACAAAAGGGGGTTTGGAAAATAACCAAACTCATTTATAACTTTGTGATTGGAGAGAAGAAATAGATATTGAGATTAATTTGAGATGGTATCTCAAGGAAGAGACCCAATGGGAGGTTCACAACCACATGAGGCAACGATACCAGCTAGGAAGAGATAGAGAGATGAGGTGAGATCCTCTACTAGTTGGTTTGAAGTTTAATTTTGGTATTTGAAGTTTTTAGGCTAATTGAGAGGTGAGGGTGTAGAAAATATTAGTGGAGGGGTAGAAAATAGGTTAGGGTAGTTGTAGGATAAGTTAGGGGGTTTTGTGGGTAGGTTTTTAGGTGAAATGGGTAAGTTTGGGTTTGGGTCATTCAGCCCTAGGGCCAAACTAGTCATTAACATCGATGAGGTCCATAAACATCAATTGACATAACACTGAGGTCAATAGGTGCCTATAAATGTCAACTGATACATAGGCCTATAAATCATTAGAATTAGCATTAATTTTGATGTTGATGACTATTAAAAAGTAGATAAATAGGAACAAGGGTGAGTTTGGATCTCCAGTGGAAGTAATCAACTAGCCTAATGGTTGAGCTAGCCTCAGAAGACCCTATGTCAAGTAAGTGCTACCTGCATAGCCCATTTTAGGGCCTTAGGACAATGTAGTTCTCACAGAGCCTAGGAAAAAGATCTAAAAAGGCATGATAGGGGAAATGGGTAAAAATGTAAGTTGAGATAGGTTGAGAGGTCTAGGTCTTAAATGACAGGTCATAGTGTTAAGAATTAAGAATATAGACCATGAGGACTAGAGTTTTAATAGGTAGGTAAGCCTAAGGTAGAGAGAGAGAGGTAGTGAAGCCTAAGGTAGAGAGAGAGATAGGCAATGAAGCCTAGGGTATATAATGAGGTGGGTATATGGTCGAGCTAACCTCAAAAGACCCCGTGTCATCTAAGTGCTACTTACATAGCTTGGTTTAGGGCCTCAAACCAATGTAGTTCTCCCAAAGAGATGGGATAAAGGTAGTGATAGAGTATATTAAAAGGTATGTGATTTGAGTTGTGTGTGTATGGATGTAGGTGAGGATAGAACTAACATTATGAGATCATCTATCGAGGATATTACCATGTATGAGGAGGAATGTCACTCTAGATGAGTGGGATCATATGTTGGTTGTGGGGTTAGGAGGAGTGAGATGGTACTACCAAGTTACTTGGGATGTGTCCTTGATGATAACATTGATTGAGAGGTGGGATCACACCACCAATACCTTCCATCTATCGACTAGAGAGTTGATAGTAACTCAAGATGATGTGTATAGGATTTTATGGATACCGCTATAGGGTGAGGAGCCTTTCACATGATCAAGAGAGGAACATGATATACACATGGTCACTTTATATGAAGAGCATTTAATTGCGGTGACTTACCACTCTGTGAGTTTTACATATGAGCCACTCTATATGGCTGATGAGGAGCAACATCATCTGAGCATCTTGATGATGATCAAGATCACAGTGTATGCATTACCAGATGTAGATGATGGGAGATTTTTGATTACATTGACATGTGTGCTTACATAGATGGTTGAGTAGCAGACCATTTTTACCTAGGGTTTAGTATTTTTGGTGTATTTATATAGAGAGTTATAGGGTTTGAGGCTATGATGGTGATATAGGTTATATGTCATCCATCTACTACACTATTGGGCATATGAGCACATCATGGTGACATGAGCACTGGGGTTATCAAACACTATATTATCTACCTTTAGGGTTGGTTTTAGATGGTGGAGAGAGGGCATATCATAGACCTAAGTGGATGGTGTGGTTTAAGACATTACCTATTGTAGGTGCATGATTTAGGGCTTGATCCCTATAGATATTTTATGGAGAGCGTATTTGACATACCTAATTTTTAGAGGATAGGCACAATAACTTGTTAGGTTGT
This sequence comes from Torreya grandis, assembly GCA_037957365.1. Taxonomy (NCBI): domain Eukaryota; kingdom Viridiplantae; phylum Streptophyta; class Pinopsida; order Cupressales; family Taxaceae; genus Torreya; species Torreya grandis. Next base: position 1,620,525 of record JARHVA010001035.1, on the reverse strand, counting down.
AGAACTCACTATGGGTCAGGGGGAGATGGGTCAATGAGTTGGAGATGGTACCCATGGCATGGGTTAGGAGGTAGTTTGGTCTACTATAAGATATTCCACTTGCCTTCCCTTGATACAAGTGGGATGACATAGAGGCACCCCTACCATTGCCCCAAGAGACAGTTGGGCCAAATTTTGAGGAGCTACTAGTAGGGCTATGTGTTGGAGACCCAAGGTGCATGGTGGCCTATGCATCTTGGTGGGTAGGGTTACATTTGGTGATGGAGTTCAAGAGGCCACCACCAAATTTATAGGGGTTGGTTAGCGAGAATGATGTAAGGGTACAAACCTAAGATAGAGTAGTGCAGGCTTGAGATATGGTAGTGTAGGATTGAGAGATAGCCCAGACAAAAGTTTTAGCCTTACAAGGGTAGGTGGTGATGTTGCAGGGTCAAATTAGGGCTTTATAGGGCTAGGTTATAGCACTATAGGGCCAAGTTATTATTTTAAGGGTCAAGTGACTACAGTGATAATAGAGAGAGATAGTCTGAGAGCAACAGGCTAGGATATTCTTCCTCTTCCACCATCATAGGGACTAGTATAGGTTGGGCCATCATCAAGTGTTATGGGACCTCCATAGATTGTGTCTATGGCAAGAGATTTGATTTCCCTAAATGAGATTGCCTACTATGAGAGGGTGATTAGAGAGTTCCCATAGATTCAAAGATATTTAGATTTCAGAGAGTAGGAGAGGTTGATGTCATGTGCAATGAATTCTAGCTCACATAGACACAAATGGGTAGAGAGTGGTGATGATACTTCCTCCTCACAACCATGCAGAGAGCCTCAAGGACCCTGAGTGGTAGAGTCTTGCTAGTTTTGAGTTTATATGTTATATGTATACCGAATTATGAGCTGAAGATACAAGATGTATATTTTGAGAGAGAGATATTATAATGATGTAAATGATGATTATTTTTATCACACACACACACACACACACACGAGATGTTCATTTATTTATGTGTTTATTATGATTATGATGATGATATGGATGATGATTATGTTATGCTATGTTAATTTTGATGTTAATGCTAATCATGTTAGTTGAGTTATACTATCCTTTCCCATATATGTGATGGTATATGCATAGTTGGTTGATTAGTTTCATCTTAGTATTTTTCCATATTTTGTGATAGTGTATGCTCAAAACGAATAGATTGGGTATGTTAGTTTATTTTAGTATTTTTCCATATTTATGATGGTGTATGCATAAAATAAATTGAGTAGGCTTTATTATGTTAGTTTATGACATTGTTTCTTTCATCTCAAATAGAGAGATTGACATGTGATGTGGATGGGAAAGTAAAGAGGCAAAATGCTCATGTATTGGCAAAGATTGTAATTTAAAATATAAATAGGCTCAGGAAAATGAGCCTCTTTCATGAACTTATATCTTTGAACCATTGTGTTTGTTACATAAGCATCATGTTTACCTTATATTAAGTTAGCTTCATAGTCCCTTAAAATAGTATGAGGGGAAAAAGGGTAAAATGAGGAAAAAAATGTTTGGGTAGCATAAACTACAAAGTAGAAATGACATTCCCCTTTTGTGGGTGACCCAAGAGCTACTATAGGCAAGTCCATGACTTAAATATTTTATTTTTGTAAGCTAATCAATGTGGGAAGACTACAATAGGATTTTGTAGCCTACAAAGCTATGAGAAGCATTTTCATCTATTTTTACCTTTGAGAACAAATCTTGGCTTAGCCATCCTTCAACGGAGTGGTCTAAGTGTTTGTTTTTAATTTTAAATAGTTGCCCTTCAAGGGAGTAGTCTATTGATAGTAGTAAAGGGAAGTTACGTAGCTATCCTTCAAGGAAGCAGTCTACATTGAAAAACATGACCTAAGACTTTATAACTTTTTAAAATATCCCATTTTGTTTTTGATTTTAGTCATGGACAAGACTACAGAGGCTTAGGAATTTTCCATTTTGAGGACAAAACCATACCATTGTGTAAGTTAACTGAGTGTATAGGAGTAAGGTGAAGAGGAAGTAAAATGAGTATAATAGGGATGCTCAAGGGATGAGCTCAAGTTAAACATGAAGTAAAGTGACACTCATTTAATAAAATAATGGTCATAGGTGTAAGGAATTTAAAGGCTTAGGTTCTAGTCTTCCTTTAAGAAAAGATAAGCGATAAGTTCCTGAGCCATACTTGTGATTTATGATATAAGGTCCAAGCTAATTAGGAGCAAACTTACCCAATGTTCTTTTCTTCATATTCATTATGTGTTTATTTTATTTTAAGATGAGATCTCTTATATTAAAATCTTTCTTTTTGAGGTGTTTTTTATAAGCGCATTTGATATGCTCTTGATAGATTTGGAGGTGGTTGAGGGCTATGAGATAGTGGTCATCAAGGAATTCAAGTTGAGCCAAATGTTCTTGGTGAAAGTCATCATTAGTAAGTATGTCTTGCAAATAAATGTGAAGAGAAGGAATCTGAACCTCAAGAGGCAAAACAAGCTCTGTCCCATATACTAATGAAAAAGGTGTAGCACCCATAGGGGTTTGAATGCTAGTGTAGTAAGCCCATAAAGCAAAAGTAATGTGTGTGTGCCAATCCTTTCTTGCATATTTGACTATATTTATTAGAATTTTGGTCAATGTTTTTTCTAAGATTCTTCCAATCCATTAACTTGTGGATAGTATGGTGATGATAAGATTAATTTGATTCAAAATGTATCACAAAGACTTTGAACAAACTTATTTTTTAAGTACTTACTGTTATTTTTTATAATATTTTGAGGGATAAAAAAATAATAGATGATGTGATGGTTGATGGAGTCAATAATTTTGTCAGCTTTAATGGAGATGAGAGGGATGGCCTTGACCCACTTGGTGAGGTATTCAGTGGTAGTAATGATAGAATGATGATGGAGGGATGGATGAGGGTTAATCTCTTTGATTAGATCTAAGCCCCATTGGGAGAAGGGCCAAAAGTCTTTAGCAACATGTAATGCATGACTAGGAATGTGAAGGAGGTTAGCGTGTTATTAACACTTGATGCAATGCCAAATGTAATCAACACAATCTTGATGAAGTATGGGCCAATAATATCCCAATAAAATGATACACTTAACAACTGCATGACCATTGAAATACCCATCACAAATCCTATCATGGACTTCCTTAATAGCAAAGGGAGTTTAGTACTAGTGAGGCATCTAAGGAGAAGACCAAAAAAACCTTGCTTGTAGAGAAGTCCCCCTAGTATAGTGTAATGAGAGGCATGTTTTATGAAGGCCCATTTCCCATTATTAGAGAGATCAGAAGGAGTAATAGAGAAGGAAAGATAATCTGTGAGTTGTTTGTACCATAAGTATTATGGGTTGGCTGTTACATTTCTGACAAAGAGGATGTTAGCTGAGATATAGGAGGGTAATTTTAAGTGATGCATGGTGACATAGATTCTTGAAAAGGAGGATGAAGAGGGTATGTGTGAATCAAGTGAAGCCATCATGTCAGCAAACTTGTTTGTAGATTAAGGAAAAGTTTTCAAGAGATAAGATTCAAATGATATTAATAACATATCTACACAATGTTTATATCACTACAAAATTTTGTTTTTACATAGGTAAGAACCATTAACTTGGTTAACCACTAGTTGAGAATCACCAAAAATGGTTATGGATTTGATATCCAAGAAGAGAGCTATTTGATGTTCTAGAATCAAAGCCTCATATTTAGTCATATTCTTAGTGCATTCAAAATCTAGTTAAAATGACAAAGGCATAGGCTCACCATCTAGAGGAATAAGAATGACCCCCACACCCCCACCATGTTGACATTTAGATCCATCAAAGAACATCATCATTTTATAAGAGATGTCATCAGTGAAGAGCGTTGCAATAGATTCATCAAGGATTTTGAGGTTTGAAGGCTTATTGTTAGGTAAAGGGGTAGCAACTATCTAGTCAGTGATTGTTTGCTCTTTAATAGACTTTTTTGGAATGAATTATAAGTCAAATTCAATAAGAAGCATGAGCCACCGAGCTACACATTAATTGTGATATGGTTTGGAATGCATGTATTTGAGGGGATCAGTATGGGTGACTACATAGGTTTTATGATGTAGGAGATAATGGTAAAGCTTAGAGGTGGAAAAGACCAACACAAGGTGAAGTTTTTTAGTGTGGATATATTGAGTGTCATAATCAATAAATGTGCAAATTATGTAATAAACTCCCTACTCTCAATGTTGGTCATCTCGATGTACAATCATAACACCTAGAGAATGGTTAGTTATAGAGATGTATAGGTAAAAATGCTAATTTACTTAGGTGGAATAAGAACTAGTGGGGAAAGAAGGTATTGTTTAAGTACATCAAAATCTTCTTAGTAATCTATATTCCAATGGAAGGAGACATCCTTTTTGAGGATATGGTGAAAGGGTTGGTAGCAATCTGACAACTGGGAAATGAAGTGGTGAATTGATTGAAGTTTGCCTTATAGGCTATAGATTTATATGATATTAGTAGGTGGAAGCATCTCTAGGATTACTCTAACCTTATCAGGATTGACCTTGATACTATGGAGAGAAATGATAAAACCTAAGAGTTTACCAGAAAAAATACCAAAGACACATTTCTTTGGGTTTAGTCAAATGTTATATTGGAGGAGATGAGTATATATGGTTTTGAGAATCATCAAGTGTTCTTGACAAAGTTTAGGCTTGCTGAGTAAGTTATCCATGTAATCTTCCATAATTTTGTGTAGGAGATCATGGAAAATTTAGGTCATGGCACATTGGTAGGTTGCACTAGCATTCTTCAAGCCAAAAGGCATAACTCGATAACAAAAAGTCCCCCATGGGGTAATAAAGGTTGTCTTGTGTTGATCCTCAAGAGCAACTAGGATTTGATTATATCTAGAGAATCTATCTATAAGTAATAGCATCTCATGGCTGACTGTTAGATCAACAAGTTGATAGATACTTGGCAATGGGAAATCATCTTTTAGATAGGTGAGGTTTAAATCATAATAGTTGGTGCAAATTTTGATTCCCCTGGTCATTTTTGTGATAGGTATGATATTGAAAACCCATTTAGGGTAGTCGATGGGTTAGATAAAGTTAATAGAAAGGAGGTGTTGGAGTTCTTCTATTACAAGGAGAGCAATACGAGGATGCATTTTGCAAATCTTTAGCTTAACAAGTTTAGCATCTTAATTGGTGACAATGTTATGGGTGATGATAGAGGGGTCAATACTAAGCATGTCATTATAAGACCAAGCAAAGGATTTGCTATGGTCATTAAGAAATGTGGCATAATTAACTTGCTCAGAGTAATCTAAAGATTGGCCAATCTTGAGGATGTGAAGGTTATCATGAGAGGGTAGATTGATGTCAATGGTTGATTCATTTAACATAGCTTGTGTTTCAAATGGGAGAGATTGTTGGATATAGGAATCATCCACACCTATATATGTGAGAATTACATCATCATTTTGACATTGGATAGTGTTAATAGTGGGAGAGTCTTCATCAATTATTTCAAGATGAACGAGAGGAAGGGACCTTATTTCCTTACCTTGATGATAGGTGAGAGGCCCCAAATAGATGGAATTTATTGGAAAAAATAGGAGGTATAGATACCTCTAATTTATTAGGTAATGGTGGAGAAGAAGGTTGAGAAAGAGAGATTGATTCTTTGACAATTGGTTCATGGGAGGTTTTAGTGAGTTTATTTAGTTCATCATATCCCACTCCATGCCTCTTTTTGGATTTTTCAATGGTGTTACTAGTAGGATATTCAATAGGCATATAGACACCTTTCTCATAATGACCTAAACCAAATCCTTTCTAGGCACACCTATAGAGATAAGTGTGAGTAAATCTAGGGTTACTCAAGAAAGAGAAGTCACAGGTGAATGGTTATGGCAAAGAATATGTATTGTTAACAGTGGGAGCTTGATCAATTCTCCCATATGTGAAATTAGTTTGAAGATTAGCGGGCCCATAAGGGATGACCATCCTAATATGGGGCTCATAATTTGGGTGCATATGAAGCTTTACATACTCTTCTGGAGTGTATAATATGTTGAGCATCAAAAAATGATATTCATCAAGTGACAAACATTGAAAGGTCTCCTCCATGGGATCTTTGTCAGGAATTTGTGTTGCTGATATCTGTGTAATCGAGGGAGTGGAGCTTATAGAAGTTTTAGAAGTATCATGCAGAGAAAATCATTGGGACTATAGGTCATGTTGCATGTTTTAAATAGAGGTAGGTCACTAGGTATAGATTCACTTATCCATCATGTTCAAACTTGACACAATGGTACAAAGTTAAGGGTACACATACGATAACATGTATCCAAGGTCATCCAAGTAGTATGTTATATTGGAAATATCCTTCCACAACATAGAAGATCTCAGGAATTATGTGGGGACCTACATGAATATGTAAGACAATAGTGCCCACTATAGTAGCTTTAGTATCAGTAAAGGAATAGAGTAATACATCAGTTTGAGACATGAAATTATCGATAAGGGATAGCTATTTATAGGTACAGGTGAAAATAATATTAATACTAGCTCCCCCATTGATCATAACTCTCTTGATATGAGTTTGATCAATATAGGTGCTAATAAAAATAGAAAAATCTTGATCTTCAAGGTGTTGAAGTGGAATTTCTGAATCACTAAAAAAATCAAGGAGATGGAATTAAGGGAGTTGACCAAAGCTAAAAGATGTTGGGGATCATCTGATTATACCTTAATCAATTTCAAAGAAATAATCAAATCTTGATGGTGTTGAGATGAGTTTTGGATTAACTCATATAAAGACATTTTCGTAGGAGTTTGGTGAAATTGTTTCACCATTAAGCTTTGAATAGCATCTGAAGATGTTATTTTAGGAACACCCAAGATGGAAATCTTAGGATTAGGAGGAGTTTATTTGATGAAAGGATGAGCCCAATGAGTAGTGACCTTTTATTTAGCTTTATCCTTTTGGTTTTATGATCGTGTGGCCACATTAACTATGTTGATTTGAAAATTTGGTGAAGGAGGTGGTAAAGGGGTTAAAACAACATCTTTAGGTTTGAATTTAGGTGGAATAGTAGGAGGCACTATGGATGCCAAAGGTGGAATAACAAGAAGGTTAATGGTAGTGTCATCAAAGAGAGTATTGACATCGAAGTGTTGCTAAATAACCACTATGAAGGCTTTACAACTCTTAGTATCATGTCTAGGTGAATGATGATAAAAACACACTTGTGTATCATCAAACCAAGATGGATTATTTCCAAGAGGACTATAAGGCTGAATGGGAAGAAGGTTTATTATAGAAGATTAAAATAACTGATGTAAGAAAAATCTTTGAGAGCCTACAAGTGGGCTCACACTTGTTATGCTAACAAGAGTGGACACCTTATTTTGTTTTGGTGTTGGAAAGGTAATTTTATGTGGTGCCTTATTTAGTGATGGTGGAGCTATGTGTTTTGATGTCACTTTCATAGTGTCATATGTGAGAGGTCTAAAAAATGGTAAAGGTAGGAGTGGAGGTAGCTAGACCTTTTTATTTTTCTTAGTTAGGCAATATTCCAACTAAGGTAGAGGGGTGTGGTCCCAAAATAGATGGTAAAGTTGAGTGTTGAAGAAGGGATTGGTGAGATCTATGGAGTTTAACATTCTCCTATAATTTAGGCCATGAAATTGCTACTTGTAGTTAAGGAGTTAAATATAATTTCACATGTGGATGAATTAAAGTAGAAATGGGGCAGATGCCTAAGGGTCTAATCTATGTTAATGGGGCATATTCCTACAAGGGTGAGGGTTCTGACATAGATGGCTAAAATTTAGGTGATTTTGGTGAAGAAGCTCTAAATTTATCAAAGACCTTTGGATAAAGGGTAGTAAGGGGATTGGTGATGAAGGTTGACATTTATTGTGTTGGATAAAGAGTTTTAAGGTAGTCCTAAAATGTTGCATGGTCTAGCTTCATGGAATTAATAAATTCTAGACTTTTCACCAAACATGAGAAGGGTTTAGATGAAGTTGACATAGGCCTTACAGTTGTGCCTTTATAAGGCTATGGTGTTTGGGAGAGAGGGAAATTGTTGGTTTCTTCTACTTTAGGCCAAAGATGAGAAAGAACCATACTATGGTCCTCTTTAATAGAGATGAGAAAAGAGACATGGTCTACTATGGGTGGAGGGGAGGTAGGTGAAGAAGGTTCCTCAAGAGGGTAAAGAATAGGTATTATGGTTCCTTCAACATGTGGGTGAGGCATGGGTAAAATATGATCCTCCATAGGTAAGAGAAGGGGTAAGAGTGGTATAATTGAAGTAGGCACAATATGTCTCTCATCTATTATGCACGTAGATAATACTGACTCTTCTAAGTGTAAAGATGGAGTGGGTAGGGTACTAATCTCTATAAGTGGAGGAGAAGTAGGTAAAGAAGGTTCCTCAAGAGGGTATAATGAAGAAATGATATTCCATTAAACATGTGGTTGAGGAATAGGTAGGGTGTGGTCTTCAAGTGGTAAGATGACAGGTAATATTGGTGCAAATGGAATTGGCATTACAGGCTCCTTAGGTGGAAAAAGAAATGGTAAAGGAGGCTATTCCTCTCAAGGGAGTGGAATGGGTGAAATAGGATCTTCTAGCTGAGGAGGAAGAATGGGTGAAATAGAAACCACTAAATGTGGGGAAGGAGTCGATGAAATGGATGTCTCCTATTGAGGGGAAGGTTAAATTGAAGGTAAAGGAAAGACCATATTAATCATATGGATATTATGATCACCTAAGTTAGTTGTGGACTAGAAAATATTTTGATTCAGTGAATGGTTAAGAAAAGGGTGTTTGAACCCATCCATACTTTGATTAGGAGGTGAATTAGGATTATCCAAGATGAGATCACCTCTATCAAGCATATCTTGAACAATGTTCTTGGGTGTCTTACAGTTATTAGAATTATGGCCTTTAACTTGATGGTAACTAAAATACTCATCTTCTTTGTACCAAGTTGGGATATGATAGGAAGGGTCAAATTGTATAGAAGGTTTGATCTGAGGAAGGGTTATGACACCTTGTTGCAATAGTTTCTCTAAGACAAATGTATATGATTCTCCAATGGGAGTGTATTGTCTTTGTTCATACCATTGTTGGATTTGCTTGGTCAGATTTTGGGAAGTCAAAGAATTCAATTGGTTTGTGGTTGTGGAAGAGACTGACTTAATGAACACTATATTGGTAGAGCCTTTATTATTTTTGTTAGAGGGAGAATTTTTAGAGGAGTCATTTGATTTGGAATTGGGATTCTTACTGTGCAACTTGACTTTGCCTTCATCTATAACATGAACCTCAAGTTTCCATGCCATTATAAAGGCCTCATCAAATGTGTGGAAAGTTTGTACTTAGAGTGTGGATGAGATGTGTTTAGCACATGCCCTTTAGAAGAGATCAATAAGATCAGGTTGGGGTAAGGAGAAGGATAGTTTATTGATCAAACTTCTCCAACAAGCGATAAAATCTACAATAGACTCATCATCACATTATCTAATAGAATAAAGGTTTGTTATAGATATTTTTTAGAAATGTTAATAGAGAAATGGTCTAAGAATATTTGTGCAATTTGGGTAAATGAGAAAAGGGAGTGCTGAGGTATAGAGCTATACCAATCTAAAGTAGCACCTGAAAGAGACATAGGGAAAGTGTGAAGTAGTAATACATCATCATGCCCTATGTAATAACAAGCATGTCTAAATGCTCATAAGTATTGTTATGGGTCCTATTTACTTTAGAAATGAGTAAATTTAGAGAGTTCCCATTGGCTTGGATAAGGGAAAATAGGCATAGAAGGATGGATTGGTTCATTACATATCTCATCATAAGATAATACATTCTTTGAACCAGAAATAGATGTCTCTAGATTAGACATCATGTCCGTTAGCATCTTAATGAGGTCTGGAGGGGGATTAGTTTGGGGGATACCTCCTACATTATAAGGAAGCTAATAAGAAGTAGAGGAAGAATATGACATAGCTTGATGAGGTTGTGTTGGGGCAACATAAGTATAATGAGTCATAGGCTAGGGTGAAAATAGAAAAGGGGCTTGTCCCATTGGGTTGGAGACTATGCCCTGGTTAGTTATTGTTATTTCAGGTTGGATTATTAGCATGGTTAGACTAGATTAAGGATGAGTCATAACTTGGGTAATTATAGGCATGAGGATAGATGGAATAGGTACCACTAAATTATGTAATGGGGTGTGATTTGGCTGAACTAGTTATGGTTATGAAAGCAAAGAAGTCACACCAAGGTTTAGGTAGGATTAGGCAGTTGGAGATGATACACTTTGGACATTGTTTAGAGTTGGGTTAATTATTGAAGTGGTGGTTTGGGTGACCATGGGGAAAACTATGGAGGTAGCTAAAATTGAGGTTGTTTCCATTAGAAAGGTTGGCATACCATAGATTGGATCACCCAAAGAATTATATGTTTGACTCATAGCAAGGTAATGCTGAAGGGCTACCACATTACGATCAAGAAATTTAGAAAAATATTGATCTCCCTCAAGCATAATGGGAATTTGGTTGGGGCTGGGAGTATGCTCTATATCTAAAGTATGCTCCATGATAGAATCAAAAGTGAGAGGGGAAGGTGGAAGCAATTGTCTGCTTGCATAATCGATAAGAATTTTGGCTTGAGCTCATATCAATACCATGCAAGAGGATGTTTAAATAGTATAACTACCCTATATTAAAATCAAAATAAGGAAAAAATAGGTTTGAGTGTAGATAAATGGGTTATTTCAGCTTGTTGTTTTGAGTAGATGAAATTACATAGTCACTGACATCGATCACTTAAATGATGTTAGAAGGAAAATTTCATTGACATCAATGGAATAACTAATGTCAATAGGTAAAATCTATCGATATCGGTAGGGTTAACTGATGTTGGTCACTAAAATCCTGGGAGAGGAAAATCTAATGTTTTAAGAAAGCAAAAGTTGAAAGTAGGGAAAATGGTGGATGTAAAAGGTCTGTGTAAAAAGGAAGAACACTCAAAAAACTTGAGATAACATGTTATAGAAAATAAGTATTAAGAATAGTATTGATTTTGTGAATCAATTAGGAAAACATCCTTACCAACTCAAAAATATATAAGGCAATTAAAAAGCAAAAAAAAGAACATTCAACCAACAATTATTAAGTCCTAGAGATTAAGTTTTAGTCTCATGTTGATATTTGCCTTAATCAGATAGTGAGAAGAGAATTTGGTTATCGAAGGTAATAGAAAGCAATCTAGAGTTGGTTTCAGGTTAGTTTTAGTGTTCAAGAGGAAATCTATGTTAGACTAGGTACGTGGCTTATTATAGTATCTTTCTCTCTGCATTTCATGAACATGGAGCTGAGCCAGGATAATTAGCCAAAATATACCTTTTGTCTAGAGATTATACTCCATCAAAGAATAGAGTGGGTTCTCCCCTTGGTGGTGAAATCCAAGTAGGATAGCCGGGTAGGGTAAGGTGATCCACTAGGTGATGAAATCCTGATGGGTCTTTTCTTAGGTGAGTTTAGATGTTTGTTTATGTGAATGTGATTTGGTTGTGTAACATAGGTGCACTAAAATTTATTCAAAATGCTTGTAATTAACTAGGTGAGTTAATATGCAACATGCAACTATGAAATATAGTAAGTTTTAAATTTGAATATGAAATTTTTAGATTTGAATGAAAATAGAAATGAAATAAGAATAGAGTATGAAATTCACTATCCTAATGTGTATGTAAGAAGAAGTAAGGAATAGATTCTCATTTTTTTTGTAAAATAAAATGATAAATTAATTTTAGAGGCAAAGAGAAAAAAAAGAAAATTTTAGCTTAATTCTTTTTTAAATAGAGAATAAGATATTGAATTTTTCATTTTAAGAGAAAAAAAGAAGGAAGTGCAATAAATGATGTTTTCACTATAATGAACATATATGAATGTTTTAAACAAGAAATGAACCCAAGAAAAACTCTAGGGTCCCACCAGGCGTGCCAAAAATGTTTCACTAAATTTTGTCTATTTTAAGTGTAAAGGAAAATAGAAAGAAGGATAGGGATAAGTGATTAGAATGAACCTAGATTTGGTTTGTGCACCGTATATAGACATTGTGAGCACTCTTCTTTGGCTGGGGAGGACTACCTACAAGTAAGAAAACACTACCATAAGATGTTTGTTAGTAGTTAAATAAGTGGGTTACCAAGCTATGTGCTTGTTCTAGGAAGTGTGAAACTTCCTTAGAGATGATAGTCCACTTTTGAGAGATAAAAGAATAATAAATAACTAAAAGAGAGATAAAAAGAGAGTGAAAGAGAGATAAGATTATCATTATTAACAACTTGTATGTAGTAGAGAGTGATAGGGTGGAAGTGATGTACTCTATTTGTATTTTAAAAGTTGTCTAGGTAGGTTTTAAAGAGGCTAGGGAATCCATAGTTACCAACATCGGTAGGGGAGTGATAAATATTGGTTATACTACCAAGGTCAGTAGTGAGGTGACTAATGTCAATTAGGATACCAAGGTCAGTAGGGGAAATAATTGTTTAGGATCTTGCAGAAGGCTCTTTTAGGTCGAGGAAATGGTTTGGATCACGTCTAGAAGGTTGAAAGAGTTATAAAAGAGAGATTATGGCTTGGGTATATTTTGTTAGAGGTTTGGTGCATCAGGTTAATGGAAACAAATGAGGAAGATTTGTAACTCCCTCATGATGATTTAATTAAAAGTGCACAAAGTAATACATAGTAGATATATAGTGATAGTAGAATAAATGTTTAAAATACCTATAAAATAAGTGATGTACTTAGCTATAGTGATCACTAAATGATAAGTGCTAGGTTGATGGTCACTATGAGGGAGTCTAAACCTAAATGCCTGAATAATGAGAATGAGTGGGTGCTATTGATCCTCAAGAGCTTAGTTACTAATCGTGATTGACTTACGTAAGATGAGTGTAAGCTAGGATGTCAAAAATAGAATGCCAAGAGCTTGAATGAGAGTAAGAAATAAATTATTTAATATCTTTTGACCTAAACTTTAGGTTGGAGTTTGGCTTATATTGCTGACATTGGCAATTCCACCGACATTGGCCATGGGTTGACCAACATCGATGGCCCTAGAATAGGTAAACCTTGCTATTTTTGGCCTATTTTCTATTATTGTTCATGCCAAGTGTGACACCTATTATAAATGGTAAAGATAAGGGGTTAGGAAGGAGGCAGTTGATTAATAATTTAGTTTGGAAGTGAGGATAAATCTTAGGTAGTTAGGATGAGGTGACCAGGTTTTGAGATGAATCATCAAGTAAGAATTAGTCATAGGCTGAGGTGGCTAGGTAAGGTGGCAACATGGGTTTTTAATTAACTTAATTAAGTATTTTAAATTAATTAAATGTGTGAGGGGTAAAAGTATGAGTTAGGGAGATTTATTATTATTATTGAAATAGGCTTAAGGGGCGTTTTGACATAGGGAGTTACGCACGTGTGTGTGACATAATTTTGGTGTCTACACTATGAAAATTTATATTTTCCAAGGAAAATATAAGGTGATGATAAGTGAGAAACCATAATTATATAAGTCCTCTTGTAGTGGTTGATTCATATTTAAATGAGTAGTGTGATTGAGGTTTTATGATGCTTAATGTGTTAACATCATTCCATGAACCCAATATGTGGCTCTCACCTTCCACATTAGGGTTAAAAAATTAGTTCATGTTAAGATACATGGGCTAGTGAAATTAAGGTTCTATGATGCTCAATAGTTGGGCACTATTCCATTTGTTGTTTTTATTAAGTGTTGCAGATATTAACATTTTAAATTTATGGAAAGTGTATTAGTTACACAAATTGGGGATTGATCACCCCAAAATATTAAAAAGGGATAAAAATAGGAAAAATTATCCAATGCTTCAATAGGGAATAATCATATCCAACCAATTATAATGAAACATGGTTCACCAATATATAGGTAACCTATTTCCTTGCTCTTGAACTTGAAACTTTAATATATGTAGTTTAAAATATTATTCTAAGGAATTCGACTACTGCATTTTCATTTTATGTTTACTAGGAATAAGTTTCACATTTGGAGCTTTCTCCTAAAGACAAAGTGTGTTGTACACACTCAGGTTCATTTATTTATCCTTTTACTCTAGTATTTATATTATATTTCAATATTAGAATAATAGTGGGAAATTTATAGACACTAAAATATATAAATTTATACTTAGAAATTTTAGTTTTGATTTAACTTCACCCTACATAACTTGTGCATAAAACATGACTCTCATTTACCATTATATAAACTATTTAAGAATTCTACTAGACTATCCTTCCCAAGTTTCTCTTAGTCACTTAAACCAATCCCACAGTTTGAGTTGAACCAATTATTTATCTTACATAGACTTATCTAGATCATCATATCAGTGTTGTTTTCTCAAGGATAGTAATGCCAGACTATAAATACATTGTCTAATGGTAGTGTTTGAGTTTAATAGTTCTATCCCACACCAAACACTCACATTTTAAATTCAAATCATTTTTATGGGCCAACCTACACATTTATCATCTTGGTGGCATGATAAAGTACCCAAAAACTCTCTTATAAATAAAAAATTGGTGTAATACTATTACCTATCTATAAATCACTTATTAATCACACTCAAACACTTACACATTCAATAGGACTTCCCTATTATTCCCAAATTTTCAATTGGTCACTAGGATTAGGGCTTTGCCAAGTTTAAATCACTCAAGAACCAAGCCAAAGTCATCAATTTATAAATATTAAAATCTAAATCATAGTTTGCATACATTGAAGAAACATGGTTTCAGACATTTACATAATATGATAAATACATATGTGGATGCAAAAATTTGGGGCATAAAAATGGGCTTGTTGGCCAATTTCAGTCCATATACCAAGCTTCTACCTAGATAGAGAAGCTGAGCAAAGTTATTGACCCATAAGTGATCAAAAGATGGCTAAAACAAGCTCTAAAGAGCCATACCATCTCTAATGTCATGGATAAATGGAGTGGTCATCTTGATTGTGCATTTTATAAATATACTTAGAAAACCTCTCAGGCTAAAAGATCACATGGACATGAAGATCTTCATGCCTAAATCATGCTTTGTAAATTTTATATCTTGATGAGCTTGCTATTTGAAGATATAGGTCTTTAAAGTTAAACAAGTAGAGTGGGATGTACGTAGGGACATGAAATTAAAGCTATGAAAAATAGCCATTTGAATTTAAATGTTCCAAAGATGAACATGTGGTTGACAAGTGGTAAGATCTTGGGTGGCCATATCAAGATCTAACGATGCACAATGATTGACCTAGTCAATGGACCAGAATAGATTTATGATGTGTTTAATTACATAGTCAAAGATCAATTGTGAGCATTAGGTCAAAAGGTCAGTAGACCCAAGATAAACATGAAGGTGATAAGTGTCTTAATCATGATACACTCCAAATCAGATTAATGATCCATGTTCGATCTAACAGACCAATGATCTAATGGTACATCATCCATCATACCAAAGTAGATCAATGGTAAATAAAATGTCAACTAGTTAGTGGATCCTAAAAATGAATGAAAAGATACCAAGTGTCATGACCATGAAAACTATTAGGTAAATTAATGGTACACATTTGAGCCATAAAAATGAAGATTGATGGTGTTTGTAAGGTCAAAGGGTCAACCAAACTCTGGACAAAAGCAAGGCTACCATGTGGATAAAGTGTAGAAACTAGCCAAGATTGATTACAAGACCCGTGAGATGAATGTGGAGCTAATAAATGGTAAAATTTTAGGAACCCATATCAATATCAATGATTGATACTAAAATTTAAACATAGGCGATTTAAAGTATAAGTCAAACATGGTTAAGGTCAAACCAAGATAAAATGATTAAAAGAGTTATATCTCCGTTAGAGCTCAGTTGAATACCACTAAGAAGACATAGTTATATGGTCAAGAATGCTAATAATGAGGTTATATTACCATTAACGCTTATATATAATATAGGTTTATTTAAACCTAATATAGTTCAAAACAAGACTATTAACCTATAAATCTGCATTGATATAATGACTATATAAAAACCAATAAATTAGATTAGTTTTCAATCTATATTAAAGATCTACATTCAAATTGGAGTAGATACATAAAAAAATAAGGCATGATGGAGTGTCTCATCCTTCAACACAGTCATGATTTTGATAAACAAGTACATGCAGCCTCTAGAAGCATACATGATCATGGCTCTATCAGGTCCATGGGTATGAAGACTTTGTATTTATAATGAAATCCAGTGGGAGATGGTGTAAATATCCCAAAATGGAGATTTGGTGATTAGAGAAAGTAGATAGAACATTTACTAGATTTTTAGGGTATCTAAGGATTTTTATTCATAGCAAGATTATGAATCATCACCTTAGACACATTCTTGTCCTCTAGTGTGTTGCTAAATCAATGAAATGATTTAGAGGCTATTGGAAAAAATGAAGGCTATCTTGTCTATGATGTATTAGATCTAATTTGATCAAAATATAGTGGAGAATTCATAAAATGTGGTAGATCTTTTAATGATCTAGAATGGCATGCTTCCTCTTTCTTTCCCTTTCTCTATATTACCCATTCTTTCCCATTTGTAATCTCTATCTCAAATTTTAGACTCTCACAAGGATAATTTGATCTTGAAGAGCAGGGGAATCTCTAACATATTGAAAAATATTCTCATCTTGATTAGGCTAAACCTTATAAAGAATTTCTAAGATTGACATATTGATGCAATAATATAATTTATTTACCTATCTCTTGTCTTGGATCTATGTTGAGTAAGCATGTGCATGATGGCCTTGTGAAGGAGATTCTTCCATATCCATTGTCCTTCTTGCTTACCTATTTTAAGGTATTTTTAGGTTAGTTTTAGGTCTAAATTAGTGATATTTATACTATTTATGTGAGCTTAGTGTGAGTCTTAGAACTCCTCTTTGTTTTCATTCATTGCTTCCTAAACCTAGTTTATGATATACTTATTCAGCTAGCTAGATTATGAGATTATGTGAGCTAGTATTGTCTTATGATGATCTAGTATGGGTTAAAGCATATGAGAGCCTAATTTTAATTTGGTGTATCACCTTATTAACTTTATTAAGATCCCTATTTACCCTTTTCTAACTCTTTTCTTAGTAGTAGCATTAGTTTAGGTGATCCATCAAGAGGAACTGGCCTTTTCCAGAGGTTCAAGCCTATTATAAGATACCTACAGCGTGGGGTTATTCCCATATTGTGAATGGGAGTAGAGGATCCTAAATAAATCCTACACAAAGATTTAATCTCACATCATAATAGTTTTTAGCATGCCCAGTGGGACTTTACTATGTTTTACATCTCACTAAAAGGTTCTTGGTATTGTCTTTTAGTGTAATCAACCTTTGGAGGCATATTTGTAAGCACCAATGGTGACTCCACTATGAACATTAGCTGGTATAAGTAGTTCAAGTGCCTAATCACCATTATTTGGTATGTATCATTCCCCATTTAATAAATTTGCACATTCTTTCATTTCTTATCCTTCATATTAAGTTATAAATGTTCATGGCTTCACCCTAAGTAGCCCTTAAGATTCAATGTATTAGCCTTGTTAGATTTGCCTCTCTCTAGTCAACTAAAAAAGATATTTAGGGAGATATAGCTTGATCTTGAAAAATAATTAAAAGAGGTTGATAGGGAAGAATATTACTATAGGCAACAATAAAATCTTGAACACCAAACTTATGTTCAGGAGTAGGAGTTGAGGTTTCAAGAAGAATGCTTGGTTAGGCAAGAACAAACCAGAAAATAAAATAACTATAAATCAATATTATGAATGTGAGTATCTAACCCTAGAACCCAATTTAATTCTCCTACTCTTGTTTATGATTAAACCTAAACCCCTAGTCAACCTTGTCAAGTCTCATCCTCATTAAGAGCGAAACAAGTCACTAAAAACTATTCATCTGAGGAACATGAAAACATCCCATCTTGGATATTCTCCTATGCCAATGACCTTGAATATGTCATACCATTTCTTGTGAAACCACCCTCTCCTATACCCATTTAGGAAAAGGAGAAGGTGGCCAAGCCTTATGCTTCCCCTTATGGAAATCAATTAAAGAGGGCACAAAGAAGAGAGAGGAAGTGCTAGCTGAGGTAGTCTAGGAACCAATTTAATAAAAAGAGGTGTTAGCTCAGCTTAATGAACTTGCCATAAAAAATTTCCATGACTCTATCTACCTCCCCCAAGAACCACCAAAGACAGCCTTCAAAGCCCCTCGCTAGAAAGATACTCTCCTAAGTTGTAAGCAAGGTGAACTTCTTCACCCTCCCATCATCTCCCTCTTGGATAAAGAGCCTATTTTTAAAATAATAGAGGTGTAAATTTTAATTATAGGTGAACTTAAAGAAGGCAACACAAATGTATATGATGAGGAGATCATGATAGGTAGCTCACTCTATTTAGAGGAGGAAAAATCAGGGTTGGACTAGCTATTATGGCATGGCTTTGACATTAATGAATTAGATCCTAAAGGAAATATTTATGCCTTAATATTTGAAGGGAGGTGTATTTAGGATGTAATTGAGAGCAAAGGGGATCTTGATTTATTCTAATAAATTCAATTTGGTATGGGTTAGGATGAAGCTAAATAAGGAATAGAGACAAAGGAGGATCATGATGAATTATGGCAATAGATGTACCATGAATTCATGGACCAAAGAGAGGTTATAGAATATCCTATGAATTCATGGACTAGAGCATGGAAATGAACTTGTAAATTAGGTTAAAGAATCTAACCAGTCTCAAGATGAATTATCTATTGAAGGAAGTACTGATGTCTTTGAGAATGAAAGAGAATGGTTAGATCTAGAGCCAAAAGAGCATGCCATTTCAAAACTTAGATGGGTTGATGAGATACCATATGGATCATTTAAAAGTAATCAAAGAAATTATGGTGTTGAATTTGGCATTATCTTAGATGACCAAGAGGAATCTACCTTTTGGGATGACTTAGATATTTTTTACCAAAGCCTAGACAATCAACTTTCATATTAAAAGGAAGCATTAGATGAGGAGGTTTCAGGTGATCCTATATTCAATTTTGTATCAATCCTTGAATAAATGGACTAATATGTCTATATTGGATACATGTTTCTCCCATTTCATCCTCTTCAGAGCATGCCAAAAGAGTCAACAATCAGACATCTTAACCCACCTACTATCAACTCTCAAAAGCAAGGTATTTTTCATCCTTGTCCATTTCAAGTGAGTGATACTCAATGTCTCCCATTTGATCTAAGAGGAAGATACTTTTAAGTTACAACCTTGTACATATTAGAATAATTTTCTTATTTTCCTCTAAGTGCCTTATGCACATTCTTTTCCTATTGTATGTTTCATTTTCCAAAGTGCCTTGGGAACTTTATTTGTTTTGTTTCTTTTGTCTTTGTTACTTCAAGAAGAGGTTTTTAAGAAAGGGAATCCTTATATAATTTTATGATATATGATAGTAAATACTTGTGACTTTATGCCCAATGGATCAAATAAGGTAACTACTTTGGGTTTTCAAGCATAGTAGGCATGCTTCCTTGCGAGTCACCAAAGATGTTGGCCAATTTTGGCCCACATACCAAGTTTGATATGATTCAAATATTAAATATATGTAGAAATACCCTTAAGGTAGGGCAACACCATATAATACTCCTTTAGGAAGGAATAACTCTACAATGTCTCTTCAAGGGGATAACCTCCAATATCCTCTTACAATAAAAAACTCAATAGTAACTTGATATCTTTACCATGATAATCATATCCTTTATATAGACATATATCTAACCAATGGATGGGTAACCTCCTAATCCTAGTGTAGGCTAACCATTACCCAATGTACTAGTTCCACAAGTTACTCCATTATCCTAATATATTGTATCCATATAACTAAGGGGATGTGTGCCACATGTTATCATCTCCATCAACCCATATACATTAATATATCATATCCCTAGGCACATAACATTACTTCCCTCCTTGACATGTTTCATCCCTAAAACATAGGAATAAACCAAATAATGAGTGTGCTTCCAATCATTACACAATTGTCTCCAATCTCGATCATCTAGCATCCATATGTGATATTGGTAGGTGATAGCTCTCCAAGCTTGTTTCCAAATTCTATTATGCTCCTTTGATTTTGTTCATGATTATAATTATACTATTTTTGTGTCTAAGCATAATTATTCCTCTTTTTATTCCATGTATCATATTCTGCTGTGCTACTCTAATTCCAACCATGACCATAGTAGGTATTCTTCCATGCATAATCATAGTGATTTCCCAATTAATTCCATGTGCCATAGTATTTTTTTTGGATTCCATTCATATCCATAATTATTAAAACTTTTATTTCCTATATAGATAAAATGATTATTGTTATGACACTTCCTCACCTAGTTCCATGATTATTTCCTCTCATGATGATGTGGGTGTCTATATACCTCAACTTTTTCCATTATTTTGACCTTATCCACCTTTGATTCTACTTCTTCTACCTTTTCCTTTGTCTCTTTAGTATATGCAGTGTTCATTTTTAGTTGTAGTGTGTCTTTATCTATATCATCTAAATATTCATCATGCTCTTCATCACCTATTTCAATCTCATCCTCATGATCTACCTAGATTGTTATTGGTGCCTTTTTCACTATGATATCTTGTAAAGTGATATTATTTTTTCTATACCAAAACTTCATGAATTTTTTTTGAACATTAATATTCATTGTTCCCAAAGTTTCTAACCATGGATATCAAAGAACTATATCCACATCATCCATATCCAAAGCATAAAAATCTGAATGCAAAACATATTTTTCCATAATGAGCTTCAAATCTTCAAACATTGAAATATTATTACCATATAATTGAACCTCCTTGATATTATTTTCTTGAACATGTAGATGATTGGCAAAATTCATGTGAATTAATTTATACTTACTGGTAGGGTTTATGGACACAACCACCTTCTTCTTTTGAATGCATCCATGAAATTGAAAAATTGACTCAGATTTCTTTGGAGTCAAATTATTTGAACCCTTATCTTCTTCTTATTATTTTTTATCATCATTATTTTCTTCATCTCTTACATCGTCTTTTTATTTTATATCCCATTGATTTAGGAAGATTTATTCCATTGCTTCCCATGAAGATTACTTTTGTACAATGCTCAATTGATTAAACCACCAATGTTGTGCAGGCCCAGACAAAGAAAGAGATAATTATATTTCCATAAAATCGTTTTAGTATTATTCTCTTTAAAAATGATCCACCATTCTCTAGCATCAACATCATCTTCCCCTAAATTTTTTTGCAACTTCATGATCCACAAAAAAAATTAGGGTTCATGAAACCCTAAAATGTCAATAAATCATACAAAAATAATCCAATAAGTCCCAAATTTCTAATGTAGCTTCCTATTATGATACTAGAACCTCAGGCAAAATTTTATGAAAAAATGTCACAAATTTTGACCTATTTATTGAATATATGAAAAACCATAAAATCACAAAAAATAACTCAAAACAACACCAAAAATTATTAAAATTTTAATGTGATTCTATTATATATCCTTACATCTCCAGTAAAAATTTTGAATAAAAATTACCTATATTTCAGAAGATATAGCTAAATTAGTATAAACACTAAAATAACAATAACTCCCTCAAAACTAATAAAAAAATCTCTAATTTTTTACTATGACTTATTTAAAATTTTATCCATATCTAATAAAATAATTATGGAAAAATTCACAACTAATTATAAGATATTGATGATTAAAAAAACTAGGGTTTCACTCCACACAAATTGCCCAAATCGAAGCTCTGATACCACTTGATATGATTCAAACATTAAATATATGTAGAAATACCCTTAAGGTAGGGAAACACCTTATAATACTATTTTATGAAGGAATAACTCCACAATGTCTCTTCGAGGGGACAACCTCTAATATCCTCTTACAATAGAAGACTCAATGCTTTCTTGATATCTTTACCATGATAATCATCTCCTTTATATAGACATTTGTCTAACCAATGGATGAGTAACATCCTAATCCTAATGTAATTTGACGATTACCCAATGTACTAATTCCACAAGTTACTCCATTATCCTAATATATTGTACCCATATAACTAACTAAGGGGATGTGTGCCACATGTCAACATCTCCATCAACCCATATACATTAATATATCATATCCCTAGGTACATAGAAAATTTTATACCTAGATAGAGAAGCTGAACAAAGTTCTTGACCCATAAATTATCAAAATATGGAAAAAATAATATTTTAAGAGCCAAACCATCTCAAATGTCATAAATAAATAGATTGGTCAACTTGATTGTGTATTTTATAAATATGCTTAGAACGCATCTCAGGCCAAAAGATCACATGAACATGAATTTATTCAATCCTAAATCACACTTTGTAAATTTCATATCTTGATGATCTTACTATCTCAAGATATAGGTATTTAAAGTTGAACAAGTAGAGTGGGACGTGCGTGGGGATGTCAAGTTAAAGTTAAGATAGATAGTTGTTTGAGTTTAAATGTTCCAAAGATGAACATTTGGCTGAGAAGTGGAAATATCTTAGGTGCCCATAAGAATATATAATGGTGTATGATGACTGACCAAGTTAGTGGGCCCAAACAGATCTATGGTGAATTTTTAATCATGTAGTCAAAGATCAATGGTGAGCATTAGGTCAAAATGTTAGTGGACCTAGGATAAGCATGAAAATGTAGAGTGTCTTAATCATAGTGCACTCTAAAGAAAATCAATGATTCATATTCATTTTGGTCTACCAAGGATCTAATGGTGCATAATCCATTATACCAAAGTAGATCAATGATGAGTGAAATGTTAACTAGTTAGCAGATCCTAGGAATGAATAATAATGTTGCCAAGTGTCATGACCATAAAAACTATCAAGTAAATTAATGGTATGTGTTCAAGATGTGTAAATGAATATTAATGATGTGCAGTAGGTCAAATGGTCAACTAAAATCAAGATGAATGAGAAGATACCACAAGGTGAAAGCATAAGAGCCTGTCAAGATTGATTGCAGGACCCATCAAATGAATGTGGAGTTGATAGATGGCATAATCTTAGGTACATAGATCAAGTTCAATGGTTGATACTAAAAGTCAAAGACATTAGATTTTAAGTAGAAGTCAAACATGGTTTAGTTTGAACTAATAACAAATGCTTCAAAGAGCTATGTCACCATTATATCTCAATCAAACACCATTAAGTACACATAATTATATAGTCAAGGTTACTAATAAAGAGGTTTTATTTTCATTAAAGCTCAGATAAAATATAGGTTTGTTTAAACCTAATATAGTCCAGAACAAGACTACAGAACCTATGGTTCTACATCAATATAATGACTATATGAAAACCAATAAATTGGATTGGTTTTCAATCTATAGTAGAGATCTACATTTAGATTAAAGTAGATATAGACATAAATAAGACATGATGGATTGTCTAATCCTTCAA
This sequence comes from Torreya grandis, assembly GCA_037957365.1. Lineage (NCBI taxonomy): Eukaryota > Viridiplantae > Streptophyta > Pinopsida > Cupressales > Taxaceae > Torreya > Torreya grandis. The sequence continues at coordinate 1,596,879 of JARHVA010001035.1, read as the reverse complement.
CATAGTCATAGTTTCAAAAAATAAGTACCTAAAACTACTAAAATCAAACATGATCGTGGATCTATTGGGTCCATGGGTATGAAGACTTTGTCTTTATAGTGAAAGCTAGTGGGAGATGGCATAAAAATCCCAAAATGGAAATCTGGTGATTAGAAAAAGTAGTTGGAGCATTTAATATATTGTTAGGGTCTCTAAGGGTTTTTATTCATAGTAAGATTATGACTCATTGCCATAGACACATTCTTGTCCTCTAGTGTGTTGCTCAATCAATGAAATGATTCAGAGGCTATTGGCACAAATGAAGGCTATCTTGTCTATGATGTATTACCTCTGATTTGATCAAAATATGGTGGAACATTCATAAAGTGTGGTAGTTAATTTAATGATTTGGGATGGCACGCTTCCTCTTTCTTTTCCCTTCTCTATATTATCCATTCTTTCCCATTTGTAATCTTTCCCTCAGATTCTAGACTCTCACAAGGACTCTTTGATCTTGGAGAGTAGGGGACTCTCTAAGATATTGAAAAATATGCTCATCTTGATTAGGCTAAACCCTATCAAGCATTTGTAAGAATTAAATCTTTATGAAATAATATACTTTCTTACCTATCTCTTGCCTTGGATTTGTGTTTAGTAATCTTGTGCATGAATGCCTTGTGAAGGAGATTCCTACATATCCATTGTCCTTATTGCTTACATCTTTTAAGGTGTTTTTAAGTTAGTTTAAGGTATAAATTAGTGTTCTTTATGCCATATATGTGAGCTTAGTGTGAGTCTTAGAACTCCTCTTTATTTTCATTCATTGCTTCCAAAACCTAGTTTATGAAATTCTTATGTAATTAGCTAGATTATGAGATTGTGGGAGCTAATATTATCTTGTGCTGATTTAGTGTGGGTTAAATCATATGAGATCCTCATTTTAATTTGGTGCATCATCTTTTTAACTTTATTAGGATCCCTATTTCCCTTTTTCTAACCTTTTTCTTAGTAGTAGCATTAGTTTAGGTGATCCATCAAGAGGAATCTAACTTTCTCTAGAGGTTTAAACCTATTATAAGATACCCAGAGCCTGGGATTGTCACCATATTATGAATTGGAGTGGAGGATAATAAATAACTCCTCCATAAGGGTGTAATTGCACACCATAATAGGGACATTTTAAAGAAAAATGTCCATGAATTAAAAGGGAGAGTGCCTATTTAATATGGGTGCACACCCTTTGATGTATGGTCCCAATCTTGATTATAAAATGAAAAGAGTGTGAACCCTTAGTAACACAAATGGTTCATACCCTTTGTAATTTTATTTTAGAGGTAAATAAAGTAAGATTAAAAAATATTATAATAAAGAGTGCGCACCCTTTAAAAAGGCCATGCACAGTGTGTAGTGTAAAGGGTGTATGCCTTGTTTATCACAAAAGACACGTGTCTTATGAAGTACATAGGTTGTGTGCCTTTTGTATTGAATTTCATAGTATTTTTTGTTTTAAAAAACCTTATATTTAAAAAATTCAATATTTTTTGATTGAAGAGCATCTATATATTAATCAAATAAGATACGGTATAATGCTAATCATACAAAAAAGAGGGTGGAAAAGTCACACCCAATGATCATAATCACACCAAAGGAAAAGAAACCTCAGGACAAGTCCAAATAGTGGTCCAAAAATGACCACACCTACAAAAAAACATCACAACAATAGTTTGATAGCAAAGTAGAGAGAGAAAGGAATAAATAAGAATAAAGAGAATAATTAAGTAACCACAAAAAAATGGATGTTAGGGGAGGTGGTGGAGATGATAGGTCCTTAAGATTACCACCCCATACTCCTATGGTAGGAGGATCATCATGAATATGTAAGGGATCCCAAATTTTTTTTGATGAGACTCTCATGTCTCATCTTGATTTCTTTCAGGTGATACTACCATATTGAGGCTAAAAACTTGCTTTGGGGGGGAGGACCCAAGCTTATAATGTCACCATATTAAGATGAGGAAGGATATCCCAAGCCCCTGCTATTACTTTTGCATCTAGATGAGTCACTCATACCACTTCAATGAGGAGAATACCAATGAGGTGGTTATTAATGAGGAGAATGACTCTTGTGTATGGTTCTGGACTACTATTGACATGGTCCATACCCTCATCCTCAAGGAAGAGTAGGATGACATAGGGGATTATGAGGTTCATGATTTTGGAGAGTTTTTAGTGATGTCATGGTTAGTGGATGAAGTGATTTAATAGCTTAAGTGATAATGACAAAGTGTGCAATGTGCTTGTCCTAGTTTACTTGAAGTATGCTTAGTTGATCTTCAGAGTTGACATGGCTAGAGATGTTTAGGGATGATTATGGTGTATTGAGCATGTGAAAGAGGTCCCATAAGAAGATTTGTATGATTTGAGAGATTATGTGCATGAGTGTTATTCATTGGGTTCCTCATTGTGTTCATCTAGACATTTTAGTCCTGTGGTTGAAAATCTAAGTAGGTAGTTTGAAGACATCACCATTGCCACGTGGAAATGCGTCAAGGGGATTTGGTCATATGGTTGTGATAAAATTAGTCCCTAGTTATTATGCACTAAATTTTAATTCATGCATTGAAGCATGATCAAAGTTATGAGGGTGTAAAGTTGGCTTCTCAGTCAGAATTCAATTTTTTTCCCATAACCAAATTTGCATGTGGCTAGAAACAACTAAGTAGGCATTTCGATGGAGGCATATCTCACACATTTGAAAATTTCAAGAGAATTTGATCATATGGGTTTGTTCAATTTTATAATTAGTTATTATATTCCAAATTTTATGTCATGTGATGTAGTGTAAAAAAAAATATGCATGTGCAAAGTTGGGATCCCAAGTATTTTGAGAGTGTTTTCTATGTTCAAATTTTGTTGAGTAAGCAGTTTGATGGTGGCATGTCACACACGTGTGGAAATGTTAAGATAAAATAATCATATGGGTTTATTTATTTCTAATCATAAATGATTTATTATAAAATTTAGATCATGCAATGAAGTGCATCAAAAGATATACTGGCTGAAAGTTGGCCTCCTAGGTAGGGTTTTGACATAGTTGGCTCCGTGACAAGATTTTGAGAAGGCATTTTAATGGAATTATTTCTCACATGCACGAAGGTTTTTAGAGTATTTTTATACATGGTTAGATTTTTATTTTTAAGGAGAACATATGGTATATTTTTTGGGACACGAGATTGATTAAGACAAAAGTTATGATTGTGTAAAGTTAGCCTTTCAGATGTATTTCAAAGGTTCCCATAGTCATTTCTACATATGTTAAGGTTTGATCAAGATTGATGGAGTGAATTTGATCTAAGATGTTAAGAGGAAATTATATGAGGATAGGTGCATGATGTTTAATTATTGAGTAAAGGTACATGATAAGGATCCAATAATGAGTAGGTGTTTGTACAGATTGATCAAACAGTAAGCATTGATAGTTAAAGCCCTGACTGATCCGTAGAGATCGACAGAGCACATTGAGTCAACATTTCAAGATTAAATTACATGAGGTCAAAGTAATTAAGGTTTAAAATTTGGCATTTGTAGTCTATGTGTTAAAATATTGAACAAAATCAATGGTGCATAATTGATTTGAGTTGAGAGGACATGATATGTGAGCGTTGTGTTCGAAGGTTAATTGTGACTGTTGTCATTCAAATATTTGAATTTAACACAAGGAAAACTAGATCTCTATATTTTATCCATATATTTTAATAGAAGTAGAATTTTTGAGTGCTATAAAAATAAAATATGAAGATGACTCCATGAACGTCTAATGAACCTAATTTGAAGATCTAGAAGTGTGTACAATGAAAGATATGGCACTCCAAAGTTGATTGTGTTTTCATATATGTTATTCGAGTGAATCGATAAGGATATTAAAGATTTTATTGATGATTTTTTGATGTCTCATGATGTGTTATCTATTTTAGAGTATTGTAAACTCCATGAGGATGCTCTGTATAGATTTTAAAGGTGTGATCAATCTATCTTAAGTATGAACAATGCTTAAGAAGTTGACTTTATGTTTGGTGATGGTGTTCCTATGTATAAGGTCTCTATTTGAGTTGATTAAGCATACACATAGGTGAGATAAGATTAGTTTTATCATTTGAGGATATTAAAAGGGACATAAGGAGTGGACCCATGTATTTTAAATTTATCATGTGTTCTTGTTTTGATTGATGAAGTGATAAATTGGTGAATAGGTCTCCATGAGACCTATAAGAACTACAAGGGCCTTATTAAAAGGTATAACTGCTTAAGGGTGACCCATAGATGCTATGGATAACCTATGAAGATTGTATTAATCCATGTATTTGTATGAGATATGCATTAAAGGTTAAGGCATGCCTAATGGCTGACCAAGGTAGTGATTATCATGATTGCTCTATAAATAGTGGAACCAAATGTGTTGGTTTTTATATTTTTTATGAGAGATTGGGGAGAGATTTTGAGAGAGGCTTATGTGTGTGTTTTATGAAATGAAGGTGGGGTAGAGTGCCCTAAGGATGAGTTGAAGATCAAAATAGATTGAGGACTATTTGTATGACCTATTGGTCATAATTCTATCAGTAGAATAGTGTGCTTAATATTTAAGTGTGAGCATAGGTGAAGAGTGATAAAAAAAGGTCCATCATTAGGTGTTGAAGACATTAGTTAAAAGGTGGATGTGTTTATAGGTATTGTTATGGTAGCTCAACATCTAAGGTGGTTGCATCCTCCTTGTAAGGTGAAAATTACTAAAAGTCTCATTATTATTGTAGCTTGTTAGACAGTTGTGGTAACACCTCATGGGATTGTAGTATTACTAAATAGGGATTATAGTACCTTGATAATTTATTGATGGTCTAAATTGGTTATTATTATCATAGGATAGTAGTCCAATTAAAGGATCTAGTGGGTTTTATTCCCTAAGAGGGTTTCCCACATATGTCATGTGTTATGTGATTGATCTTGCATTGTCTCTCTTGCTCATTGCCATGAATAATGTGTATGCTTCATAAATGATTGTGGCAATTGATTAAGTATTTGTAAAGATCAGAATTGAAGTTGGATTATTTGGACTCACTGACTCACCCCACTCTCAGTGAGTGTACCTCTAAAAATTGGTATCAAAGTAGGTCCTTTGGTAAAGGCTTAATAGCTTGAAGGTGATCTAAGGTACAATATGGGTAGTCATCAAGGAGGTTTATCTACTAAGCAAGAATTGGTGTTCAATGGATCTAATTATGCTTTTTGGAGTATAAGGATGAGGACATATATTATGTCCCTAGAGTTTGATGTATGGCAATTTGTATTAGATGGCTATGTTGCTCTTACTACTCCTCCATCTAGTGCAAAAAACAAGAAGTTGTTTAAGAATAATTACAAGGTGATGAATGATATCACTTATGGAATTGTAGAGACTAAATTCACTAAGGTAATCCATTATACATCTGCTAAAGAGATATGGGATAAAATGAATATCATTTTTGAATGATAGTCAAAGGTCAAGCTTGCTAAGTTGTAGATTCATAAAAGGGAATTTGAAGTCTCAAGATGAAGGAAGAAGATTTTGTGGCATCTTTTTTATAGAGAGTTGATGAGACTGTGAACATCATCAGAAGTCTTGGATAGAATATTGAAGAAGAAAATATAGTCCAAAAGGTAGTAAGATCTCTATCTATCAAGTTTGATCCAAAAGTATCTAATATAGAAGAGAGTCATGATCTTACTCATTTGAAGATGGATCAATTATATGGCACCATTACTACATATGAGATGAGAATAAATGATGATATACCACCAAATAAGGAAGCTACATTCAAGACAAAGATGCAACCTAAGAAGAAGTTCCAAGGTAAGAAATACAAAAAGGATGACATTTTTGATATTGATGAAGATGAACTATTTACTTTGATTACTATGAAATTGAAAATAGGCTCAGGGAAGTATAATGGAAAACTATCCTTTAAATGTTTTAATTATGGAGAGATAGGATATTTTGCTCATAAGTTCCCTCATAATCCTAAAAAGATTGACGATGAAGAGCATGGTAAAGGTCAAGATGAAAAAAATAAGACATATAAGAAGAATGGATTAAAAAGGTATAACAACAAGAAGTCCTTCAAGAATAAGAAGAGTCTCTACACCAAATAAGATTGTAGCTCATCAGATGAGAGTGAAGATAGTGACTTAGAATTTGATCATGCAGATGATGGTCTTGTTAAAGATGAAGCCCTATTCATGGGTGAGGAAGAAAGTTTCTCATGTCAAAAGGTGTCTACTTGGAGTGCTTCAGATAATGATGAAGGTAAGGTGGACCATGAGACTATTTTGATGAATGCTCTTGAATAACTAAAGATTGAGAAGAAAATAAATAAGATGATGAAATCTAAACTTAAGGACATGAGTAATAATTTACTATATATGAGGTAATATTTTTTGAAGACACTAAAGAGCATGAAGATATGATCAAGAACTTGTTGTCAATTAGAAATTCTATTTACAAGCCTAAAATCTAAAGAAGATGAAATTTAAAGGTATGTTTCTAAAAATGAATCTTTAAAATATGAGATAGAAAAGATAGCTAGTAAGGTGAAGACATTTGTGAGATTTGAAAAAAGCTCATGTGATCTAGACAACATTTTGAGTGGTCAAAAGCATGATAGTGATAGAAATGGTCTTGGATATGAAGAAGAATAAAAGAATGTTACTCAAAACAACATGAAGACTACTGTGAACAAAGACAATCATAATTTAAAGACAAATCATTAGACAAGGATTGAAGGTGCTGGCTAAATGAATACAAATCAGATTAGATAACCAAATGCCATGAGGTATGTAAGATTCAATGGTTACTATTACACATGTAATCAATTTGGTCATAGGGCTAGAGAATGTAAGGGACCTGTTATAAATGAGTTTGCATGGAACTATGATGGGGGTTATCAATCAAAAGGTATGAATAGAGTTAAGTGATTTAATTATCATGACATAGGACATGTTACAAATTTCTTATAAAAGGTATGGTGTGTTATAATTATGAATAGAGAGGTCACATTGCTAAGTTTTACAAGTAAATGTATATAATTTATAATAGGTTTAATCAGGCCCCTAGGGTGTAAGGAAGAAGGCAAGTTAACACATAAAAAGTGCGAGTCATGATGAGACTACATGTCTAAGTAATTTGTTTGCTATGGTGGAGAATGCTTTAGAAGTTGAAGAGTGCTAAGGGCTCTCATTATCTGCTCATGTGGAGACTGAAGAGATCAAGCTCAAAGAGAAGATGGAGTTGGTTGAAGCTAGTCCTAATGTATGTATGGACCCAAGTGAACATCCTGATATTGTTGAGCATAAATCATGCAAAAAACATCATTTGTTTGTGCCTAATGATAAGGTTCCAAGCTAGAAGGAAGATTCCATAAATGAAAAGGTATGTCATGAATATTTTTTATGTCCATATATTATCAATCCAATTATATAAGAAAAGGATAATGTTATAGTATTTGAAAAAGTTATTTCTTGGAAGATAAAGAAGAAGAACTATAAGCATTAATTGAGCAAAGAGGAGAAGAAATATGAGGAATTGTTTTTGTTTTAGAGTATTGAGGTATAGAGGGTGTCTCTATTTATGATTCTTAAAAGACTCATTTCAAGTGGAGAAGCAAGTGTTGTTGTGGTGTTTCTTAGTTGGAACAGGTATATCTAGGTGGAATATATGTTGAGGTGATGTTATGATGTTGATAACTGTATATGGAATAATCTGCAAGCTTAGATTGAAAGTTCCCAAATGGTAAAGGAGGATTTGTGATTTGTCAAGATAATGTTTTTGCATAGAAAGGTTTGTTGACCTTTTTCTAGCATATTCCAGGTATTTTTTTATATGAAGTTATGTTGAAGTCAATTTGGAGATTTTTGTTAGCTCTCAAGTTTCCTAGTTTGTGCTTAAGAGCTTGCATGGCCTAAAATGGGTTATAAGAAGTCAAAGTTCCCAATGGTGTAGAATTTCAAATATTGGTATAGAAGTGTGTAATGGTTATCTCTAGGTTTACAAGAAGTTTTAGAGGTGGATGTTGACTGGAAGGTACGATGTTGACTTTATTTGTTTTAAGATTTTAGGGTTTTGGGCTCAACTAAAAAAGTGGGTTGACTTATGATTTGATGTTTAAGGATTATTAATATGTTGAATAGGATAAATAGATTTTCAAATCAAAATTTATAAATATTTGAAGTTTTGTGGTTCTCAAATTATTCAAGTTTTTGTCAAGTTGGAGGCCTAATTGGGTAGTAGGTTTGTGAAGTAAGTATGTTTCAAAGGATGAAATTGTTGATGAAAATTGGTGTGATCAAGGGGAATATCAGAGTGTTTAATATATGAAGTTTTAGGTTTTGAATATGTGTTTACTAAAAATTGTGGGCTCTGCAAGTTCTAAGTAGGGCTACAAGGAGGCTAGATAAGCCTAGTTTGAAGAAGAGTGCTTTTTGCTTAGTTTATCCAAAAGATAAAGGTATGTGTGTTTCAAGGTGAGTTATCAAGTTGGTTTAGTGCATGTTTCCTATTTTTTGAGTTGCATGAAGTTATTTTAGTGGTCCTTAGGGTAGCTTGAGAGAGAAGGCTTGTAAGCATGTGTGATTATTCTTCATGGTGTGTGGAGATCTGAAGATGCTCAGAAGGTGAAATTACTTAGAGTTCTTAGGGGAAATCCCTCTCAGATGTTTCTTGGTGAGTTTTATTAGATTTTAGTTCTTTTGTGTATTCTTTCTTCATTTATTGTAGTGTTTGATTGAAGAGAGTGTTGGCATGAAGTAAGAGTATGTTGTCAAGACAAGATAAGTAGGCTCAAGGTAAGAGGGAGTTTGTATCATATTTATAATATGTTCCTTTCATATTGATAGTCTTTTTAGGTCTTCAAGATTAGTTGGTTCCCACTTTGTCATTGTGTCAAAAGGGGAGAAAAGTTCTTATTGTGGGAATGCTTGAAGAGAGAGAAGGTGAGCTATCTATTGCTCTATGATGGTTATTGACATCAATGACAAAGGGGGAGATTATTGGAGAGTTTTTCATGATGTCATGGTGAGTGGATGAATTGATTTGATAGCCTAACTGATAATGCCAAAGTGTGCAATGTGCTTGTCTTAGTTTTCTTGAAGTATGATTGGTTGATCTTCAGAGTTGACATGGATAGAGATGTTTAGGGATAATTATGGTGTATTGAGCATGTGGAATAGGTCCCATACGAAGTGTTCTATGATTTAAGATATTTTATGCATGATTGGTATTCATCTAGTTCTTCATTATGTTCATCTAGACATTTTGGTATAGTGGTAGAAAATTTGAGTAGGCAATTTGATGACATCACCATTGCCTCATTGGAATGAGTTAAGGGGAGTTGGCTATATGGTTGTGATCACACTTGTCCCTAGTTATTATGTGATAGATATCAAGTCAAGCATCAAACCACAGTCAAATTTATGAGGGTACAAAGTTGGATTCTCAATAAGAATTCAATATTTTCCCATACTTAACCAAACTTGCATGTTCCCAGAAATAGTTGAGTAGTCATTTTGATGGAGGCATATCTTTCACATTTGGACATTTTAGGAGAAGGTGATCATATGGGTTTGTTAAATTTTGTACTTAGTTATTATATTCCAAATTTTATGTCATGTGATGTAGTTTTAAAAAAGATTGGCATTTGAAAAGTTAGGCTCCCAAGTATTTTGATAGTGTTTTCTATGTTCAAATTATGTTGAGTAAGCAGGTTGATGGTGGCATATCACACACGTGTGGAAATGTTAAGAGAAACTAATAATATGGGTTTATTTATTTTTGATCATAGATGATTTATGTTAAAATTTAGATCATGAGATGAAGTTTATCAAAAGATATGATTTTTCAAAGTTGGCCTCCCAGGAAGGTTTTTGACATAGTTGGATCTATGACAGAAGATTTTGAGAAGGCATTATATCTCACATGCATGAAGGTTTAAGGAGAAATTTGATACATGGTTGGATTAATATTTGAAAGGATTAAATATGGTATAATTTATGAGACATGAGATTGATTGAGGAAAAAGTTATGACTATGCAAAGTTGGCCTTTTAGGGATATTTCAAATGTTCCCATACTTAGTCATTTATGCATATGTTAAAGTTTGAGCAAGATCAACAGAGCACATTTTCTCAAAGATTTTAGAATGAAACAAAATGAGGATATGTGCATGATGTTTAATTATTGATAAAAGGTACATGATAAGGATATAATGGTGAGTGGGTGTTCATACAAATTGATCAAATGGTGAGTGTTGATAGTTAAAAACCTTACTAATCCATAAAGATCGATGAAGCAAGTTGAGATAATATTTCAGGTTATCATGAGATGAGATCAAACTAACTAAGGTTTAACATTTGGAATTGATGGTATATGTGTTAAAATTTTAAACAATATTAATGGTGCATAATTGATCTAAGATGAAAGGACATGAGATGTGAGCATTGTGTTTGAAGGTTAACTGTGACCATTATCATTCAAATATTTGAATTTAACATATGGAAAACTAGAGATATGTATTTTATCCATATATTTTGATATATGTCAATTTTTTTGGTGTTATAAAAAGAAAATATGAATAAGACACCATGGTACATCTAATGAACCTAATTTAAAGATCTAGAAGTGTGTATAGTCAAAGATATGGTGCTCTAAAGTTGACTATGTTTTTATATATGTTCTACAAGTGACCAGAGAAGGATATTCAAGCTTGTATTGATGTTATTTTGATGTCTCATGATATCTTAGATATTTAGGAGTGTGATATACTCCATGAGGATGATTTATATGGATTTTAAAGGTGTGATAAATCTAGCTTGAGTATGAATAATGCTTAAGAAGTTGATTGTATGTTTAGGAATGGTGTTCTTATGTATAAGGTCTCTATTTTATTTGATTGAGCATATGCAAAGGTGAGATAAGATGACTATGATAATTTGAAGCTATCAAAGGGGACATAAGGAGTGGAACCATGTATTTTAAAGTGGTTATATGTTCTTATTTTGATCTATGAAGTCCTAAATGGGTGAATAGGTCTCCATGATACCTATAAGAGCTACAAGGGCCTTATTAAAAGGTGTAGCTACTTAAAGGTGACCCATAGATGCTATGGACAACCTATGAAGATTTTATTGAGCCATGTATTCATATGAGATATGACTCAAGGGTTAAGGCATTCCTAATGGCTGACCAAGGTAGTGATTATCATGATTGATCTATAAATAGTGGAACCAAATGTGTTGGTTTCTAGACTTTTTGTGAGAGACCGGGGAGAGATTTTGAGAGAGGATTGTGTGTGTGTTTTATGAAGAGAAGGAGGCATAGATTAACATAAGGTTGAGTTGAAGATTATAATATATTGAGGACTATTTATATGACCTATTGGTCATAATTTCATTAGCAAAATAATGTGCTTGTTGTTTGAGTGTGAGTGAAGGTAAAGAGTGATAAGCAGAGGTCCATCATCAAGTGTTGAAGACATCAGTTTGAATGTGGATGTGTTTATATGTGTTTTTGTGGAAGCTCAACATCTAAGGTGGTTACAACCTCCTTACAAGTTGAATCTTGTTAAAATTTTAGTTGTTGTTGTAGTTTAGGTAGACAGGTGTGGAAGCACCTTATGGGATTGTAGTCTCAATAAATAGGGATTTTAGTTCCTTGATCATTTATTGATGGTCTAAATTATTTATTGTTATTATAGGATAGTATTCCAATTGTAGGTTCTAGTGGGTTTTATTCCCCAAGAGGGTTTCTCACATTATCTCTCTTGATCATTGATATGAATGATGTGTATGATTAACGAATGCTTATGGTAATTGATTAAGTGTTTTTAAATATTAGAATTGAAGTTAGATTATTTGGGCTCACTGATTCACCCCCCCTCCCCCCTTAGTGATTATACCTCTAACACATGATTAATAGTACATGGGCAATTTCCCTAATGATCGAGTAAACATTGAAGGTGGTTGAGTTCCAGGTAGACCTTGTCTATTTAACTTTGAATATAGAGAGTAACATTAGATAAAATAGTAATTTTGTTATTAATTAAAAAACTACGTTCTAACTCTTCATGATTAAAGAAAACATACTTTCTAGCTTTTTAGATTTGAAATAATATATCAAATCAAAAGATCTACCATAATTAGTTTTATTTTGTAGACAATAGAGTTGAGTCCCCCAAGAGAGCCATATTCCATGTGAATAATTCAGGTCAAAAGGAATTGAAAAGGGAATTAATCTAGTGCCATATAGATCATGTGTGAAAGCAAAACTAAAAAATGTGCTTAACAGTATCTGGTTGCTGACAAAGTGGGAAAATGGGGTTAGGCACACCCAAATGCTTAATTTAATCACCCATAGGTAGGACCTAATAATAATTACACCATAATAAATGATATTTTTTAGGCTCAATAATAGTAGATGACATAGTGCTAAAGCATTGGTCTAAACCCCATGTCTAGAATAGAGATTCCATTTGAGGTTGAGCATTTCTTCTAGAATATACTGAGGGGATAGTAAATGATAGCCCAGTTGAGGAGAGTACTAGGTGAATGGGGTTGTTTTAGGCTAATGTCAATCCTTTCACTAAGGAAAAAGAGAGTTAAATCCTATTTTATACAAATACTTGTTAGGTATGGAACCTTAAATTTATGCAATACCCTATGCATATAAATTATTTAAATGAAATTTAATATGAAGTTATTGCCAAGTGAGCCAGGCCCTATTCTCCTATAAAAAAAGACCATTGATAACCTTCACACTTTTCTTGAAGATATTTAACCCTTTAACCCAAGGGACTAAGGCATAGGGAACATTGTGAAAATTTAAGCAAGGCAATCACTATAAGGATTAGGAGTTAATGGAAAGGCCATTCCTAAAACCCTCAACTACCTAATTAAAGAGAGTCTTAATATTTTCTAAATATTTTCATAGAGTTTGAATTACAAAGGTACTCTTGATTTTAATAGGCACTAGGGTTATGAATAGAGAGTGAAGTCCCAAGCCTTGCCAATCCTTTCTACCACATGGGAGTCCCTGAGAGATATAATGGTGTAGATGAATATTATGGGATTTATCCCTAATAAGACCTATGAGAATCCATTTGAAACCAAGATCAAGGCCTTAAATTTTAATATCTAGGAGACCCAGTCCCCTAGCTTCCTTGGGTTAGTAACATATATTCCAAGAAACTCAATGGAAATCCTTATGACCCTACATGTTAACCCATAGAAAATAACTTAGATTTTTTTCTAATTTACTATAAGTAGAATTAGAAGAGTCCAAACAAGAGGAATAATACACATGCATAGTTTCCAAGACTTTAAAACAAATTCTAAATTTTATAGCAAAAGAAAGAGGCTTGGCGATCCAAAAAGAGATTCTTTTTCAACTCTATGCACTACATAAGACCATAATTCAAAGGGAGAGTCCCAAAAAGAAAATAGTATGCCAATAAACATAAACTATAGCCCTAAAAGAATCCACTACCATTGATATACCTCTGTTTAGGAGGTTTGGGGCCCAAAGACTAATGATAACACTGAGTCTTCCTCTATTAGATAGATGAACCTGAAGTCAAACAAAAAATATGGAGACATTACATGGCATTCATGACAGACTCTTGTTCCTCTTAAAGAGTGATAAAATAATCATCTATGAAGTGGCCATTTAAAATATATCTATTAGACTGAGGGAGGGAGATACCTTTAACCAATCCCCTAGCAACATAATTAGCTAAGAGGTAGCTAAATCCTTTTTATTCTAGCACATATAAATAATAAGATAAATGACATCCTTTTAGGATAGAATGATGAAGTTCAAACTGAGAGGATTGGGTGTTGTTGATAGTGATATAGGTCCCAACATCTTGAAAGAGCATGTTAATAGTTTTAATAAATTTGGTGATAAAACTAATTGCTTGCAACATGGCCAAAATAAAGGGCCACTCAATATGGTCATAAGCTTTCTCAAAATCAATATTGATAAATAGAGTATTTTGATTAGAAAGTCAATCCCATTCCATACCTTCACAAAGAATAATGACATTATCTAGAATAAATCTATTCTGAATGAATTTGGTTTGCTCACTCCTCATAATTAAAGGGAGAATGTGTTTCACCCTGAGGGCTAAAGCCTTAGCAATAATATTATAAGAGACATTGAGAAAAGTAAAAGGATTCCAGTTGGTAATAATTTTAGGATCACTATCCTTGGGAATAAACTTTATGTTACCCAAGTTTATAAGGGATCCCAAAGAGTTGGTTAGAACAACTATAAAATAAACCTAGTGAAGATCAGGACCAATAGTATTCCAAGGGATTTGGTAGAACTCACATCAAAAACCATCAATTCTTAGGGCTTTTTTAACTACTATCTATTTAATAACCTCATTAGGTCTCTAATATATAAGGGCCTATCATAGGTAACTCTTTGAGAATTTCAAACTTTTTAGGGTACAACTTGGAGGCATTGATGAAGAGCCACTTCCCATTTTGGAGAAGAAGCTTGTGCTAAGAAAACACCATGGTAATGATGTAAAAAATCTTGAAGAATGTTAATAAGTTTGGTAACCTGATTGTTTCCTTCCTTGATAATTTTTATTCTATTAGAAACTATTCTAGAGAAAAGGAGGGGAAAAAGTCCTTAGAGACTTTGTCTCTAATTTTTAACTAGTGTATACAAGCTCGCAGCTAGGCTCCTCTATCCTTGCGAGTCTCCTTAATTTAGAGTTTATGTCTCCAATGTGCCACCTAAGTTTAGAGGTGAACATTAAAAGGAAACTATATTAGTTATTATGAAATCTATATATATTCATAGTTTGTAGCATTGTACATATACCATCTAAAATAGGCTACTTACTTGTTGTAGATTTGAAGAAAGGTGGAAGTATAAGAAAGAGCATCAGACTACCACTGAATCCAACTAGTATCTCCATTTGGCCAATACTTAAACATATATTTACATAAAATTATACTTTAAAATTATTTTTATAAATATAAATAAAAGAAATTAGGGCCACTCTAGGTCTTTTTTAATTGATTCTAGAGTTTTAGGAGTTACCATTTAAAATATAATTGTTAAAAAATCAATCTGGTAAATGCTTAGTCATTTTTAGAATTTCAATATTGAACATAAGGTTATTTAGGTGTAACTTGCACCTAACATCTATTTTGGGTAAACCAGTGGTCATTTTTTATATTTTTTGGTCTTTTAGATTGATTTTTGGAATTCATAAGAGTTGTAAGTGTGCCAAAATGTAATTTTATAAACCTCAAATCTCTTAGATATAGTCTGAGATAAGAAGATATTTACACATGGATTAAGATACACACTAAAAAATTTAGACCATTTAAGGTTAACTTGTAAATTTACATTTAACTCATCTTAAAGTCACATAGGACTTTGTTTTTTGAAATTATAACCCTTAAGTTATGTTTAAAGTCACATGATGGAGGCATCTCTAGAGGATGTCTTCATAATGCATAAATTTAACATGTGCTATTATAGTGACTTTAGGTTGATTTACAATGCATCATTGAGGTGTATTTAGTATATGAAATTTACATGTATTAAAGGGTGATTTGAGGATTATTAAAGTTTGACACTGCTACTTCATTAATAGTCATGTAGTTGTGTACATTTATCCTCTATGATTATTCATGGATTATGCACAACTCAACTTGGAGTCTTTCACATGTCATTACCTATAAATCCACACAAGTCTCATGAAAATTATGAATAGAGCATATTTTACATAGTTAAAAGCTCTCACACCACCACATTCCCTTATATCCCTTCACTTTTGCATAGAATCTCTTGCACCTATAAGAACTTGTGTCATAAATTGTACACCCCATATGGAGATTTTAGTATATCTACATCCATGTGCATTATTAAATGAAACTTCTTATTTTCATGACATGTTATGGAATCCATAGGATTAACTATTTGATTAAGCATTCCAACTACTAGATAGATGAAAACATTTCAACCATTACCAATGAAGAGAATGAAATAAATTATAATAGTTCTCTTTGTAAAATTTAGTAATTATAATTTCCTTCTTGTATTCCATGTATAAAAATCTAAATTATGAATTTGGATTGACACCAATGATATATAAAATCATAATGATATATATCATGTCCTAAAAAATATAACCTTTCTCATATGAATTGTATTGAAAACTTTAGTTTAGGTAAATACGAGGAAGTGTTTCCCCTCTTGATTATAGAAATGTGTGTTACTAACCTTATTCTAGTATTGTTTGTCTTTTTAATTTTCTCCTATTCTTTCCCATTGAATATAAGTTGAGTTTCCTATAAGTATTAGACTTCCACTTACTTCAATGTGTGTTAGTTTAGTTTATGTAAGATAACACAATATACACTCTTCATAACCTCAAAACTTATCTCTAAATGTAAGATTGTCCCATACACATAATGTTTTAGGTCCTATGGCATGGATCATTGGGATCATAGCATATATCTTTTCTATGATTGTAAACATGTAAGTGTAATGAGATAAGGAAGGATTATTAGTTGGATATATTTCATCCTACCTAGAAAAACAACATAAAAAATTAAGATGGGTAACCCAACCTAAGTCTGCCCCATATGTCCAAAATCTCATTGCAAAATCTCTAGAAGCATAGTACACCAAAATATTTAGCCAATTTTGTGATTTGATGATGGATCTAAACTTAACGCCTTTAAAATATATTTCATAACACACTCAATAGTATTTTTTTTTTTTAAGTCTAAATTTATATTGGGTTGTAACATTTATGTTTAGGGGGCTTTATATTCCCTATTTGAGTGCCACATGAAACCAAATGAGAAATTTGTTTCATAGGGCATTCAAATAGAACATATTAAGTCTTAATCTACATTAGTGTTAGGCACAAGCTCATACTAAGAGGGGTGAATTAATATAATATAATCTTTTAATCTTTTAAATTTAATCAACCACAAAAACCATAAAAATTCAATATCTAGCAATTAATACACATGATAACATAGGATTTACATGAAAACCCTTTCAAGAGAAAACCATAGAAATATATATATATATATATATATATATATATATATATATAACTCTTTTAAAATGTTTGAAAGTACTAGCCTATTGGAGACACTAATCCCTAAACCAAGCACCAAATTGATCAATTTGTGAGCACCTACCCACTAGAGACATCGATACCCTTTACCCAGTACCAACCTAACCAATTTGTGAGCACCGACCCACAGGAACACCAACCCCTAGACTATGAGGCATTGATCCCAAGCCAAATCGATTCCACCATATGTGATTTCTTTTTCAATCTAATGATGGATTTTCTTCTATTACACTTTATCTATCACTTATCTTCTTATATAATTTTTTCTCTTCTCTCTTTCAGATTTCTCAAATGATATTCTTCATTAAAATAAATCTACCATTCCCACTTCTTTTCTTAAGAGATAGTCTATTTCATTTTTTGTTGTTTTCTTCTCTCTTACTTAGAATTGAATGATGTATTTTATCTATTCCATTATTTATTTATTTAAATCCTTTATACTCACTTTTATATCCTTTAAAAAATTCTCACAAAGGATGCCTCCTATTATAGAGGCACCTCTTCACCAAAAGATGTGGCCATTGACATTTCTGTCAGCATTTCCATCGACATTTCTATCGATAATTCAATTAACATTTCCATCAACATTTATGTATGTTAACCAAAATTCCATTTGACACTTCTATTCAATTTCATAAATAATTTTGTTTGACATTTCCATTCATATCCATTACAATTCCTTTGACATCAATGACAATTATTCCAATAATCTCCCCCTTTGTCATTGATAACAATCCCCATGAATTAGTTTATTAAATACCCCTTGATATGGTTCTCCTTTACTCATCCTATCTTTAATTCTACCCATTTGAAATAAATGGAAAAGGGATATACAACTTGATCCCCCTGCGCTGATGCTTCCTCTCATAGTCGCTAGATGAAAATTATATTATCTTCTTTTGTTGTTTTCATTGTAATCTTAAATTTATTTTATACCACTTATTATAATATATTATTTTATTTTTCTTCTTCATAGAATATTTCCATTGTGCACATCATATATTTCTTACTTCAACATGGTATTTACTTCTATTTATCCTTGTTCTTTGTGATCCATCATGTCCTCCTTGCCATTTCTCTTTGTGCCTTTTGCACAATCACAAATTACTTCTTTTAATTGTTTAGCTACTGCATCTACTTCCAAACTTGCACGATTTCTCTTTTGAGTTTGGTTCAAGCATCCTCTTTCTTATTATGGTATATATCATTACTTCCACATTGTCTCACTAAATGTCCATACTTATTGAAATTATAACATACAATGTATTTTGATAATGGAATAAATCAATTTCTACCTAAGAAACCATACGAATATTTGTTTCCATTCTAAGCATGCCCATTCCTCTCACATCCTTCAATTGTGCCTTAGTTCCATGCATACTAATTTTTTGCATTCCCATTCCTCTTATCTACATTTCTAACATTGTTCCATGCATATCCATTCATTACATGTCTCTTACACTCCTTTGCTCTATGACCAAAAATGTTAAAATTAAAGCAACAACGATAAAATGATCCTGAGTACTTGTCAGACTATTTTGGTAAGAATGATATTTTATTATTCCTATGGTTATTTCCTTTGTATTATAAAGGAATTTTTTTTTGGGAAGTCTTCTATTCTATCTTCATAGGTTTAACAATTTTAACAAACTCCTTGGTAACCTTTTGTTCATTTCCATAGCCAAGACCTGACTTGTCAAATAGTGACCTCTGATGATCTAGAATATCATCTAAAACATTGGTGTTCTTCTCAAATCTTAATCTAATTTTAAATTTAGCATTCACATTTTCTAAATCCTTTCTCAAGGAAACAATCTCAGCTTTTATCTTCTCACATTCTTCCTTCTTTGCCTTTAGTTTGATTTTAATCTTTTCCTTTATTTTGTTTGTCTCTTTGACTTAAGCATTTAGATTCATGATGACCATTTCAGAATCCTCTCAAATTTTTGATAACTCTTATTATTTATCTTGATCATATTATTCATATTTATGAATTTGTCTCTTTTTTTTCCAATTCTCTTTCTTTAGTATTTTGTTTTCATTCAAGGTGTTTAAGAGTTCTCCTTAAAGAGATACATCTACTTCTCTAGCTTCTAAATCACTCCAAAATTTCCTTGTAGTTATCTAGTCATTACCATCCCAATATTCTCTACCCAAGAACAAAACTTCACCTTTGTAATTATTTTTAACACCTTCTTCAATCTCCTCAATTGAGCTACTAGTATTTTTTGAATAAAGGGTTTTCTTTTCTTTATCAGATCTCTTATTTTTCTCATATTTATCTAATTTGTAGTTTTTCTTACTCTTGTGATACTCTCTTTCTCCTCATATTCCTCTTCATCATTACTAATCTCTTCTTTTAAATGGGGAAATTTATTTGTAAAGTGTCCTATTTTTCCATAATTTAAACACTTAAAAGATAGCTTACCTTTATATTTCCCATATCCCTTTTTGAGATTTTTCAAAAATGGGATTCTTCTTTATTTGACTCTTCACTGGTGCTATAGCTTGATTCTTGTTTTTTCCTTTTCACTTTATTTAATAATTTGAAAGCTAATTCATGATTTATTGTGTTTTTCACTTCCATCCTCATTTCATATGTTATAAGAATTCCATGTAATTTATCCATATTCAATGTGCCTAAGTCCTTTATTTCTTCAATAGCCAAGACTTTTGCATCATACCTCATAGGAAGTGACCTTATTACTTTCTATAATATCATTGATTCTTCAATTTCTCACCTGAACCTTTGATGGTGTTGACTATCTCATCCACATAGAGAAGATAGGATGCAATTTTTTCTTCATATTTCATCTTAAGACTTTCAAACTACCTTTTATGCACTTAGAGCTTTGCCTTCTTGATGTTGTCATCACCTTCATATATATTCTAAAGTTTTTCCCATATATATTTTATTGACACACAATGCACTATTTTTATGAACTCTGATTCTTATAAGCCATAAAAATGGCATTCATCACTTTCTCATTATTCTCACATGCCTTCTTTCTAGCCTGATCCATTGGCTAGTTTGTTGGTGCCATGTACGCTGTCGCTAATGATAACCAAATATCAAACCCTAGAGACATAAGATATGTTATCATCCTTATAATAAAAAAACATAATTCATTCCATTAAAATAATGGTGTTTTTTTAATGGAAAACCATCCTGACTTTGATGACTAGTCATGTGTGATCCTAGGATCTACCTTCTGATAGTTAGACTGATTCTAAAGGAACTACTTTGATACCAATTATTAAACATAGGCTTATACTGAGAGGGGGGATGAATAACTATAAGATAATGTTTTAATATTTTAAATTTAATCAAACACAACAACCATAAACATTTAATATCTAGCAATTAATAACATAAGAAAATATAAGATTTACATGGAAACCCTTTCAAGAAAAAACCACAAAAAAAATTGATTATATATATATATATATATATATATATTACAATGTTTGCATGCACGAACCTATTGGAAACACCAATCCCCAAACCAAGCACCAACTTGGTCAATTTTTCAAGACCCACCCATTGGAGACACTGATCCCCTTTGCCAAGCACCAACCCAGTCAATTCATGAGCATCGACCCACAGGAGCACCAACCCATAAATTATGAGGTACCGACCCTAAGATAAATTGATTCTATTATCTATTATTTATTCTTCAATAAAATGATGGATTTTATTCTCTTACTTTTTCTATCTCATTGATTTTATTATATACTTTCTACTCTCCTCTCTTTCACAACTCTCAATGATATTCTTCATTAAAATAAATCTACCCTTCCCACT
This sequence comes from Torreya grandis, assembly GCA_037957365.1. Classification (NCBI taxonomy): domain Eukaryota; kingdom Viridiplantae; phylum Streptophyta; class Pinopsida; order Cupressales; family Taxaceae; genus Torreya; species Torreya grandis. The sequence goes on along the minus strand of JARHVA010001035.1, from coordinate 1,575,898 downwards.
CATTTTATTAAGAGATATTCTATTTCATTTTTTTTCTCTTCTCTTCTCTCTTCCTTAGAATCAAATGATGTATTTTATCTATTCCATTATCATTTTATTTTAATGCTTTCTATTCCATTTTATAGCCTTTAAAAACTTCTCACAAAGGAGGCATCCCATCCAAGAGGCACATCTTCACCAAAAGATGTAACCATTTACATTTTCATCAATAATTCCATTAATATTTACATCAATATTTTGAAATTTATATTCACTTGTGGTAATAATTCTATTTGAAACTTTCATTCAATTCTGGCAATAATTCTATTTTACATTCCATTCATATCTCTTACAATTTATTTTCCATCAATGACAATTATTCCAACAATTAATTTATTGTATTTATGTTTGAGGGGATTGATATGACTTATTTGAGTTCCCTATGTAATCATTTGAATGATTAGTTTCATAAGGCACTCAAATATGGAATATCAAGTGTGAATTTACATTAGGCTATCACATTTGTGTCTAGGGGATTTAATATGCCCTATTTGAGTGTCTTGTGCAATAAATCAAGTGATTGGTTACACTAGGAACTCAAATAAAATATATAAAATCCAAATTTACATTTTGTTGTTACATTTATGTTTAGGGGGATTGATATACCATATTTAATTACCTTGTGTAACTAATCAAGTGATTGATCACACATAACACTCAAAAGGGGCGCACATAAAGTTTGAATTTACTTTAGATAATCATGTTTGTGTTTAGAGGGATTGGTATGCCCCATTTTAGTGTCCCATGTAAACAATCACATGATTGGTTACACCAAGGCACTCAAATAGGGCATAACTAGATTGATTTGAAATTAATTTATCACATTTGTGTTTAGGGGCATTAATAATCCTTGTTTGAGGCATGAAGTAATCAAATAGGGTATATCAAGTCTAAAGTATCATTTAGTTTTTAAATTTGTGTTTATAGAGCTCGATATGCCCTATTTTAGTGCCCCATGTAATGAATCAAGTGATTGGATATACAAGGCACTTAAATATGGAAAATGAGTTTGATTTTATAGTAGGTTATAAAATCTGTATTTAGGGGTCTCAATATGCCTTATTTTGAGTGAACATCTAATGAATCAAGCTTTTAGCTACACATGGCACCCAAATAGGGAATATCAACTAATAATTTATGTTAGGTTGTGAAATTTATGTCTAGTGGGTTAGATATGCCCTATTTGAAAGCCACTTATAATAAATCAAGTGATTAGTTATATGTGCACTCAAATAGGGTATACCAAGTTTGAATTTACATTAGGTTACTATATTTGTATTTAAAGGTCTCAATATTTATTATTTAAGTGCCTCATGAAATGAATCAAATGATTGGCTACATGAGGCACTCAAATAGGGCATATTGAGTATAAATTTACATTAGGCTCTCAAATTTGTGTTTGAAGGAATTGATATGCCTTATTTGAGTGCCTTGTGAAAAAAATCAAATTAATGGATACATGGGGTACTCAAATAGGGCATATTGATTTTGAATTTAAAAATTAGTTTGCATAGGCCACATAAATAGGGCATATTGAGTTTGATTTTACATTAGGTTGTCACATTTGTGTTTAGGGGGATCAATAATACTCATTGAGTGCCCTATGAAAAAGATCAAATGATTAGTTCCACAAGGCATTTAAATAGAGCATACCAAGTTTGATTTTACAAATTAGTCTATTATATTAGTTTTTACGAAGATCCATATGCCTTATCTATTGGGTCATTTTATGATCCAAAGTTTGTTTAATTAATTTTTTATTTAGTTTACTAGGTTGGTTTTTCAAGTTATTTGAATCCCATTAGTGGGTTTATTTATAACCAACTCATGTAGGATTTTTAAATATTAAATATGTATAAAAATAATGGTATGTTTTTACATTGAATAAAATTTTAAATCATTTCCTCTTGTTTTGATCCCTAACAATGGCATCAAAGCCCATAATATATTAAAAGGAGGATTGTATATTTGAAGATATTTAGGGTGGTATTTTGATTCTATTATAGGTCATGTAATTGAACATTTGACATTGTTTCAAATTAACTTGTAGGGTTATTGAAATATTTTTTCTCAAGGAAATACAAATTGTGGATTGTGAAGGAGAAATCAACTGATCGGTAGGTGTAGTTATAGAAAAATTTATTTCTATTTCCACTATCTCCAAGTTATATCTCTTTCCATTTATCAATGTAATTAAATAGTTCATAATTTATTCCAAGTTCATGATAATGGAAACTTATTTTTGTCAAATAAATTTATTAATTCAATCATTTACAACATTGAAAATCATGGTCTAAGGAGGTTATCAAATCAAATTCCAAAATTGAGGATATTAGTGATAGTGGTTATCAAACTGAAGGTCAAAATTGAGGATATCAATGAAAATACTATAAACTATTTGTAAATATTGCATTAAAATGTATTTCTAGGACAAATCAAATAGAAGTTCTATGTACTAGAAAAGTCTCTCAGAGGGCCCAACAAAGGATAAGGTGCAATGAATAATTGGGTGATAGTAAAATACTTACTATATGTATTATTTTTTTAATTTTTCATCCCAAAAACCAAGATAAATTAACATTTGTTGCCCTTTATTATTTTAAATTGATTCATGGAAAGATTGGTTAGGTACATTTTGTTAGTCACTACCTCAATGATAGGTCAAGGGTTCAAAACCCATTGGTGTATATTTTGATCAAAGTTACTTTTTGATCTTATTTTTTGTATAAAGAAGTTATAAGTGATGGAAAAGTTAATATTTCTTGACAAGTCACAAAATCATAAATTTTTAATTATAATATATTTGGTGGGTAAAGGCCAATTTATGACAATATTCCCTCTTTCTCACCATGATTGCAATTTTAACACCATGGATAAAGTTGTGAGCTTAATCTCTAAAGTGGAAGCTTAACACCTAAAAACTACAAGGAATGGAGCATGAACCTAGAAAATACACTAATTTTTAACAATTCATGGAAAATAATGGAGAAACACACTATGCCACCAATTTAACCTAAAAAATTGCTTGAATATCAAAAAAGAGATAAGCATATCCTTTATTAAAATTGTCATGTTTTACACAGGTGATTATTCTTATTGAAGTTTTGAAAACTGGTGCATAAAAAGCATGAAAATCATTAAAGTATATGTGTGAAAAATAACATACCTATACAAATATTGATCTCTTAATGTAGTTGCTTAATAATAAGCTTAACACTAAATAAGATGTATCAAAATATCTCTCTCACATGAAAACTTTGAAACAAGAGTATTATATTATATATAGGTGGTAAAATTGGATGACATGCTCATATCCATAACTATGAATGGGCTTCATTCTTATTAAACCAATTTTTTCAAAATGTTGTAGCTTAGTGATAATCTCAGTGGTGAAAAATTTGACTCTATTTGTGACTTGTTAATTCAACATGAAAAATAATTTACAAAGAAAAAGGGTCAACCTACTGAATATGCCCACTATATAAAAGCTAGGTTACATCACATAGATCATCATGATGTATAGAGGTACTTTTAGAAGCATTATCTAAAACAATATCTAAGACATTCTTAGAGACACTCTTCATACCTTATATATAGTATATACAACAGTCTAACATGCACTCTTCAAGGTCTTCCAAATGCAAACATCACCATAGCCACTCTTCTCACTCTAATGGTTCTTCTCATGATTCAACTTCTCAGAGATCTTGTTATTATAGGAAAGATCCTAAATGTTTTAAATGTGGTGGGATTGGACATCTTAAAAATGTATTTCTTTCTCTATGACCCCACTCTCCACACATTACGAGAGTTGAAGCCAATTATTTGGATCATTCTAGTGGCACAACTTCTAGTTACTCTAGCTATTCTAGTTATTCTTACACTTCTTATAATCAGGAGGCATCCTATATGACTAAGGTCTATGGTCAAGATGGATCTAATAACATTTTTTGAGTTATAAGTGATTCACCCATCTTGTGTGAGCTACTAGGCTCAAGATCATGATTTGTTTTAGTATCCTTTTTTGGATTGTGTTCTTACTTTATTCCAATTTTTGGATTTCTATACTTGATATTCATGACATGGAACATAAAAGATTATTTTATTTTATTTATTTCATTGCATAACTTCTCACCTCTCTCCTAATATTAGGAGAAAATATAGAATTAACAAGTCTTCAAGCAGTCGTAGGTAACAATATGATTTGATAGGGATTACAAGCACCGACAGTGTTGAGCAAAGGTCATTCACTTTTTTTGACATTAGGGAGATGTAACATACACAATACAGGTTGGTCACTTGGAGGGGTTTCTAGGTGGAGCCTTATGTAGACTGATGTAGTTAGATAGGCTTTGATCATGTTCTACTACAATATGGTATGATGATAATAAGGGATGAACAAGGTTTGATCATGTTTATCATCTTTTTATGCCACAACTCAAAGGGTAGTCTTATTCATGGAATAACATTAGTTTTGATCAGTACCAAGAACTATAGTGCACTATTTGTAATTGCTTTACAGTTTTCATGATGACTTTAGAGTCATTACTCCAATATTTTTCTTACATATTGATTTGGATCAAACGGGAGTTTTTTGGGGTCATTTTATGATCCAAAGTATGTTTACTTAATTATTTATTTAATTTAATGGGTTGGTTTTTTGGGTTAGTTGAAACTTGTTAGTTGGTTTCTTTATAACCAGCTTGAGTATGATTTTTAAAGCTTACAAATTTACACAAATAATGGTATGTTTTTACATTGAATATATTTTGAAATGATCTCCTGTCCTAATCCGTAACATTATCTAAGTGCCTTACATAATAAATCAAGTGATTAGGTTATCATGAAACTTAAATAGGGTATATTGAGTCCAAATTTACATTAGTTTTCTACATTTATGTTTAGTGGGATTGATATTCCTATTTGAGATCCTTGTGAAACAAATTAAGTGATTGGTTGTATAATATACTCAATACTATGTCCCAATAGAGTCTTGGAAGACATTTGTTAAAACCCTAAATAAGATTTACTATCTTATCTACCACTTTGAGGATGAATACATCAAGTTCCACCAATTATGATAATGTAATTAGTAGTTAGTGGAGGACTATACCAATGTGTTTAATGACTAAAATTCATAATTGCATGATAACTTGACTAAAAAACATAAGGTACTATAGTAAATATGTATAATTTTACCTAATATCCCTATGGAGTACATTAATAAATTCCCAAATCTCATTGAATATGTCTTGGAAGCATAGTGCACCAAACTCTTTACCTAATTATGTTAGTTGCTGATGTAACTCAACCTGACTCCTTCAAACTCTCTCTATTATCATGCTCAATAATAGTTTCAACAATTGATCCCCTTAAAAGTCTAAGTCAATCTTAACATTCCCATGTTCAAAGGAAAAATTAAATCCACATCATTAGATGTATGGATTGGATAGATCAAGGCATACTTGTTAGTCAATGAAGTCACCAAAGCTAATAAATACACATTTTCCATGTTGAATATGTCCTTTTTTTGTTTATTTATGGGAGAATTTGAGTACACAATGCATTCTAATCAAGCCTTGGAAGAATTTTGTTGACACATTGAAGGATGATTATTATCATCTCCATCACTTTAAGTATGAATACATTGAGTTCCACCAATTGTGATAGTATAAAGAGTACACAGTAGAAGACTACACCAATGGTTTCCATGACTAATCCCATACTTGCATGAGAAATTTATTGAAAAACATAAGATTCTGAAGTAGATCAATAAAATTTAACATCATATTACTATGAAGATAGAGTTTTTGAATTTTGACACTATGGTGAAATTTCATCGTAACACTATCAAGATCAAAGCCAGGGAAAAGATGAAGTAACATCCTATCTCTTCATCCAATTCCATGTTCAAGAGACAACCCATGAATAATTTATCATCCCAATGCCATGCACATACGCATAATGTTTTTCACAAAAGCTAGTAGGACAAGAAGGATAGATAAAACATGAAGGTTCATAAACATTTTACTTCAAACAAAGTTAATAAGTTTTGTCAAAAAATGGTATGGATTGGTATGGATTCTGTAACTATATACCCTTTCTTTTCAAATCTATCCCAAGGAGTATGGATTAGAATGCATAATAGTGGAAAGGCCTAGGAGTTTGTGAATGGATTACAATATGAGGTTACTTTTTCTTTAAATGTCAATGGCTATATGAAGAGGCTAATCCTTCACCCTAAACTTGTGGAACAAGTGTTCTCTCTCCTTAGAGTGTTTTGTGGTAGTATAATTCCAATGCTTAGACAAGTGACATATAAATAAGTGTTATCCATATATGTGGGACTAGATGTTGACAATGAAATAAAGTATTATCAGACATAAAATTATGATCATAATGGGTGTGTGAGTAATATCAATGATGCCACTTGTCATTAGACTTATTATTATCTTTGTTAGAAGTATAAGGTGCAAGAGAATTCAAGTTTTATGAAACCATCTTTGCCTAATTTTTTTGTGAAAAGATATGCTTTTGTGTAAGAGGCTAAGACGAAGAGTTGTGTATGGACTGAATCTTGTGTATGGTATTATATGAATATGTGTGAGTTTATTATCTTTATCTAGGATTCAATATTGATAGTTTTACGATAAAATTTTCCTAAAGTGTCATAAGTCAAAAAATCAATCTTCATAGTGATATAAGGTGAAAGTCTAATAATGTAGTTTTACACATTATGTTTTTCATTCAATCTCTCACACATGTGTGGTGTAGTCATATAAATTATTGTTTTACTCGTCCATTGATTAGTTCTTATTCTAACATAATTTTTTGAACTTGATGTATTTATCCTCAAATTGGTAGAGAGGATAATAATCCTCCTTCAACACCTTGACAAAAGTTTTTAGATGTCAAATTTAAATAATCTAAATGTTACAATGTGTTTGTGAATTTATGTGTCAATATATTCTCAATTCTCACTATCTCAGAGAGATGAGGTTTTAAAAATTTATTTTTGTACACATACAACTCCTAAAAATGTAAAAAAATCAATCTAAAAGGCCTAAAAACCTACAAAACGACCATTAGTTTTCTCAAAATAGATAACAGGTGTAAAAATTACACCTAAAGAACCTTCTGTGAAATACCAAAATTCTAAAAACTAGGTATCAAGTAGATTTGATTTTTAAAAACTATCTTCTAAAGGGTAACTCCTATAGCTCTGAAATTAATTTCAAAATACCTAGAGTGGCCTTAATTTCTTATATTTATTAAATAAATCTAAAGCACAATATTACATTAACTTTCAAAATAAAAAGTTAATGTAAGTTTATACTTAAAGGTTTATTTTCTTAAATATACATATATTATAAACATAATTAACATTTTGATATGCGTATAAAGGGCATGTGGGATTTTCACTACACAGGGTGCACTCCATTTACAATATGGTGCATGACCTTTATTTTTATTTTTTAAAATTTTAGCACTTTCCCTACAAAATAACCATGATTTTAGGTTTAGAGGATCTAAACTTGACACTCAGACCTACACTAGCCTAACCCACATGACTTTTTCTATATTTAAAAATTTTATTGCCTTCATAAACACATTTAAGTATGAAACTTTATTTATTTAAAAAACCTAGAGGAGTTTTTAGATGGGAGAACATAGTTTCTAAAAATATTATGTTTTTAATCTTAAATTATTATTAATATTTATTGCTTGATTTTTACATAGCATATCTCATTATTGTTCATACATGTATCGTTATAAATAGATTTATAAATTTTAATTGTTAACCATTTTTTTATAAAATTTATTTCTCAGGAGGAGAGGCTTGGAGCTCTACAATGGGGAGAAGAAAAGTCATCCTCCATTAATGGTGCTTCAATCTTTCTCTTAGTGACTTACCTTGGTGACCTTTGATTCCTTTGTTCCTATTGTTTCCTCTTTTCTTGGTGCATGTGGTGTTCATTATTTTTATCATTTCATTCCTCTCCTTTAAATTTTTGTTTGATTTATTATTTTTGTTATGTTTATTTGGGGTGCTTGGTTGTTTGTCTTCTATCTATACTTTGGTGTATGACCTACTTCCACATGTACATCCCTTCCCAGCCACCATTACCATAACCTTTGGAGATTTTAAAGGGGCATGAATTAATTGAAGATGTTTATGGAAACCCATGGATTTGATGGGTTTGAGCATGTAGAGAAAGGCAAGCATGGTGATTTTAATGAGTCAGGTGATTCTGCATGAGATGTTAAGATTTGAAATATCAAGAGCGATTGTCCTAACCCATCTTAGGTGGAAGTTGAAGCATCTAGAGTGATAAAAAGGTTGTTCAGTGAAATTATATGGTAAGAAGTGGTAAAAAACTTGGAAGGAGATGAGTTTGTGGTGTGTAAAGAAGAACATGGCAAACAACAATGCAATAAAAACCAAATAAATAAACATTCTAGGCCTCTAAAGATCTTGATAATTATTCCAAATGTTTCCATGGAATATGACCTATAGCAAGAGGAAATTGAGATTAAAAATGTAGGGATGTTATTTGTTTGATTAAACAAGAACTCTCTCTCTAGGATTTTTTTGATAATTGGCTAAATTCTATTTGGGGCAAACTTTTAGGCCTGTATGTTAGTTTTTACTAGATGATTTAGAAAGGGATGTTTATTATTTTGTTTAAAAAATCCAATATGAAACATAGGGATATCAGTAAACTCTTATGGAATGTTGGCCAATTGATTTTTAAAGCTATACCATGGAACCTAGAAATGGATTGTAATGACCTCATTTTCAAAACTTTTACCAGAGGGGTTGATATTAAAGGAGTGATGATTCAATTGTGAAATTTTATTCTATAGGCATTAAAACCCATCAGAGAAGTTTTTATAATAGAGGATACTATAAGGTCTCTTGCCCACATGAATGCTAGAGTTTTAATTTCTTTAGATCCCTTGGAATTTTTCTTAGAATCTCTTAATTTTAAAATTAAGGGAAATTCCCATACTTGTGCTCTCAGAGGATTAGGTGGATTGAATGGTTGTTTTTTTGTAAAAATGGTGGCCATCTTAGGAAAAACTATACTATGCTGGTTAGTAAGGGTAATATACCTAACAAATAAAAAGAGAAGGAATACTTGAAAGATGAGACTGTGTCGAATAATTTACAGGTTTTTTAAAATCCTCTATTCAATAGTGTAACTTTGAAATATAGTGCCCCTTATTGAGGCTTCTATAAAGGATGGTCCTAAGAATCAAAAATATAGGGGTCTCGATGACTCCTTCCTCAATTCTCAGGTACATGGCCCCCCCATAGCCTTCTGTTGATAGCTTGAGTCCCTCACTAGATATGATAAATTGCATACCTAATAGCTTGAATGATGTATTTCTTGAGAAAAAAACTATGATGGATCCACCTTCTAAGGAATATGTAGTTATCCTTATTGAAGCCTTTGCTCAACATACTACTTTGTCTAATAGTTCACCCCTACACAAACCCAACAATACTACTAGTGAATTTTCTCCTATGGCTATCTCACCGAATAAAGAGAAATATGATATACCTCATTTGAGATGGATACATAAGATGGGGATCCTTTGACTCACAAGGATACTTTAGGTGATGAGAACTAGATGTCTAAAGGAGGAGGAAAAAGACTTAAAACTAATTTGGGCTCTTCCTTATTATAGCATGTAGTATCTAAGGAGGAGAAAAATATAGTAAAATAGTCCCCTCATGGTAACCAGGGTCCTTCCTTCAAAAAAGGGGGTAAGAAAAATAAAATCTTAGACTGCTTCACTATATTGTACAATAGTGGGTGTAATCCCCATGCTCAATCTAATTGACCTCTATCTACCCTCCTACGTTGTCTATGTAAATTGTTAGCTATAATATGAGAGGAATAGAATCCCTTGATAGAAAACCAATTGTAAGATAATTTAGACACTTAAGAAAAAACTTTAATTTTCTATGTTTACAAGAAGTTAAGGCTATTAGACCCCAGTTGTCTTTAGTCTTAAACTTTATCTAGCCTAATGTTCAATAATTTTCCACTAATCATCAAAGAGGGAAAGGTGAGGCCTCTATTTTGGTCAACCCTAGATTGAAAGATAACATTTTTGATCATGGTATCTCTCCCTATAATAGAGTTAATTGGATATTACTAGAAAGTAAGAATCAAACCTTTAGCTTGTGTAATATATATGCCCCTAGTGATTATAGGGAGAGGTATGACCTATGGAATTAGATAGCTATAAATATGAAAAAAATTCCTTGGATCTTTGGGGGAGAATTCAATATAGTGGAATAAAAAGAGGATAAAATTAGGGGAGACCACCAGGCTTGAAAGGGAAATGAGCTATTTTTCTGGTCCAAATTCAAAGGAATGCACATAGTTGGAGATCCTTTCTAGAATGGTAAAATCTTAAGCAAAGGAATCTTGTATACCTATAGTAATAATTAGAGAAATAATAGAATACAATATTCCAAACTTGACAGATTTTACTAAAATAAGTAAAAATTCACTATGACCCCTAACAAGGATGGTAATGTGGTGACAGTGCTGCCCTTTACTATGTCTGACCACCAACCTATTGAAATGGATTTTTCATTAGGTAGTGAAGAGAATAAAGATACCCAGTCCTTCAAATGGTTATATAAATTTAGTGTGTCCCATTTGGATGATAACATGTGTTTTTAAGGTCTTCAGTCTTCTCAGAACAATGGCAAATTTGCACATAACTTTAATTCTAAAATTGACCAATGGAACCCTAGTATGGAAAATTCAAAAAACTTCACAAAAAACTATGGGAAAATCAAAGAAAAAAACCACAAAAACTTACAAAGAACAGTCAAGAAAAAATTAATCATGTGGAAAGCTCACTACAACTTAACCCAACCAATGAAAAACATCTTGAAAAATTTAATCTCTTGAAGCATCAAGTTAGACAGTCACATAACTATATTACTATGGGGGCATAGATTCGATCTAAATTAACCTAGCTGAAGTTTGGTGATAAAATATCTAAGTTATTCTTTATATTCTTGAAATCTAAGCACATAAGAAGTAAGATTAATGGTATCAAATTTAATGGGTAGCTTATGTAGGATGCAACCAACATAAAAGAAGCATTTTTTGAGTTCTATTCTAGTATTTTTTTTTTGGATGCCTCCTATGACCGTATTGAAAAAAATAAGGATCTATGTGATGAATTTATTCCTAAAAAGGTGTCATAGACTTAGGCTTATTTCCTTGATACTTGTATCTCCCTTGATGGAATCAGAAGCACCATTGACTCACTCAAAAAAGATAAAACACCTAGGGTGGATGGATTCCCTACTGAATTCTATAAAGCAAATAAAGAGTGGATTGCTAAGGACTATCTAGAGGTCTATAATGAGGCCACTTATGTCGGCACAATCAGTCTGGACATAAATATAGGATTAATTAGGCTCATCCCTAAGGATGGTAATCTATCTTTAATAAAAAATGGAGACCAATTACCCTTCTCAACTTCTCTTATAAGATTCTAACAAAAATCCTTTCTTGGAGACTCTCTTTACTTCTACCCTTTGTTGTCTTTAAAATTGAAATTAGATTTGTTGAAAGGAAATACATCCTAGATATTCTAATTACCAACTAGGAAGGTATGTACTGGGCTACAAACTTGAATCAGGATGTAAATGATCTTGCTTGACTTTGAAAAAGCTTATGACAAAATTGAGTGGCCATTCATTGAGAGAATGTTGTGTGCCTTTATAATCGATGATAGATTTTATAGAATGGTCAATGTTCTCTTTAAGGATGCTTTAGTTGCCATTGAATTCAATGGGGAACTAATACAATCTTATGAGATTCAAAACTCCATTAGATAAGGGTGCCCTCTAGATCCATCACTCTTTGTTCTGGTGGCTGAAGTGTTACAATATCTCCTCAAATTCTTAGACATAGGTCCTCCAATCAAATGTATCTCACTTCCCAATAATGATGCTCTCATTGATGTCTTATTTCCTAATGACATAATGATATTTATCACCTTAAAAAAAGCAACTTGGCTTAATTAGTGATAAGATTGTATAGTTACTACTCTATGTCTAGCTCTAAAGTAGCAATGCATAAATCACACATGCTGGGTTGACAAGAACATCCTCATGATTAGTTGGAAAATTATGGATGGACTTAGAATAGGCCAGATGAAATGGTTAAGTACTTGGGTATTCCCTTTAACCTATCACCCTTGTTAAAAAGTATGTGGGGATGGATCTTTGATAAAATTAACAAGAATATTGTAAAATGGTAGGGAAATTTACTATCCTTACTAGGATGGATTCAAGTCTGTTAGAAGGTCCTTTATCATACACTATCTGCTATGCCTCTTGTTGGCTCTTTGGTAAAAATTAGATAAATATGCATGTGATAATGAGAGACCTCCTTTAGTCTGATGGGAAATGGAGAAAGAAAATGTATGTGGTTTTATTGTAATTTTCCTCGAAGCCCAAAAATATTGGAGGCCTGGGGCTAAAGGACCTTTAGCTATAGGGTATAACACTAGTTTTTAAGTGGATTATCAAAGTGTGAAAAGCAAATTATACCTAGAAAGTTTTGGTTAGGAATACTATTTTGAGAGGCTTTCTTAAAGGAAATCCTAGGTGGAAAGGGTTGAATATAGTTGATCTCATTCAGCCCTTCACTATTAAAATGGATAACTATCCCATATTTACCTCTATTTGGTTAGCCTGGGATATTGTCAATCCCTTCATCATTACTAAACATGTCTTTAACTAGTTTGGGATAACTTGTCAGGGGTATAGATTATTATGGTGGAATTTGGTAGTCAATAGGAGGCTGCTTGCCCATACTAGTGGATGCTCTACCCTTGATTGGTACACTAAGGGATTGAGGGATTTTAAGGATCTATATTCACATGTGGGATGGGATTATTGGTTAGAGTATAGATAGATTTTATATCCTTGAGTCTCAACATAAAACATTCACCTTGGTACAAACAACAATGAAGGGAAAGAATAATGTGGTTTTTATTGAAGAGGAGGGTGAGTTCTGGGATAGTTTGAAGTGGAATAATGGTCCCCATCTACTTGAATTTACTTCTCAAATGATATATAAGAATATATCCTTATATAATGTCCCCAACCTCACCCTCAATCATATTTTTTCTATGGTTGATCCTCTATCTACCTGATCCTTTAGGTTTGATGTGATTTGGGCCTGTTATCTTAAACTTAAGAAATCCTGATTTCACTAGCTATTAATGTACAAGAAGCTGACTATTGGTTATATATTGAGTAATTATGACCTTGCTAAACCTTTTTTTCTTTTTGTATTAAAATTGAAATGGTTGAGCATTTCTTTTTCTCCTACCCATATGTAGCTAAGATGTGTAATTGTTGTCTTAAATGTTGGAATTTGGTTTTCAATTGTGAAATTAGTTGGCTTAACATTGCGTTTGGGTATGCATGCCCTAATATTAAAGTACACCCTTTCTTTCATAAATTTTGGCTTGTGTTTTTGATTGAAAATTTATGGTTTTTATGAAAACAAAGGAACCTTGAGGTTTTCCAATAGAAGGCTAGATTGTTTACTGGCTTCTCAGTAGAAGTCATCCTCTGTATTGTGTCTATGTATATTTTCCTATAGCTAAAAGTACCTTAAGATTAGCTGGAGCAATTTCTCAAGACAAGATTCCTCAAAGTCACCTCTAAGTTCTTGTTAGACTTTGGGGGATGCCCCAAATTAATCCCCCATCTAGATTGGGAAGTGAGTCATCAAATGGTAGCTGAATTATTTTTTTTAGAATTTAAGTAGGACTATATAAAAGATGCATATTTTGACTAGGCTAATCACCTGATAATGGAATGGATTAATCCATCTAACTCTAATCATAATAAGATCAATTCTTGGATAGATATGAATGAAAATATACTAAGGGATGAGTGAAATTATGAGTTGGGTAATTGTATAATTAGAGAAGTTGAGGATACACTTACACCATTTGATTTTAAACCTATTCCTTGAATTGGTTGATGAGAATGTGCAGACAATTCCTTATTATCATGAATTGACTCCAACATCATAGAATTAGGGTTCATAAGAGGAATTTTGGAATAAGATTGACTAAAATATCAATATATTAGAAATTTGGGAAAACTTATCAAACATGGTGGCTCAGTGGATGTTGAAGATGTCATGAAGTTTATTAAATAGAGCAATATTAAAAGATTGCTGGGAAAATTTGATCACTATCCTACTCAAATGGCTATTGGTAGATACAGTTAGGACCTAGTGAAGGTAAAAATTCTTTTGAGGGACATAACTCTATGGATTCAATGGATGGACGTGATGTGGAAAGAACTGCTAGTAATAGGGTGAAGGACTCATATGATTGATTCTGCCACCTTTGGGGTGGTTACACTATGATATAAGCCTTTTTTTTAATAATTCTATTTCTTTCTATGATATTGTTTCTACTATTATTATTTTTTGAATGCTTGTATGGGGCTATTTTTATATTGTATAATTGGGTACTATGCTTGATGATGGGGGATGCCCCATAGTATGATATTTCTTTTTTGGGAACTCTATAATTTTTTTTAGAATATTTGATGTTTATATTAGTAATATATTTTACAATATATATAAAATAACTTATACCTCAAATATAAACACATCATTGGCTATGCCTTTTATTTTAAATTAAGTTGAGGTCAAAAAGCTATGTTTGTACACTTGTGATTTCAATTTTCCACCTTTATTGACTTGTAAAATTAATTAAAAAACATATATTAAGTGAAAAATTAAGAAATAAATCCTCAAAAATATCCCACATTTTCTCTACCCATATATGTCATTTTATATAAAGCTTCATTCATTTACTTAAAAAAGTGTGTTCGTTCACATGTAGGCTAGCATTTTTTTCACAAATTCTATTGTAAAAAATGCATGAATTTCACTTTCTTTTCTCATCATGGTATTATAATATATATATATATATATATATATATATAATCTAAAATAAAAATTATACAATTCAACTTTTTATGTTATCATAATTTTATTTGTCTAAGTGTCTCGAAAAGTTTCTCCATGTTCAGCTATTTCTATTTTTTAAAAAAAGTGGCACTTTTAGCATTACTTTTGTACACCACTACCCTACACCCCCTACACATGGTTTTAATTCCCTCTTAATAGTATCTCATAAGTAGGAAATACTCAGCTTTTAAATTAGGAGTGGTTGGATTCAGTTCAACCCACCTTTCTTCCCCTTTTATAGGACTAATTCTATCATTACAAGTGTACCTAGGGTTTTGAATGAAGGAGACATTTATACAAGTCATGTTCATAATAAAACCTTTGGACCACACATAGAGTTACTTGAAAAACAAGAACACATACCTATATCAAAATAGAGAGGAAAAATCTATAGAGACATAACTATCAAACATGGAACATAGCATCTAATGGTACCAACCTGAGGCTGATGATATTGTTATAGTGGACAAAAAGGTCTAGATCTTGATCCAAGTGACCTATAGTCTAATTTTTGACCCTTCCTACCATCTATCCATAAAGTAGTTAACTTCCAAGTATCTTGCCCCTTTGTTGTAGTTTTTATATTTGGTAATCTAGAGTGCCAAATCAATTCCAATCATTTACATTCAAGTTTTTATATATTTTTATATCTTTTAATTTGAATTAATTTAAAATAATTATATATAATTAGGGTTAATTAACCATAGTAATCAAAACACATTAAAAACAAATTAAATAAAAAATATATAATCTAACACACTTGGCTAAATTATGGATTTATATAATTACATTTATGCTTTATAGTTGACTATAATAATCTCTATGAAATTCATGATACTATTTTTCTGGGAAAAAATTGGTAGGTAAAAGAATGTATATGTGATAAAACTAAGAAAACACCATATGTGCACCTCTGTTGTTACTGCATGTGTAATTTTGTATTAAATGTATACCCTACTTAGTTTATAAATATGCAATTTTCTAGGTAAGTGCATATGCTAATGAAGAGTAGGGTATTGTGATTGCTTTATGGAATTGACCTAAATAATGCACTAAAATTTATATCTTTTAATCCTTAAACTAACCCTTAAATTTATCAATAATAAAAGTATGTTAAAATTAAATGATTCAAGTTAACCCTTGAGAAGTTGTAGCTAAAAATATCACACACTTGGAATTATAAGTAATTTATTTCTCTTTTACATGTGAGTGTAGTTCAATGAAAGTGAGAGTAAGGGTTTGACCTCCTAGCTTAGATAATAAAATGAAAATACATACTCTAACTATAAATTTATTTTCTCATAAGGTGATGATGGCACAAGAATTTGAAATGATGTAGTCACTTTGTAGATTCAATGAGTGAGCTCCTTCATAAGTATAACAATATATAATATGAAAGTGTGGTTCAGTAAATTGGATATTTGAATCTTTTGGAATGACTTAGGATATAATTATACATAAATGAATCTTTATGACATGATGCATAATGTTTTACTATGGAAAAATGTGACAAAAAAATCAAAGCACATAGAATTAGGCCAAGTCAAGAAGGACCCATAAAACCAAGTGTGACAAAATTGGCAAGTTTTTGATTCAACACATGATAGAATTGAAAAACCATCAATTTTATACCCATAGAAAAAAGGATGAGAATGGAGATAAGACTTTTAAGAAGATGGATGATTAGGATCCTGAAGTTGATGACATAAAAATATGACATGAATGTGAGGATATATAGATGAATAAAGGAAAAATAGACTCTAATGTGGGCATAAATATGTTTGAAAAATAACCACATATACACAAGAAGACCAAGTCTGATGAAAAATGAAAAAAACCTAATAAATAAGGGTATTTTACCAAAGTTAGTGTCTACATAATTCCCCACTTTTATTATCATACATGAATGCATGCATGCATAAAATTAAATTGTTAATTATTGAAGCACATACCTACACTTACCTAGTGAAGGATGGATGAAATGATTGGATGCTTGGGTGAGAATCTACCACATGTGATGATATCTCTTGGTGAATATATATTTAAATTAAAAATAAATACAAGTAGTCAATGTCATAATAAATATATATTAATATATAAAAAATATTAATTTAAATTATGATATTAGGAAAAAATACATATAATTTCATGTGAGCCATGCTGCCATTTTTGGTAATTATAACTAAACTATATCTACTTAAGTGATAAGATTTTAAGAGTAATTTTTGATAACTCAAATCTATTTCTTGATCATAAAAGTAGATATATGTTTTTTATTGGCACTTATTTTTTTTTTCAACTCTTTACCCCATAGTAAAAAATATGAATGTAAAATTATGTAGATATGCATACCCCATTTTTTAGGTGAGGGATTGTAAACATGTTCTTTCAATAACTCTTCTTAAGATAAAAATTTATACTCACTATGTGTTATCATGCAATATATCTAATTTTATTAGAATAATTTTTAAAAATCACTGTAAACACATGTACCTAACCATCACAAAGTATTGTCATATAATTACCAATATTAAGATGAAACCTCATGCGAGGATGAGAGAGTGAAGGGAAAGCCATATTCCCTAATATAAAAAAGTGACGGGGAAAAAATTTATTCCCTAATTTACATTATGTATGCATAATATATTTATTATAATAATATTGTGGAGATAGTTTATGGCATGATGCCCCTATAGAAACATAAATTATGTATTAGACACATGAAAGTGCATACCCATATGGTTTGTCCACACCTTTATGTCATATCCATTTTCATTTTATGAGCTCAATATTTTAGATTTACTTTCAGTCACCTATATGAATTCCCTAATTTGTATTTAATATACTTAATATCCTAATTAGACTGTCTCCTAATCATGAAATCACCATTTCCTAGTTTTTAAACACATCCAATCATTTTTCACATTCAATTTATTATTATGGGTCAAATCATATGTTTTTCATGTTAGTGGCATGATAAGTTACCTAAAGATACATATATTTATACATAATAGGTTTAAGCTTATTCCTATCTAGAAAGAATTGAACAATTATTAATTAAGCACTTATCTAGGGCATCTATCTATCACTCATGTATTGAGAAGGACTACCATAAAACATATAAATCATAAATTAGTAGTTAGGATTAGGCCATATCTGAGTATTAATCACTTAATACAAGTTAAATTTTCCCATTTTAAAGTGTCAAAATCTATATTATAGGCTATTTTATTTCTAAAGGATCACTATTGCACACATGTATTTTGGCCCCCCTCTAAAGTAGTATAAATGTAAGCAATACTCAAATACTTAGTAGAGGGTGGTTAGAGTCAGACCAAACCTTATTTTTCATTCTCTTTTTAGGTAAACCTAGTTTCAAAACTTGAACCAGGGTTTTAAAGTGAAGGAGATTAAATTTTAGGTTTGCACACAATAACAAGATTTTTATATTGCACATAAAATGGTATAAAAACATGAGAAATGATTTATGATGAAAAAATGAGGTAATGTTAGATGGAAATTACATTGGATATCAGACATCTATGATTGATGTAAACATATAGATGCTATTAGATTTATCTAGATAGCTCTATACAATTGGTTTCTAGAGCTGAACAACCCATATCCAATTTCAGTGCTTTTATCCACCTGTACAAAGTCTCATAATGAAACTAAATAGTAACAAGATAAGTAACCTAGTATTCTTATTTATTTCTATAAATATTAAATTATAATTGAATATCTACTTATACATTCATATTTTCTTAATTTAGACATATCTTAGAAAATCTGAATATTCAAATTTTCTATCTTATTTAGATGCACTTATAAGAGCAAGGTAAAACATATTAATGACCTTTATTCTTATATTGAATTTTAAAACTCTAGGTATTTCCTTAGGGTTTATTATTTTGCCTTTAGGATTTTAGATTTATTCATTAAGGTTTAGACTTGTTGTAAGAGTTCCCCTCATTATATATTCAAATCTAAAATACCTGTCTATTCCCTAGGATTTCCTCTTATTCTCATATAATTATTTCCTTACTTAGGTTTGTGGCTTTTCCTCATATATGTTTGGATCATATTTGATGCAAAATTATTCTATTTTCAAAATGCTAAGAACTTTTTCTTACTTGTATTTATTGGATAACAAACCTATTTTTT
This sequence comes from Torreya grandis, assembly GCA_037957365.1. Classification (NCBI taxonomy): domain Eukaryota; kingdom Viridiplantae; phylum Streptophyta; class Pinopsida; order Cupressales; family Taxaceae; genus Torreya; species Torreya grandis. The sequence continues at coordinate 1,556,642 of JARHVA010001035.1, read as the reverse complement.
GTTTGCTAAAATAATGTACTTATTTTCTATAATTAGGGTTTTATTATTATATTAAATTTGGTATAGAGGGAGAAAGGCATATATTTTCAAAAAAATTGATTTTTTTTTATTTACTAATATTTTTTAAAAGCCTTAATTTTTTAATAAAAAATACACATGTTATTATTCATCTGCTCGATTATTTATTTTCCCCTTATCTAGTCATTTGTTTTTAGATATTAGGGTTTTATAAATTTTAATGGATTTTAAGTTTATTAGGTAATGTGATATATATCCAAGTATTTCCTCCCCATTTAAACCCTAATTTTATGATAGATAATCACTATTTGAAGAGGTAGGATGCATCCTCCTAGTGAATATTGTATGAGCATCAAATATTCCCAACATATGAGAAGTAATGTGTCTAATGTGGTCATACATAATAAGATGATTAATATAATGAATTAAATATATGAGATACAAAATAAAATCAAAACCTTGTGTAAATGTTACATAACTTGAGGATAATATTATACATACTAAGAATCCTAAGCATACCAATGTTAATTACAATTCTACTTTTCCATTCAATATTTTTTACATCAAATGATTTCATCTCAAGTATGGGTTAAAAACCAAAAAAAATATACAACTAATGGATAAAAATTCACATATGATTTTTAATAATCCAAGTAAAACATTAAGGAATGTGCTTTGAAACAAGTTGATCACATTGCTTCCTATGTATCTGTTAATCATAGAATTCATGAAATCACGTATATAAGTGGTTTTATTTAAAGGATAAAATACAAAATATTATTGATAATGATTATTTTTCATCAAATACATCTATTTAAACCTACAAAACTCAAGTACACCTTCTATAATTGAGAACCTACTCAAACTTGGTATAAATTTTGGTAGCTTCAGTTTTATGACTTACCTAACATGAAGCAACATAAATTTACCAAAAATGAGAGAAAACACCATTGAGATGGTGATTTTACTCTAAAATTGAGATGGATATATCCTTCATATATGTGTATTTTTGGGGTTTTGTGTATATTTAACTATAAAGTATGAAAAATAAAAAAAAGGGGAAATGGTGAACATTAAAAATGGAAGAATAATGGAGGTGGATGAAGGTGAATGAGATAAACCCATGATGAAATGAATACATAGAACCATTAGAATAAATTGGAAATAAATGATAGGTTATAAATTATTCTTCTCACATAAAAATGGACATACTATCAATAAACATAATTGGAATAAAAGGGTTTCTTGGAAGCACAAAGTCTTCTCAAAACTTAGGTTGGGTGCACTTGGTAAACATCCCATACACAAGGTTTTTGATGTAAAGTTTAGAAACACCATGATTTTCACACAATAAATAAAATTTAAAAATGTTAATGGATTATATATCTATGAATATAAATACATAATTCATAAACAAATAAATTCAAAATCCACAAATCCAGAGAATGATCTCACTTGCTTTATTGCATTGTATTTCCAAAAATTACATAATTCACTCAAAGTTGAATCCAAAATTTCCCCAAGAGATTAAAAGAATTAGAACCATTTTAAAATATTAATCTCTCCTATTTATAACCAATAGGAGATGAAATTACCTTCTATATTCTCACTATGACCTTTTGTATTCAAAGTTATCTTGTTATATTTTAAATTTATTTCTAATTATTAGTAAAGATTTCTAAAAAATTCACAAATTGGGCCCATCGAGCCTTGTCCATAGGGTGATAGGTTATATAAAATAACATGTGACACATATTAACATATGAAATTGATTCCTAAAAAGGGTTATTTAAAAAAAAAAAACTACGAATCAAAGATTTTTTGTTTCAATACCTTTCCAATGTTTCAAACGGGAGCTAAAACAGATTCCAAATGTGAAAGATATGGCCAAATAGAGAATTCATGTCTAGTGTGCCTGTGATTTACTATCACAAAAAAATTTATCCATATTTTTTCTAGATAAAATTTTCATCAAAGGATAAAGTATATTACATTATTGGATAAATAATTCTAGTACCTTTCTAATGCTTCAACTAAGAGTTGAAACAAAGTCTAGATGCAAAATTTATGGCCTAAATAACTATATTTTTTTCCTTTGGGCCTTTCCACATCATTAAATTTTGTGTTCCCAAATGGTCAGGATGGATAACCTTGATTTTTTTTGATATCTGGCCTTGAGAGTTCAAAATCTCTTATTGGATATTACATAAAATATATGATGTTTAGGCCTTGATATTTGAAACCAAGATGTTCTTGGGGAAAATATATTTCAAATGGATCAAATGAGAACCAAAATGGAAGAAATATATGAAATATTTACCAAAATGGATAATTTACACCTGATTGACCCTTTATCCCTTCTGGCTCTAATGTTCTGGATCTCTTATATGAAAAATATATGAATTTTAGGCCTTTGATTGATGAAGAAAACATGATCCTTAGGATAATATTTTTCCAAAGCATTAAATTAGAATGAAAATGGAGGATAAATGTGAAAAATATAATAAAATGGAAAATTTGTACTTGATTGGCCCTTTATCCCTATTGGATCAAAAGTTTTAGATCTATAGTGTGAAAAAGATAGGAAGATTGGGCCTTTAAGATCTTAATAAAATATGATACTTAGGAAAATATCTTTCCAATACATAAAATGAGAACCAAAGTAGAGTCTTGATGTGAAATATATGACAAAACAAATAATTTACACTTGGGTGGCCCTTGGTCCCTATTGGCTCTGAAGTTTTGAATCTCTAGTATGAAAATGTATGCACTTTGAGACTCTGAGATCTTGAGAAAATATGATACCATAGATAATATATCTCAAACACATATAATGGGAACCAAAATAGAGTTCAAATATGAGAAGTTTTCCAAAATAGAGAATTTACACTCAGGTGGCCCTTGGTCTCTACTCGATCCAAAGTTTCATATCTCTGATGTGAAAAATATATGCCTAATATTTAAAGTAAAGATGATCCCCTAGAAAATATCACTCCAAAAAACTAAATGGGAACCATAACATAGTCTATATATGACATATATTTCAACATAGAGAATTTTTACGTTGTTGGATCTTAGTCCTTATTGGCTCTAAAGTTATAGATCTCCAATATGAACAATATTTGAACTTTGAGATTCTAAGCTCTAAAAAAATATGATCCCATAGACAATATCTCTCTGACACATAAAATGAGAATAAAAATAGAGTCTGATTGTGAAAGACATGATAAAATGGAAGAATTATGCTTATTGCACAATCGAGGTGTGAATAGTAATTTACTTATCTAGCTTCTCCAAAATGAAATTTATTCAAGTGAAACATGTATAAGACCTAGTACACCCGTGAAGACTAGCTAGTATAGCACTAAAATTTTGATTTCTTCATATGGAAACCAAAATTTAAAAGTTTTTATGAATTTAAATTTTGGGTACAAAAAAACTATGGTTACATCTTCAAAGGAACAATTACAAAAGGAATACTTTCATAAGGAACCATTGAAAAATGAATATTTACATAAGGAATAGTTTCATAAGGAAAAATTACAAAATGAATTGTCACATATAGGAAATTTGAAAAAGGAATAGATTCATAAGGAACAATTACAAATTTGATTGTCACATAAGGAAAAATTTCATGAGAAACAATTACATAAGGAACAAAAAGTGAATTTTTAACAAGAAAGGTTAGAAAATAAAGAGAAAGCAAAAAAAAAGCATTCATAAAGAATTTAAAATAAATATATAACTAAAAATAATAATCTTACATTGATGGTTTAGAAAGGGGATATTTAACCCTAAATTGATGATATAGGGTATTTAGGGTTAAGAATATAAAAATTAATAATCACAAGGGTGATAAATAAATCCATACCAAGACAATTAATTTGAAAAATTAGATAAAAAATATTTTGAATTTAAATACTAATATATATGGAAAATAGAAATTGAAACTATTGATTAATATTGTGATAAATTAAAAACAAGAGCACTTAGCTAGTTTGCTATGCACATGCAAATCTAGTATAAAATAGGTTGAAAGTGAAATGGATCAAGATCCTAGAAGAATTGATAGATTATATAAATTTGGTTTTTATGGCCTTATATGCTTGCATTAGATATAGATAATTGCATCAATGTAGTTGTCTAATCTAGATGTAAGTGTCCTATACATAATACTAGTTGGATTTGGATGTGACTAATTGAATCCTTCTGGGTTTTATGTCACCCTTATAATGATGTATATATATCATTCATATAGGTTTTTTATCTTCATAAAATTATCAAAACTTAATTTCCTCACCTTTGGAGTGATTATGGAAAAAAATGGGTTAGTGGGCACACACTGTCAAGATGCCCCAAGGACTCCTCAATCAATGGGTGTTGCTTACATAGCCAATAATTTAAAGAGGGCTTCAGACCTATATAGTTATCCCCTATGTGTTGGATTATATGAGTATAAGGATGTAATTTGTGATTAACAAGTACATATTATGACGTATCTTGTAACTTGGAAAATATGGCTCATGGGATACTCCTTTAGTACTCCAAACTTGTAGATATACTTATCCTTTAACTGATATGGAAATAAAAATGAATAGATAAGATTTTCTCACTTTAATGCTTGATTCATATTTATTTTTTTGATCTAAATGTGAGAGGTATGATGTTTATATGTGAGTAGTGAATAAGGGTTGATATTATATATACCAATCCCTTTTGAAAATATCTCACACTAAACCTTGAAGGCTGACCATAAAAATATGTTACATTTCAAATTGGATAAATTTTGGGCACTATAAACTTAACTATAAAAAGGACACCTCTATCAATGTAGGAATATGGCTGAGACACAAGTGTTTGGGAAGGTGTAAAACATGTACAAGCCCAAAATTGGTAGATAATGATAATGATAAGGTTCAGAGCATTTTTCATAGTATAAAAGGCCTAGTCATCAGAATAACATATGGTTGGACTAAGGGATAAGAAATTTGGCACAAAGGGATCATGAATTCAATTATTTTAACAACATGAAGGTATTATATATTAAGGGTACATACATGATAGGTATTTTATAAGTGTACAAAATTGAGGTGTTATCTAATTTAGATTTAGTGTTTATATTCCCCTCTTTAATCTCTCAGGTGTGTATAACACACCTTAACTTTGTGTGAGCCCAACTTGAGTGATTTTATAGTGACTAAAATAAAATAAAGATAATGTTAAAATATATAATAAGTTTATATAACCTAAAATTGAAAGAATTTAAAATTTTTGAAAGTAAAGAGAGCAAGGTTAGGATTGCACTTGTGTGTTAGTGAAACCATCTTGCCTTTTGGCAATTTGATTTGAAGAGATGATTCATTATAAATAATTTTAGTTAAAATTAGGATACTTTTAAAACTTGAAAGTGTATACATATATATAGATATTTGAGGACACATGTCCCCAACCTTGGCAAAAAGGTGAGTTACGACATGACCATCAAGCTTATCTCAATCGTGCAACCCAATGATGCTTATAACTTGGTGATTGTGAGTGACCCAATCAAATAACACTATATATCTAATGAGGGTGGATGATTTGATCACTCCATCCTATAAATCTAGTGAATTTATATGATATATTCAAGTCTAACTTATAAACTTGGTAAGATTGAGTGATTTAATCACCTCAAGCTTCTAATACATGAACCAACTAATACAATAGATTGTTTCAATTAAAGTCCATAAAATTCCATCCTTGGTATAATAATAGTCCATGCTAGTATTTTAAATATGAAAACTAATTTTATTTTATAACTTTTGGTTCCATTTGCATGACATATGCACCTAATATATGTCTCAAGCTAAAAATTGGGTATAATAATGGTACCAATATATAAAATAATGCCAAAAAAGTGTATTTGAATCATATAACTATGAAATTTGGATAATTTAAAATTTTAAAAAAGTGTGAAGGAAAATTTTTCATTACACCCCCCACTAAATATAGATAATTTGATAATTGGTGTAAGTTTGGAGCATATATTTCCATAACATGCCTCTACTATAATATGAAGATGTTGAGTCTTGAATAAGTGTGAAGGTCATACCCTTTTGACATGGCCCCACTAAAATATGAAACTATGAACATGTGGAATTGATGCCTCTATTACATACCCACACTAATATGCCCCACCATTTTTAGGGGAGGGGAAATAGAATATTGTAGTTACTTTACCTCAAAAATATAAGATAATTATATAAGCTATGTATGGATCATGTAACATATAAGATGATCATTTATAGGTAGATATATCATTGAATCATGTAATAAATGATAACATAAAGTCCTAAAATTTATTATATAGATCATGGAAACATCTAAATAATAACATTAAAAGATCAACAAGTAATCAAACACACATACGAGATCACTCAAAAATTAAGCAAAAGGAAATGGTCGAAGGAGACCTCATATATGGGGCATGTTCAAATTTCCCACAATCGAAGGGACATGACTTAGTAAAGTTTACATAATGCATAAAATTACATATTCAAATGTCCACATACAAAAAATAATGACATATTCAAATTGAAATATAAGCAAGCATAAGAATGAGGGCTGTAAGTAATGGAGCATATTCAAATAATCAAACAAACATGACAAGAGAAACTAAGGAAAGATGATCAAGGAATATAAAAAGGGGAACACATGGAATAATAAGCAATTATCATAAGCATATCATAGTAGTCACTATATGTGTGTGTGTGTGTGTGTGTGTGTGTGTGTGTGTGTGTGTTAAGTACATAGTATATCAAGTACACTACAAAAGATATAAGCATGAATCAAGGCATGTTTAAGTACATAATCTCAAACATTATACATGGGGTATGTTCAAATTCCCCATAATTGAAGGGACATGACCTAGTAAAATTTCCATAATGCATAAAACGTTATATTCAAATGTCCATATACAAAAAACAATGACATATTCAAATTGAAAAATAGGCAAGCATAAGAATGAGGGCTGCAAGTAATGGAGCATATTCAAATAATCAAACAAACATGACAAGAGAAACCAAGGAAAGATAATCAAGGAATATAAAAAGGGGAACACATGGAATCATAAGCATATCATAGTAGTCACTATGTATGTGTGTTATTAAAAAATGTTAAGTACATAGCATATCAAGTACACTGAAAAAGATATAAGCATGAATAAAGGCATGTTTAAGTACATAATCTCAAACATTATAATAGAAAATTATCATAAAATAATATAAGATGTGTATATTATGATCATAGTGGATACACACTACTACATCTAGATTCCTCGCCAAGTAAACTATAAGATTATTCATGGATATTTTTAGTTGTAATTTTTTGATTCGGTTATTTTTAACTAAGCTTTAAGATATATGATGTTATGGGATAGAAAGATATTGATTAGGTTACATATTTGCATTGATATGAGTTAGTTGTAGTGTATATGTTTACATTACAAACATGTTAGTGTGTTATTTTAGCTATAGTTTATGATGTTGTTATGATCTAACTACCTGATTGTTGTGAGGTTGATACATGAGAACTCATCTCTCAAAGCATGATGGAGGAAGAGAATCATTGAAGAGGGTGATATATATGAAGATGTCAGAGGACGATGGAGAAACTTGGCTATAACACTTCACACACCACAATAAGTAGGACATGTTAGATGTATATTGAATGGTTAGAATAATTTATTTGATGCCATTTGAATTAAATAACTATTTATTCATGGTATGATATCATAGTTAATGGTTTTATGGAACTCATTTTGCATGATTTACATAGTTAGAATAAATTTGAGTATTGATTTATGATATTATTGAATTTATTTTGGGTGAGTCATCATAATTATTAAGATATCATTATTAAATAGTAATTATATATATTCAAAGGAATATATTATTAGAAAAAATAAAATATAATAAAAAAATAAGACACAAAATATGGATAGCTTTGAAAAACACCACATTTATGGAAATAGAAGGGAAAAGAATACTAAAATAAATTTAAAGCAAAATAAGGAAATAAAAATAATGAGAAAAATAAATAAAGATATTAATAAAAAAAAAGGGAAAAATTTTAAAAGCTGTGCCATATATCTTGAAAAGGGGAAGCAAAAAAAATATTAGGAAAAGTTAGACTGAGAGAGTGTGGCATATCACTAGGAGGGTAATAGAGGAAAATTTACACATAAGATATACAACTGGAAGATGGGAGAATAGAAGTCATGGAATCAGAAGGATGCAAGAACTATTTGTCAAGTAGGCAATGTACTTAAATTCTATGTATTTATGTGTATGTTTAAACCTAAAATTTAATATTTGCCAGTTGTGATTATATCGGATGTATAAGAAACACATAATAACCTAGTGTATATATATACATGAAATCAAATATGAATTGAGGTCAAAATAAACATTAAGGATACACATACTTGGATGGCATTTGTAATTTAAAATGAAAGAGTATACATTCATAGCTATTTGAATAAATTGTTGTAGTAAATGGAATATTAATACCGTATGAATCATTATTTGGGATTATATATTAAACCATATTTATAATGTTGCATAAAGTGGTGACTCATTTATAAGTTAGATCAATGTTCATATACCTACTATTCATTTCTCATATATGGGATCAGGTGAAATTATTATTAAATAACATGAAACACTTGACAATATGTAGAGATTTGTTAATATGAAGTCACTTGTTTTATATAACAAGTAATAAATTTATAAAAAGGAAAAAAAAAATAGTGATCCTTATATGTTAGGTATGTGTCAATTTATGGAATAGTATTAGATACTAGAGAATGGTGATCTGCACTAAATATAAAACACTATATATATATATATATATATATATATATATATATATATATATATATATATATATATATATATATATATATATATATATATATATAGTTGCTATGATTTTCAAATTGGTGATTTGTACTTGAGTACTTATGTGATTTTAATCATGTAGTGACTTAAATTAGATGTGCAATGATTTATGATTGTAGATAGTGAAATATTAGTGAACCATTTACCTTAGTGAATTGTTTACCTTATTGCTTGGACTTATAATAAATGTTTTAAAATAGATTATCTTTTTTTAATTTTCTATATATTACCACCCTAAACTTAACATTTATATTATGTTAAGAGTAGCTACTATATTACTAACATATAGCTATTATATTTAGGTATGATATTATATGATAATGGTTTAGATTACATTTATTCTCTAGAAACTCTTTGATTTTTAAAACTTTTAAAATTAAATTAGCATATATATTATTTTATACGTTATCACTATCCTAAATAGATGCTCTTAATTAGACTTATTATAGCTACAATTTGATAATCTACCTAGTGGTATCATTGCGAAAGTTTGATTAGACATATTATATAGATATATATGGAATCAATTTGTTCCTCCTATAATTACCTAATATTATATAGCTAGTTGTGACTAGTATAGGAGCTTTATATATTTAAAAATCAAGGGACTAATAGGCAACACTATTTTGGTTATGAAAGTGTAAAATATAGATACTTAGAATGACTGATATAAATTTTTTATTATAGGTTACCGCTATATTTTAATTAATAGAAGTGATTTGGCACTCATTTGTATGTCCATAGTTTGATCCTACTTAAATGATATAACCATATGTCTATATTATCGGCTAATATGAATTCACTTAGAAAATATAAAATGGGGGATATACTATGGTTATATTATATCAAGTAGATGATATAGATAATGAAATAATATATGTGGTATCTAAGAGCTTTGTGATATATGTATCATTGAATATTATAAAATATTCCTTTTTTATTTGTGTGACATCTATTACATGTGATACCTACAACTAAATTTGCTTCTTTAGTGATATCCTTGCCAAATGTAACATGTCAGAGTTTTTAAGTGTGTGTAAATGTTATTTAAAATAATTTTATGGAATCAAACTTATAAAAAATCCATAGGATAATATGCTTAGATGGCTATAAGGATCTGTGTGGTGATCTATTATCAGTATAGATAGTCTATTGCCTATGGTAATCTATTCATTAATATTCTAATACATTTAATAGATCGTTAATTTACTATATGAATGGGAAAGTTATAATGATTAAGTTATTGATCTAATTTCTTATAATTGTTGAACTTTACAACCATATTTATATATATCGATAAGCACTATTATGTGAATTATAGTAAGATTACGGTTAATAGACATGAGGGTATTATTATAGAAAATATATCTATACATATATTTGGGTGTTTATCTAACTTAATACATATGTAGATGTATTGGGTCATATGCCTAAACCTATAGTTATATGGATGGTTTAAACGAGTCATGAGGTGTCCATGGGACTGAAACTATAACCGTGTGAAAACAAGAAAATGAGTTAAATTGTTAAAATGAAAATATTATGGAAATTAGTTATGAGTTATCTAAGTCTTTGAGAATAGCTTGACTAACTGTTAGTTTAAATATATTTAGCATTGAATACTTGTGTGTAATACATATTATGAGAGTATTAATATGTACAAATGTTTAGTCATATATAGCATATAATAGTGCATCATGATGGGTGCCCATAAATTTTAGTAGTATGTAGTTTAGACATAGGATATACTTGGGTGGTATAAACCCATACTTGTTGGATTATTATGTATGATGATGAGATATTTATTTCTTAGAATTATAAGATTGGTTATTCATAATTATGTAGTTGTGTTCATAAATAATTAACTATACTATTATGGTATTTCATAGAGTATTATAGTATAAATGAATGTTGTACCCAAGTGGTGTTTATTGTAATTTTTATGCCTAGACTCACACCTATGTTTGACTAGTTAAATGTATGCATGTTGGTTATTACTATGAGTAGCATATTTTTTGATAGTTATTAGGACTTTATTTATACATGCATACAACCTTTGAGAGTATAAAAAATGCTAAGATAAAATATTATGTGGAAACTATGAGTTGATTTTTTATATCTAGTTACTTGAATAGAAGCTTATGTTTCCATGTATTTTAGACTATATATGACTGAATATGGAAAACTAGTAGTTATGACTCAGAACAATAGACTATGGTAATATGGGTTATCATAAGGTGTGGTATATTTGGAAAATAATTTTGGTAGTTGGAATATATAGTTAAATGTGTATTATATGGGTGGTATAAACTATAATCATTATTTCTAGTATGGAATATATAATAATGTAAGATTCATTCATACATTTGATGAAATAAATGTATGCTTTGATTACTCTTATGTTTATCATGTTATGTGATATGATTGATAGTAGTATGTAAATTATATGAAACTTGTGGTTAAATTATGTTTTATCAATCTCACTTTATTGATACTAAGTAAGGAGTGAGACAAACTTCACTGGCTTACTAACATCAAAATGCCAGATGATGGAAATCCGATCAAGTGATGTGTATGAATTTGATTGATCTATAGATTAATATTATTTATTATTATTATTATTAAATATTTAGATAAAGTATGTTTAATGAGACATTATCATTTCATGAGTATGATTTACATGTTTGTGTGATATCTTGCAATAGAACATGTTTTCTATGATACACTACATATTTAGTTTTAAAAATCATACAACACATGGGTACTTTTTTATCTCTTTGGATTCCCATGAAATCACTATATACTCATACATGAAGGGAGGGCCATTCCATAATTACATTAGTGAGGGGGAGTGTTGGTCCATGATTGGTGTGGAAAAGTGCTTGGATGATGCTCTTCCTCCCCACAATAATACTACTTTTGAGACGACACTTGAGATTGCCGCATATACTAGAGAGTCCGAGGAAATCATGATTTGGAGAACCATGTATCTTATAAATGAAAATTGTATTGTATTGTATTTATTATTGAAAATATTATCAAGAATAATTTTAATTACTTATTTATTATGGATTGATAATAGTGGCTGTGTATTGTACCAGTGTTGGTTGGCTATTTGTAATTACTTTCTATGATTATATTATGATGTGTTTTCATATATTGATAGTGTTAAGTGATTGTTAGATGTCATGTTATTATTTATAATTTAAAAACTTAGAGTATTTTATATGATCACTACTTAGATTCTCATGGTGTAATCTATTTATGGTATATGTGTTTAATTAAAAAAATTACATATTTCTAGTTAGACCCTAGTGGGGTTATTACATGTGGTATTAGAACTATGGCTCAAACTCTAGAACTTAATGAGTCCATTAGAATTTTCATGTCCTTATGTTCACCAATATGAACCTAGTGACAAATTATTTCACTGGTATTTTAGAGTTGTAGTGCCTCAATGCAAAAACATGTTACACCATGATTAGAGTGTTGAGACTTGGTAGCTCCTCCTGTATGGCTTGGTGACTATTGTAAGTATGAGATATTCATGAAATATGTGTGTTACAGTGAGTGTGTACTCTTAGGAACAATTATACCCCCTTAGAGTTGTTAAAGGGTTGGTTTATTGAGTGTCTTGATAGTGTTTTTTGTTGTGTAATATGGTTGGGTAGGTAAGTGGATAACATAGTTCATGAGTTGTGAACAAGAAATTCCTACCATATTTTGATCACCTAGATTAGACACCTCAAGAGTGATTACATATTTACTTAGTAATCAAGATACCTCTACCATTTATGTTATGTGTAGTGAGTATTTAATATCATGGGATGCTTCTCACTTAAGTATATACGCATTAGTTTTTGTGACTTTTTACACTAATCCTAGAAGTGGAAAAACTTATAAGACCATTTTTGGCACCACCTAGTGTGTTGGAAATTTTATTATAATCAAGTATTGATGTCTCAGTTGAAAATTATTTTATTTTAGGATTTTATTTATGGATTTTCACCCTTATGTTATGGAGATTAAGGAAAAGTGTCATTTATCATAGCTAGCATAGAGGTTAGTTGTTATTCTCTCACTTTCCTTTGACATCATTATAAGCCCCTGAGAGGATTCTTATTTTCATGATGTTGCAATTTATTTCTAAAATTTTATTTTGGATCATATTCCCTTGTGTTCATAGGATAGTGTCTTCTACTTCTTGTTGAGATAGAATTTGTAGAATTGGATGGATTGATCCATTTATGTGGATTTGTATTTTCCTTTTGATTAGGTAAGTAGGTTTTGATACTAATCATACAAGATTGGTAAGTGAGTAGTGATTTCGAAACTTGAGTTGTGGTGTTTTGTTTTTACCATGTGAGTGTATTTAAGAATTTTTTTATTGAGATGTTAGATCTCTACTTTTCACTTATGAATTATTTGAGTCACTAATTTATCTAACTTGTGATTTTGGATCATGTCAAGTGGTAAACCTTGAATTTATGTTAATTCTGGATTAATAATTATAGGTTGATTATAATTTTTATGCTATTATATACCCTTGATTAGATTGATAATATTCTCTTTTGCTTAATCATGTTGTTTTGAAAAGATATTTGTGTACCTTCACTGGGAACAATTAGGGCGTAGGATGTGTGAAACATATTGTTAGTTTAAAAAAGGTTGAGATAAAATTTTAGCATGTTGTGTGCTAGTTGTGCAAGCAAGGAGACATTGTCTCACTTATTTTTTTTAAGGTTGTAAGGATAGTGTGACCTTTGTATGTTATGATAAATTTAACATTATTTACTCTTAACTATGAATATAACACTATATGTTAAGCTATGAAATATGATATTAGTTATGTTCGTTGTTCTGCTCTTAGTGTTTGGGTGTTATTGGAATATTGTTTTTTTTTCAAAATGAAGGGTGAACCGAGGAAGCAAGAGCCAAAAAATTGTGAAGAATGGAAGGATAGAAAGGATGTATGGAAGATTCTTCAGAAAGGGAGAGTGGTAAGTTATATGGAGTGATTACTTGGATCTAAACCCCATATTACGACGGCATTCTTCAAAAATTGGGTCGATGATAGAGTAACTCTCCATGGTGTTACTTATGAAGATCACAGAGGAGTTCATCACTAAGGTTATAGGGCTCCCCATGAGTGGAATTAAATTCTCTAAGCAGACTAGTATTTCCAATGCAGCTTACGAAAAATTCCCGAAAACGGATGCAGAGGAGAAGCAATTGGAAAAGAGTGGAGATTTCTTCGATTTGGAGCAGATTAGAGGAATCTAAAGAGACGTATTATGCTACATTCGTGAGTATTTTATCATAGATGGTAGAAGCAAAAGAGTTCATAAATTTCATTTTGTATTTTTTAATCATTTTAGGCATAAAGATAGAATTTCCTTCCCTTTCTATTTGCGCTTTTCACTGCTTCAAAGTCTATTTGCTCATAGAAAGAAGGAATCTCGACCAATTTTGCATGAAGGACTGATTCTTATTATAGAGGGCTATTGTAAAAACAATGCTATAGTCTCGAGTCCTTATTATAACAAAAATAAGGATTCACAGTGTAAGAAGAATGGAAAGGTGAAGGGGAAAGGAAAAGTAAAACCTAAACCCTCTAGTCTTAAAAAATAGAATGTTGAAGAGGAATCTGAGTGGGAAAGTATAGAAAGTTCTGAGAAGAATGTTTCTGAGGAAGAAGGGATGGAAACAAGGGATTTTAGTTTAAATCTGGAAGGTTATCAGGAAAATGAAGACAAAAGTGAGAAAGAAAATGAAGGGGAAAAAACAGAGGGCAATACAGAATAGAATAATTCTAATCATGAAGATAATCAGACTGTGGTAGGGGGAAGTGTTAAAGAAATAAATAATTTACTTGATGATCTAGCTTTGAAAAGAGAAAAGGAACATTTGGTTCTGGTTTCCAATCATGCTATGGAGACTAGAGAAAAAGAAAAGGATGATCATGACCAGCATAAAGACCCTATAGAGACAAAAGAGGAGAAAATGATGGAAAAGGATGACCAAATTGAAAAGGATGAGTCCTTTCCATAGGAGAATGCAGATGACAGTTGTGATGCTCATTAGAGGGATAATAAGATCTCCTTCATGAATTCAACCAAATTTAAGGTGGATGCAATTTTCCAAGTTGATTCGTGGATGCACAAGGAAATGATGGAGCTGAAGAAGAAAGTAGAAATAATGCAACATAACTAGGAAGCTGATAGGATCAAAATCAATAATTTGGAGAAACAAATGAGTGATGTTCCAATTAAATGTAAAGATTATGAGAATAATCTGAGAAGGCTCATCAAGGAAAGTAGAATGAAAATGGAGGAGGTTACTTCTAGCATATGTGTGGCTGTAGCTAACCTTGGAAAATGAGCTAATGAAGAAATAAAATATCTAGAGGGGCTAAGTAAGAGGACCAGGCAGAGCTCGAGGAAGAAAGCCCAGCAAGAAGCTACTACATCAGCTACAATATCCATATAGGATACAACAATGGTTGGAAATGAGGCTGTGAAGATGATCTTGGAATTAGAAGACTAAGGTCTTCTTTGTTGCTATTGTTTTTGTTCTGGTCCTTTCTGCTGGATGTTATAATTGGTTCAAAAATTTGGATCTTAGTTTTTAAAACTTATTTTGAGTTTCCAAGTCTCTGTAAAACCTATGATCTTTCTTATGGTTTTGGTCGGTGGTTTCAGGTCCCTGTAAAACTTGATTTTGATACTATTTTATAGTAAGTTTTAGGAATGTTATTCCTGTTGGGCGTTATCATTTTATCTTTCTTTCTTTGTTAAAGGGTTTCAGGGTCCCTTCAAAACCTACTTTTACCTTAATATAAAACTTAATACAATGATGAAATGATTGTATGATTTTTCTTGTATGTATGTTGGTACATCTAGAATTATTTAGCATATAATATTGCTTTCTATGATCTATTAATATAGAATTTTGATTCATTGAACCTTGTGCACATTTTGGAGATCATTATTTCATGGAGACCTAAGGGAAGAGTGGTGAATTAGGAATGTGAGTGTTAAGAGATAGGAGTAGATCCTACTTAGTCTCACATTGACTCAGTAGTTAACAAGTCTATATCTAACAGACAAACTTTTCAATTCCAATATTTGATAGATGAACTTGTCAAATTTAGTCTTATGGCCATATAGATGTATATGATGGAATGTTTATTACTTAATTCTATATACATTAGAAATATATTATTTCAATTTCCTATTCATATTCATATTTGTCTGGATCTCTGTGGAGTAGTGAAAATATTGACATGTTATACTTATCAGGAGCTACACAAAGTAGTGATAGTATTAACTTATACACATCATTGTTGCTAGGTTTTTTAAATACTTTTTTGTGGAAAGAAAAATACACTCTATAGGTTAGAGAGATGTAAAAATGGGATTGAAAGGTTTTTTGGAACACTCCCTAGCCATTTGTTTTAAATTTTATTATGATCTCATTTATTTTTTGGAAGTTAGTGACATTTCATCAAGATATGTGGGGCCCTTCAAGGTATTGAAGTGGTCAGTCCTGTAGTGTATAATATTTTATTACTAGTTTTATACCTTAGGGTGGTCATGATAGACCTAATCAAAGTAAGTGACACTTGAAAACTTTGTTTATATAATAGGGAGATGTCATAGTGCAGGGTCTTGTGGGACCAATACTCTAGGAATAATGCTACTTGGGAGAATTATGATGAGATCTACAAGTGAATTTTGCATTTATTTGTTTGATTTGATAATTTATACTAAGTTATTTCTCTATTGAATAATGTTTTTAATTCAAAATTTATGCTTAAATAAGAGTCATCTAGGAGGATGACTAGCTTTAAGGGGGAAGGATGTTACATCTTGCTTCCTTTCCAAGCAAACTATCTAATTATCTATGGATATTTATAGTTGAAAAGTTTAGATTTGGTTATTTTTAACTAAGCTTTGAGATATATGATATTATGAGACAATAAGATATTGTTTAGGTTACATATTTTCACTACTATGAGTTAGTTATAGTGTATATGTTTACATTATGAACATGTTAGTGTGTTATTTTAGCTATATTTTATGATGTAAGTTTATCATGATATTATGTTATAACTACCTTCTTATTGTGAGGTTGATGCATAATAACTCATCCCTCAGAGCATGACAGAGGGAGAGCATCATTAGAGAGGGTGACATAGATGGAGATGTTGGGGGATGACAAAGAAACCTAGCTAGAACCCTGCACACACCATAATAACTAGAACATATTATATGTATAATGAATGGTTAACATAATTTATTTTGATGTTGTTTATATTATATAGCTATTTATTCATGGTTTTCTAGCATATTTAATGGTTTTATGGAACTTATTTTACATGATTTGCATAGTTAGAATAAATTTGGGTATTGATTTATGATATTATTGACTTTATTCTAGGTGAGTCATCATAATTATTAAGATATCATTATTAAATATTAATTATGCATATTCAAAGGAATATATTATTATAAAAAATAAAAAATAATAAAAAAATTAAAACAAAAAAAGGGCAGCTTTGAAAAGTGCCACATTTATGGAAAGGGAAGGGAAAAGAATAAATTTAAAGAAAAATTAGAAAATACAAATAATGAGAAAAAAATAAAGATATTAATAAAAAAGACATAAATCTTAAATGATATGCCATATATATTGAAAAGGGGAAGAAGATATTATCAAAAAAAGTTATATTGAGAGAGTGATGCATATCACTAGAAGGAGGGCAACAGAGGCAAATTTACACAAAAGATATACAGAGGGGAGATGGGAGGAGAAGAGAAGTCATGGAATCAAAAGGATGCAAGAACCATTTTATAGATAGGAAATGTAATCAAAATTTGTGTATATATGTGTGTGTTTAAACCTATAATTTCATATTTTTTGGTTGTAATTATATCTGATGTATAAGAAACACATAAGAACCTAGTGTATATATATACATGAAACTGAATATGAATTGAGTCAAACTAAAACACTAGGGATACATAGAATTGGATGGCATTTGTAATTTAAAATGAAACAATATACATTCATAGGTATTTTAATAAATCAATATAGTAAATGGAATATTAATATTATATAAATCATTGTTTGGGATTACATACTAAAACATATTTACCAGGCTGCATAAAATAATGACTCATTTATAAGTAAAATCAATTTCCATAAAGCTACTATTCATTTCTCATATGTGGGATAAATTGAAATTATTATCAAATAACATGAAACACTTGATAATATGTAGTGATTTACTAATATGTAGTCACTTGTTTTATAAAATAAGCAATAAATTTATAAAAAGGAAAAAATCAGCAATCCTTATATACTAGGTTTGTGTCAATTTATGGCATAATGTTAGATATAGAGAATGGTGATATACACTAAATATAATAGCACCATATATATATGAAGTTGTTATGACTTCTAGATTGGAAATTTGTACTTGATAACTTAGGTTATTTTAATCATGCAATGACTTAAATTGGATGTACAATGATTTATGATTGTAGATAGTGAAATATTAGTGAATCGTTTAACTTAGTGCTTAGACTTATAATAAATGTTATGAAATAGATTATCTTATTTTAATTTTCTATATATTTATATCCTAAACTTAACATTTATATTTTCTCTTAATGTTTAGATTATGTTAAGAGTAGCTACTATATTACTACTATATAGATATTATATTTAGGTATGCTATTATATGATAATGGTTTAGATAATGTTTATTCTACAAAAACTCTTTGCTTATTGAAAGTCTTAAAATTAAATTATCATATAGATTATTTTAAATGTTATCACTATCCTAATATCTACTCTTAAGTAGAGTTATTATAGCTATTATTTGATAATCTACCTATGATATCATGGTGAAAGTTTGCTTAGACATCTTATATAGATACATTTGGAATCGGGTTGTTCCTCCTCTAATCACCTAATATTATATAGCTAGTTGTGACTAGTATAGGCACTTTATATATTTAAAAATCAGGCAATTAATAGGCAGTGATCTTTTGGTTATGGAATTGTAAAATATAGATACTTATAATGACTGATATAACAATTATATTATAAGCTACCACTATATTTTACTTAATAGAAATGATTTGGCACTCATTCGTATGTCCATAGTTTGATCCTAGTTAAGTGATATAGCCATATGTCTATATTATCAGCTAATATGAATTTAATTAGCAAATATAAAATGGGGGATATACTATGGTTATATTATATCAGGCAGATGACATAGAATTAATGAAATAATATCTGTGGTATCTAAGAGCTATGTGATATATGTAGAATTGAATATTATAGAATATTCCCTTTTTATTTGTGTGACATCCATTACATGTGATATCTACATACATATTTGATTATTTAGTGAATTGCTTACTAGATACAACATGTCAAAGTTTTTAAGTGTGTGTATGTGTTATTTATAACAAGTTTATGGAATCAAACCTATAATAAAATCCATAAAATAATATGCATAGATGGCTATAAGGAACTATGTGGCGATCTGATATGAGTATAAATAGTTTATTGTCTATGATAATTTGTTCATTAATATTATGATATTATTAATATATTTAATATATTTTCAATGTACTTTATTAATAGGAAATTTATAACCATTAAGTTATTGATCAAAGTTCTAATAACTGTTGAACTTTACAACCATATTTATATATATCACTAAGCACTGTTATGTGAAATATAATAAGATTATGGTTAATACATATGAGGGTATTCTTATAGAAAATATATCTATACATAGATTTGGGTGTTCATCTAACTTAATACATATGTAGATATATTAGGTCATATGCCTAAACCTATAGTTATATAGATGGTTTAAATGAGTCATAAGGTGTCTGTGGGAATGAAACTATAATTCTGTGTAAACAAGAAAATGAGTTAAATTGTTAAAATGAAAAGATTATAGAACAACTTAATTATTAGTTATCTAACTCTTTGAGAATAACTTAATTGACTGTTAGTTTATATATATACAACATTGAATACTTGTGTGCTATACATATTATGAGAGTGTTAATATATACAAATGTCTAGACATATATAACATATAATAGTGCATCATGATGTGTGCCCATAAGTTTTAGTAGTATGTAGTTTATACATAGGGTATACATGGGTGGTATAAACCCATACTTTCTAGATTATTATGTATGATGATGAGTCATTTGTTTCTTAGAATTACATGACTAATTATTCATAATTGTGTAGTTATGTTCATACATAATGAACTATGATATTATGGGATGCCACAAAGTATTATAGTATAAATGAATGTTGTACTTGGGTGGTACACACTATAATTATTTTGCCTAGACTCATATTTATATTTGACTAGTTAAATTTATGTGTGTTGGTTATTACTATGAGTAACATGTTTTATGATAGCTAGTAGGAATTTATATATACATGCATACAACATTTGAGAGTATAATGAATGTTAGGAAAAAATATTATGTGGAAACTATGATTTTATTTTTTATATCTAGTTTCTTGAATATAAGCTTATATTTCCATGTATTTAAGACTACTTTATATGTCTGAATGTGGAAAACTAGTACTTATGATTTAGAATACTAGTCTATGGTAATTTGGGTTATGATAGGGTGTAGTATGTTTATAAACTAATTGTGGTTGTTGGAATCTATAGTTAAATGTGTATTTATCTAGGTGGCATATACTGTAGTCATTATTTCTACTATGGGATAGATAATAATATAAGATTCATTCATATATTTGATGAAATAAATGTATGCTTTGATTATTCCTATGTTTAACATGTTATGTGATATGATTGTTAGTAGGATGTAAATTGTATGAATCATGTGGTTAAATTATGTTTGACCAATCACGCTTTGTTGATACTCAGTAAGGAGTGAGATGGACTTCACTGGCTTAATAGCATCATAATGCCAGATGAAGGCAATCTGATCAAGTGGTATGTATGAATTTGATTGATCTATAGAAATCTATTATTTATTATTATTAATTTTTTTTCCAAACTATGTTTAGTGAGATATTGTTTCATGAGTATAATTTACATGTTTATGTGATATCTTGCAATAAAATGAGTTTTATATGATACACTACATATTTAGTTTTAGAAATCATACATCACATGGCTATTTGCTTGTCTCTTTGGATTCCCACACTATCACTATATGCTTATCCATGAAAGGAGGGCCATTCCTTGATGGAATTAGTGTGGGGGATCATTCCTTGATGTAGAATAACTTGGATGATGCTCTCTCCCCCCACAACAATACTTCTTTTGTGATGATACTTGAGATTGACACAGATACTAGAGAGTCTAGGGAACTTATGCTCTGGGAGCCATGTATCTTATTGGTGAAAATTATATTATATATTTTTTATTATTGGAAACATTATCAAGAAGAATTGCAATTACTTATTTATTGTGTATTGACAATAGTGGATGTGTATTATACTAGTAGTGGTTATCTATTTGTAATTAATTTTTTTGATTGTATTATGATGCATTTTCATACATTGATAGTGTTCAATGATTGTTTGATATCACATGTTTATTTATAGTTAACACACTTCAATTATTTTGTATGATAACTACTTATATTCTCATGGTGTAATATATTTATAGTATATGTGTTTAATTAGAAAGTTTTTTCATGTATTTATAATTAGACCCTAATGGCATTGCTACACCCCTAACATATTAATGATGTGATTAGAGCGAAGGCCCAAATTTCATATGTTCATATATCATGTGCCTAGGTATACTTGTATCACACTTGAAAGATACATGAAACATGTGTGTATATAAAAATAAATGATATGGTACCTACCAACATTGAACCAACAATATAGATGCGAATGAGCTAATAAAATATGGATCTACTGAATATTTTTTAAATTTTTTATTTTTTATTTTATTTTGGGTATTTATTGGAATATTTGAAAAATAAAGTATTATCCTATGATATCATCCAAGGGGTGATCATAGGGGAGATCTCCCCACTTAAAACCTAGAGCAAGAAATTGGTGGTAATACCAAGGAGTAAGTATAGGTATAATATATGGCACTATAGGATCTATGATGCTCTATGCATGTGTAATATGACTCTATGGATATGAGGAAATAATAGAAGGAATGGGGATTCATGGAACCCATCATTGAGTGATTTATGGTTTTTTTAGAATATTATAAATAAAAACACATTTCATTTCTCTAGGTAATTGGATATGATGTGTATTAGTAGATGAGGATTCCATGCAATCCACTATGTATTTTTGATGAAAAGGTATATTAAGCACTAGCCACATAGGAAAGGTGATTGATTATTAATTACCCTTTCATAGAGGATTACTATTGTTATGTTTAATAATTAACTACCTGCATATAAACATATCTTATTCAAGTAGATGTTCATATGGAATTCTATAAACTATAATTACCCTATTAACATGAATGTATTTAACACACCCATGCAATGTAAAAGGTATTGTAAATAGTGTATGTATCCAAGGTCAACAAAAAAACATACCAAAGACTCCCATGTAAGGTATAACTAAAAATGTAGTGACCACATGTGTTGGGTTAACTTGTAAAGGTTAGTCAATCTCACTAAGAACCTATTGTGAGGTCTCATCGAATGATCTAACCACTTTGGTTGAATGGTGTAAATGATCATGTATATAACCCATATTCTTAAGTAATTTCATGATGAAAACATTATCAAAATCACCATTATCAGTCATAACACTATTTATAGGCTAGCGATCAAGGTACGCTCAAATGAATAATGAATGAATATCTAAGTCATCATCCATAATCTCACTATCATCAAAAGTAATAGAGGGTCTCTAAACCATAAAAGGTATATGCTGTGTATATGTACCAATGATCTTGTATAATGGTTGAATATAATGTGATGGAGGAGGATGCACATTATATGCCATATTCTCTTTTGGAACCTTATTAGAATGGTCTTTCAAAATATTTTTAAATATATTTTGATTCTAGTGATCACCAAGTTGTGAACCTAATTCATTTGGAGGATCATTAAATTTAATTTTTTGGTCATCTATGAGGTCTTGGATCTAATGATTCAAGGTAAAACATATATTCATAGAATTTCCATGGCCTTGGTGATAGTCAAAATAAGAATTTACATCATATCATTTGGGTAAAGTTTGACTCATATCCATCTCTATAGGAGGGAGAGATATGAGGTGAGAATCCATAAAATTGAGAAGTAACAAAGCTGAGGACTTAGGTAAGTGTGAAAATTATCTCCTTAGTATATTGGATAATATAAGTTGATTAGGTTTTTGTGTCACACCATTAATAGTACTAGTTATTTCCTTTTTAGTTTCAATAAGTTTCACCTTGTAACTTGCTTTGATATTAAACTTGGTTTTGGATGTATTTGGTGTGTTTTGAACATAATTTTTTTCAATGAAATAAGTTTCATTTAGTGTTCATGCATAATATGGATTAAATCATCAAAATATTTGAACTTTAAAAAAAAAATGGAATCATGTAATGGGGAAAGCAAAATTTGATTGAATACATGTTAAATCTCTTTATCTACCATTGGATTGGTAATTTCATCCAACATTATCTTTTACCTCAAGAAATATTCATTGATAGTCTCATTCGTTCCTTATTTGATATTTAAAATTTGGGCATAGGAAACCTTTTTGATAATGTTGTTAAAGAAGCATCCCAAAAATTGATCTACAAGATGTTTGAATGATTTTATTGATTGGATTGGTAAATCATAGAACCACCTTAGAGCATAGTCCTTAAGGCTCCTTGTAAAAAACTTAATCACAAGTTTATCATTACAAGAATAATCAAGGCATGCCACATAAAAATATCAAATGCGATGTTCAGGATTACCCTTTCCATCATAAATTATGAATTTAGGTGCAACACAACTAGTTTACAATGGGTGCAAAGATATTTCAGGTGAAAGAGGGTTATGAAACACCTCTTTTTAATCAATAACATTATGTAATTTCTTAGAATTTGGTTTGATACTTTTAGCCTTAGCGTGTAATTTTTTTATAGTTTGGACAATATCATGCACATTTTTGATCATGAAGGTTTGAAGTTTGAGAAGTCACCAACAGAGGTATACCCATACTTTGAGTTGATATAGGCATTGACACTAGTAATTGGTTACCACCTAAGGAATCACCATCTCTAGGTGAGGAAGCCTTAGCCTTAACATGATTAAAAATTTCATCTCTTGTGATGTAAAAACATCCATCCATTAAGCCCTTATTTTTATTGAGATGATTAACTAATGCTTATTTATCTTCCATTTGAAAACTATTTTTTGTTAACTTTTTTCCATTGCTTATAAATGAAAAATTCAGAATTTGAAAAAAATTATAAAAATTAGAAAAATAAGGAATCGTAAACCAAATTAGGGTTTACAAATAGAGTCACAAAGTTTATATTGACCAAATTTTTAACCTTAAATTGATGATATGGGGTATCTATGGTTAATAATATAGATATAAATAAGCACAAGGGTGATAAATATATCTATAATAGGCTAATTAATGTTAAAACTCAGATAAAAAATATTCTAAATTTAAATACTAAGATATGCCAAAAATAAAAAGTAAAACTATTAATGATATTGTAATAGATTAGAAACAAGAGTACTTAGCTAGTTTTCTATGTGCATGCAAATTTGGGCTGAAATAGGATAGAAGTGGAATAGATTAGGATCTTGGAATAATTATCAAATTCTAGAATTTTTCTTTTTTTCCTTGAATGCTTGCATTGAATCTAGATAGTTGCATCAATATAGGCATTTGATCTGGATGTAGGTGTCCTATATAGAGTACTAACTTGTTATGGATATGATCAACTAGAGAATTATAGGTTTTTTTCACCTTTATTTTGATGTATATAAATTGTGCTCATATGTAATTTCTCTTTGTTAAATATTTAAACCCTAGCTTTCTCACCCTTGAAGTGACTGTGGAAAAATGGGTTAGTTGGCACATGGTGTCAAGATGATATAAGGATATTTATGTCAATGGTAACTACCCAAATAGCCAATAATTTGAATAAGGCCTTATAATTATGTAGTTTTCACTTATACATTGGCTTGTATGCGCATAAGGATGTAATATATGATAAGTACATATAGTGACCTAGTTTGTAACCTATAAAATATAAGTGTAGCTTTGATTAATTTAATACTCAATTGATATTTATTTTATTGCTTTGTATGTGAGAGGCTTCTAGGTGAGGAATTAAGGAATGTTGGTCTTGTATATATAAAAATACCTTTTATATTATACTAAAGAACTTAGATCAACCATAAACATATGATACATTTGAAAATATGATGATTTTTTGACACTAAACACTTACTTGTAGAGGGGACACCTATATCAATGTGGGTATCTAGCTAGGATGTAATTGTTTGAGAAGATGAAAAATAGGTACAGGTCCAAAACTAGAAGAGAAGGATAATGATAAGGTTTATATTTTTTTCATAGTACAAAAGGCCTAATCATCAGAATAACATATGTTCAGACTAATATATAAGTAATTTGGCATAAATAGATAGTGAAAGCAAGCCTTTCGACAATAAGAAGGTCTTAGAGATGAAGGGTATGACCATGACAGGTGTTTTTCAAGTGTACAAGACTGAGGTCTATATAATTTAGATTTAGTGTCTATAGGGGGAAATACATAAGTATTCATAATATCTATAGCCTTTGATTAGTAACCCTCATGTATATGGCAAGTAGTGTACTAATTTTTTAATTGATAACACTCATTATATCATTGTGTATAGCATGAAACTTATCAAATCTCTTGGATATGACATTTAAAATTTGGATAAGATTACTTCACCTAAGCAATGCATTAGATCCATTTAGTTGTTCCTAAATTATTAGTCTCAAGTAATTATACTATATTACACATTAATCCTAATTTGGATTAATAAACTTATATATAAGGGAGAGCAAGCCTAAGGTCAATGGGGGAAACACTTGGTAAGAATAATGATTATGCTACATTTGATCATGAATGTGTGACTATTACAATTTGAAGAGAGGAAACATCTCCAGATCAAGAAAATAAATAATAAATCATTTCTTTGGTTAGTACCTAAGAAATGATAACAAATTCTTATACACCTAAGAATAAGATACTAGAGACTGATAATAAGGGATATATTGAAGAACAAGGAAAACCAAATAAATGATCTCTATAAATATAATGACAAACTTAATGATTTTGATACTAATATGGAAGGTTGATATGAAATTAAAGATGAATAAAATAAAATTAATGATATAAGCCAATAAATCTCCATTCTAAAAGATGATATAATAAATAACTCAAGATATGATTACATATATTATTCATGATCTACTAATGAGCATCCTATTTATTGGATCCTTTGTTAGCTAAAACATAATCCATTATAATATATTATTCATAATTGATTGATTGTTTATCCTTTTTATTATTATATATTCATATACATGTCTACTTATGCTTGGCACTGATCATTTTTCTAGCTCTTTCATTTTTTGTAGCTATGATATCTTCACTTAGCCCTTTCATTCTGATTTTTTATCCTAATATGAACATATTTCATATTTATCCTATGATGATGCATCCTTTATAGTATTATCATCCCAACACACATTTTTTTGAATCATACTACTTGATAATCCATACATATTGATTAATTATACTTGTTATGTATTATATTGAGCTTACATGATCACACCGATTTATACCTACATATCATGAAATGAACATATAAATCATTTCTTTCCCATTGGGAGCATAATTAACTCCACATACTCTTTTAGATATGATGTTGTAATTCACATATATAATGGGGGCATGTTGTTTATCTTCATAATTCATTAGAATATTTTTAATACTCCATTTGGTGCCTAATATGCCTTAAGATATGCTACATATTATTTAGATCCATCCATTATTATATTTTAGAAGACTCACCAATTAGACTTGTTGTACTATTTAGATGTATACTATTATTAAAAAATACAAAAATAAAATATATAGAAAATTTAAAAATAGGACTTATGTATGATATGCATTACTAGTTTCCACATTTAATTTATGTTTCTTATCATAATATGGTAGATTACATATATTTTTTCATACACATGCATTTTACGGTATAAATGAGTGAGTGTAGTATATACAAGTTTCATACATGGACGTTCACATGTAATACATTACTACACCCACTAAACTACATGTGCTGACACTAGGGGCGTATCTTTGGTATATATATTTATGTTGCATATTTATATGACCATTATGTTGATCATGTTGAGCCATTTAAACTCATTACACGTATCTCCCTTTGGTTATACTACTCAACATTATATATGGATATTATAATTTACAATGTGTGATAATTACATATATTGATAGTGTAGATGAGATTTACTTATTCTATGCATTCTTGTTACCATTTCTTGTTGAATTGTGTGATAATTGTGTGTTACATTGTATTCCTTCATGCATGACTATGATTATTTTTTTTATGGTATGATCCTTGAGTTTATAATAGATTTTATGTGCATATTGCCTTGTGTGAAATTACTTGACTTGAATTACATTTATTTCTCATTGTCTGACATGGTTAGATCATTGGGTGTGTATTTTTGTGTGTGTGCCATTGCATGCTTAGTGAGTGCTATTATACATACCTATATTTTGTGTATCATGGCCATGATGTTGTGTGCATATGTGAGGATTAATATTAGATTTTATACTAGTCTTTTGGAGGTGTGATTTATATCACATATCTTATTACTTATGTGTGGTGCCATGATATATATCATGTTCCTTCCTACATGGCTGATTATTTAGTGTTGATATCTATGATGATTACTAATTTGTGCCTAATTATTATATATATCTTGAAATGATAATTATATGCATTAGGATACATGTTTCATATATAGATTGATGATCTAATCATACCATGATGAAATATTCTCCACATGTTATAACATGCTTCTCATGCCTATATATTACTATATAACATGACATGTTTAACTCTTTTATTTTGAGATGAGTAATTCATAGGATTAATTATTCACCTCAAAAGGGAGGAAATTTAGTAGAATTGTCATAGAGATTCATGTCTCCATACACAAATAATCCACATTTTAGGATAGATTACATGTTTTAGAGGTTTCAAATGATGTCAAAATATCATTTTTCTTAGAATATGGGATAAATATATACAAATTAATACGTATTTGGAGGTATATGAATAAATTTTATAGGTAAAAGAAATAAATTATCAAATTTATTAGATTGGAAGTAGAGTGACATATATTTATGAAATTTTATCTTATAGTGGGACAATTGATTATATTATGGGGCATGAATGGTGTTTATAAATGCACTTTTCTATTTTACATTTGGTACTAAAGGCATTGAAGGTAGCATTCTAAATCCAAAATACATTTGAAATGGTATAATAAATCTATTAATATTTACATACAAGCCTAGTATGGGGTTACACCTTCTCATCTTGAATTTCAAGATCGATTAAATGAGTAATGTGTATATACACTTTATATTTTTAATTTTGTCACTTTAATGATGGATTATCTTGTAGGAGATTTTTGACACATAAATATACTTGAGTGCATGTACTAAATATTGCATTAAGAATTAGATGGAATAACCTCTTGGTATATTTCAAAATATGTTTACATAATATTCTATCATAAATCGTGCATTGGACCTAGTTTTATTATGTAATGTGGTAGGCCTTAGTAGAGGAACAAGCCATGCATATGGTAACCATGATACAACTAGGATAGGTACATACATAGGTAGCCAAATTATAGGGTTAGGTTACTTTCTTGAGATCACAAACTACATCTTTATAGTGCACCATTCAAAGGGGTCAGTCATAGGCATCGATGGGTAGCGTGGCTAGGTCACAGGATAAACATGATGGAACACAACCTTACAGTTGTATCTATTATATTTTATACTTTTATTGTATCAATATATATATATATATATATATATTGATACAATAAAAGTATAATATATATATATATATATATATATATATATATATATCTGTGTGTGTGTGTGTGTGTGTGTGTGTGTATGTATGTATGTATGTATATATGTATGTATGTATATGTATGTATTGATATAGAAATTTTATTGATCTAAGATTTGTACTTGTATTTGTATGTGGATGTATGGATATATTTCCTTTTTAGCATGTGTATTTTGATTTTGTTGTAAATGCTATGGGAAATATGTGATGTATGTTTTCTTCTTTATCATTATGTGATACAAATGCATGATTAAAAATATAAGGAAAAAATGATTTGGAAAAGTATAATTAATAAAAAAAAATGTAATACACCCTATATCAAGATGGGAAATGTGTAAAAATAAAAGATGAATACATATAATAAATAAAAATGGTAAAGAGGGTAACAGATGTTCTTAAACCATGTAACAAATTTGCACCAAGTTAAAACAAAATAAAAGTCATACTTTATCGCATTGGTAAGTATGAAAAATTATAATAAAATGGAAGAAACATGAAAATTTATGGTATAAAAACAAATAAGCAATAAAGTCTATCGATCATACTAAATCAAGATGGGAAGTATGATAAATTTAATAAAATGGTCGTAAACATACATGCAATCAGAAAATAAGAAGACAAAAATGAAGCACTTATGAAGTAAGCATAAAACATACTAAATTAAAATGGGAAGTATGTAAATAACATGTAAATGATAATCTAACACAATTTATCTCAAATTTTAAGCATGTAATTTTATTGTTACTTGGTTATAGTATGAACTAGGTATTGGAATATTCTATGAGGAGGGCCTAGTCTTATCTATGGTCTTACACTAAAATTCACAAAGGGAACACCAATGAGGTGGAAACAACTATGGAAATGATTTTAAAATATGTTTGCAATGTGGTAATTTGTGAGCAAGGCTTGGTCCTATCCATGGTCTTACACTATAACTCACAAGGGGAACACTGATGAGGTGAATGGTAATAATGGAAATGTTTTATTATGGTAATCTATGAGGAGATCTTAGTCCTATATATGGTCTTACACTAAAACTCAAAAAGTAAAACCCTAGGGGGAATGATTAGTTAACAAAACAATATTTATCAAGGGTAAATATTAAGATTATTTTAATGAAAGAGGGAATGTAAAATTCATGACATAAACATCTATGAGAAGACCTTAGGAAGCATGAGGCATACTAGGCACAAAGGGGAGACACTATGAGTCTAGTGACCATCAAAATACAAAGGATGCCTATTCAAAATAAGAACAAAGTTATATAGGCGAATAGGTGAGATACTAAGATCAACTCATGAATGTTATGTGAATAAGAAAATTAAAATGGAGCTACCTTCCCAGAACATGTTCCCCATTCCTCAGGACCTCTTACAGAGCCATTAATCTACTGTTAAGCTTGGGTATTTATGTGAGAAAGTATGTAACACTTATAGATTTTTTTAAATTCTCCTATTCTAATCTATTGGGATACTATAACCTAATGGACCTCAACTCTATCATGAGGATAAATGTGGATTTTGAGCTTCAAATATATAAATAACATATTTTGGCATGATTAGACTTTTGAATTTGTATGTAGCCTTTTTGAATCATTTCATTTTGTTTAAATGATTTGGATTTTAATTTTTAATGCATTTTATGATTCCTCCTCCATATGGATTTGGAATAACCAACATAAGTGATATAAGTTATACACATGAATGAGATTTAAACTTTGGTTTAAAGGAGACTAAGTAACCAAAGATATGATTGACTAAATAATTAGGCTTACCTATTAACCAATATGTAATTTCAAGGTTCAATCGTATGTATGATTAGTATGTTAAAGGAAAATAAAGGAAGAAAGGAGATCCAAAGTAGATAATTATATGGTATTAGTACAATGAGAAGTCTTGTTTACTAACGGTTCATATGCTAGAGATAGAATACTAAGGGGATAAGGTTTATATAAACAAGTCACAATAATAATTATCTAATTTTTTTAGTGAGATAACAAACAATCATTGTAAAATAAAAAGAATCCATTAAATAAGTCAACTCATAAGCATAAGACTGCATTCATGAGAATAGTGATAAGAAGCCATAAGAAAGGTGAAAGTAAATGAAACCATTTAAAACTCATAAAGCATAATATAATGATCCATGTAAAATAAATAAGTGAAACCAAATTTGACACATAGTCAAGTGTATAAGATATAGAATAGTGGATCACAAATCCAATGCAAACCATAACATATAATAATGTGAACTAACACCATGAAATATTCAAAAATAACAATATATTTGATGACAAATATTATCCATAACATCCAATATAAGGTATTTGAGATGAAAAATGGGGACGTTCTGTAAAAGGATCCCACTGTTCATAACCCACGAGAGGATTGGTAGATATAGGTGCATAGTGTTACAAGAGATCATGGGAAGGGGGATTTGAGATAAAATTTAACTTGTGTTGATAGGATGTAGTTGGCTTAGGTTGATTACAAATGGGTTTAGTTTCTTGAGGTGATGTGGTGGTTGGTTGAAGTATTTCTTGTGGTTGGGTAGAAGAAATACTGTTGGAAGTTTGGGGTATGTTGTCCTGTTATGTGGATGTTTTGGGAAGAGTCGAAATGACATGAGATGTATAATCAAGTTGTGTTATTGAGAGTGGTGGTTGAATGGTTATAAGTTCCTCTTAACCTAATTCCATTAGATGGGATAAGGAAGTGTCTTGAATGATACAAAACGGTTGAAAGGTGTGATGCATAGGTGTTGGATTTTAGTCAATAAAAATAACCAATCTTCTCATGTTAGTCATATTAAGCACATTTTATTTATTGGTATTAAGGTTCATAAGAATTTCAACATTGCTTTTAGAAAAAGTAGGTTTTTTGATGTTAACTTAGTAGATGGGAAGAGGATCTTTGTAGATAGAAAGATGAACATTAGCTTGGTTTTTATTTTGTATTTCATGGGATTTATAATCTATTTCATATGCATTTTAATGATTTAAAATAAGGGTTTCATTATCAAATTTTGGACCAAGAATAATATACATATAAATATTGTGTAATTGTCTACAAGTATCATGAGAATGACCCCAACTTGGATGAAACCAACAAAATTTGTTTGGATCATACCATTATTTCATAGGATGAGTGGGCTTAAGATCTCATGGTAGAGGTCTTGGAAGACATTTTTTTAAGTTTTACTAAGGAATATGGTATGTGCACATTAGTGTAATTGGGTTGAGAAAATGTAGGATTAAGAGTTTTGTTTATGGGGGAGTATGCTCCATAAAATTATTAGGTGTAATTAATTAGATGGTACGAATAGTGTCATAGGTATCGGTAATACCATGATGATTTTTTTAATGAGCATACAAGTGATCATTGTAGGCTGATATGGTTTTAATTGATGCATGAGGAAGTCTTGTAATTTATCTTGGTCAAGAGATTCTTCCAAGGTACTTGGAGAGAGATTCCTAACCTGATATTATAATTTGGGGTATAGATCATTCAAGAATAGGTGGAAGAGGTTGTCATTTAGCATATCATGCTCACCTTTTTTATATAATTTTTTCCATCGTTTAAGTTTCAAGTTATTTGTAATTTATAAAGTGGGCTAAGTTGTTCTTGGGAAGATCACTAGTTTTAAATTATTAGACTAGTGAGTTGACCGAGTCTTCAAGACTAGTGATAGTATGGGGTTTTAATTGATTGTATGAATATAAATCATCTCCTGAGAGTGTCTTAGCTAATATTTTTCTACCATCAAAGGTTTTACTTTTAATGCAATATTTATAAATATTACTAAATGTTTTTAAATGCAAATTGGAGTTAATACCTCCTATATCAAAGTTAACAATTTGAGGTACAAGAAATTCATTTTAGAGATGTTTAATGGTTTTATTAATGAGTGGTGGATATGTTGTGGGGGGTCAGAGGGGCATTCAAATATTTATGATTTTTAGAGTCTACAGTCATCTAGGGTTTTAAATTGTTTTGATTTTTTTATTTACTACTTATATTATCTTCCATGCAACTTAGGCATAATGTTAGATTGGGAGGTGTGCCTATTAAACACATTTATCTCCCCATACCAACTAATATGTTGAAAACTAATGAAGATCCTAATCCTATTTTCCATGATGATACAAATGTTGAGAATGAAAAACAAATAATGAAGTTATCATAGAAGAAGATTCAGTTAATGAAAACCATGAGTCTATTGAAACTATTGAACATTAGTAAATAGATCATGAGTAAGTATAAGCAATTGCATTATTTTTTAGCGTATTCATAAAAAACCTAAAGATCTTGATGAAATCCTAAGAACCATATTAGAAACTAAAAAATCAAAATGTATACATGCACAATTATGTTCATCTATTGATCATGCTTTTATAGCTATGGGTTGTCCCCATATACCAACAACCTTACCCTTGAGCACATTACTAATTCATTCTTCTAATGGGGGATGAGAAATGTATTTTAACCTTTATTCCTTGAAACTATTATTTCCACATCTTACATAGGAAACTTAAATACTTCAACACAATTGCTAGTTTGAATGCCTATATCTACCCAAACTAAGGGTACATATTCTTTGGTTATTTCCCAAATATACAACCTAAAATACCAAGAGGTGAAATATTTTGTTCAAAATATAATAATTTTACAAACTAAGGTTAAAAATATTGAATAAAATTCTAGGAAATAACCTTACGCTATTGTTTCATAAGAGGTGTTGCATAATCATCTTACACTAGAGATATATTTACATGCCTTACCAACTAGTTTTGTCACACCTAAGTTCACATTTTATGATGAAAAAGGTGATCCTAAATAACATATTTGATATTTTTATGCATCATGCCTTGATTATGACTCCAATGATAATTTTTGACCAACTTATTTCCATTAATATTAAAAGACTATGTTTAAGGTGGTTATATCATTTAACAACCCAATTAGTAAATGCATTCAAAACCCTTTCAGATCATTTTTTGGCACACTTCTCTATTAAAATTACCAAAAAGGTTTCTTATGCCCAAATTACAAAAATCACATAGTGAAACAATGAACCTATCAATGAATATGTATTAAAATACAAGACAATATTAGCTAAAATGACCAATCTTATGGTAGATAAAAAGCTTTAAGACATATTTAAGAAAAGCTTACTTTCTCTTTTACATGAGTCTATTATTTTCAAAAAAATTGGATGACTTATGACACATTATTCATGATCATGAAATGAAACTTATGTCATTGTACAAACTTAATTATGTATCGAACACACTAACTACATCTACATCCAATACCAAGTTTACTATCAAACCAAGTTATAAGTTCAAACCTCCCAAGCCTAAAAAGGAAACACTAACCATGGTTAATGTAGTGTAAAAATAACCTAATTACCTTATATTATCCAATGCACCATGGGGATAGTTTACATTCTTACCTAAGCCTCCCACTTCATTACTCACGTGGCTTATAGAGTGTCACCTCATATCTCTCCCTCATCTTATAGAGGTTAATATGAGTAGACATCTAACCAAAGGGTATGATGTAAATTTTTATTATGAATATCACCAAGGCCTTACCATTCTATGAACAAATGTTTTACCTTGAAGCATAGGATAAAATACCTCATCGATGACCAAAGGATTACATTTAATGATCCTATAAAGGAGTAAGGTTCACAACCTAGTGATCACTAAACATACAAAATATTTAAGACTCATTTGTAAGAATATTATAATAATGATTTATAAGTGAAAGTGGCATATAATTCTCATCATCCTCCATCACATTATGGGCACCCATTGGATGGGATTATTAGTAATTATACATACCTCTTATGTTTCAGATACCCTACATTAATTTTTATGATAGTGAGATTAGGGATGATGAATCAGATCTTCATTCCTTATTCATTCAAAGCATATCTTGATCACCAGCCTATACATAGTTCTATTATTAATAATGGTACAAGTTATAACATTTGTACCATGACATTAATTATATATTTGGGTTATACAAATCATGATTTATATCATTTGAATACATCATTTAGAGCATTTTATAGGACATCATAATAATTTCTTGGTGAGATTGACTTATCTTTATAGGTGGGTCCCATGCATGTGGTTAATACCTTCTTAGTTATACCTTCCATGGGTGTATTTGCTATGTTATTGGGATGACCTTAGATACATACACTTTGAGCAATACCTTACATAATATGTGGGTGTGTTAAATACATTCATGCCAATCAGGTAACTAAAATTTATGGTATTCCATATGAAAATTTTCTTGAAAAATATAAATTTATACCTTGACAATGAATTATCAAACTTACTAAAGTTAATCCTTTGTAAAAGGGTAAGAAATGAGCAATCCCCTTTCTTAGGTAGAAAATATGTTAGAGACCATTGCATTATATATCCATAGTGGGTTCCATTAAATCTTCATCTACTACAAACCATATCTAGATATCTAGATCACCTACAAATGTTCCTATTATTAATATTCCAAGGAAACCATAGATCACTCAATGATGGGTTCCACCAACCCCTACTCTTTTTATTTATTCATGGTCATAGAGTCTTATTATACATACACAGAGCATTACATATTTTATAGTGAAATATATTTCACCTATACATGTTTGTTGGCAACACTACTAGTTTATTGCACCAAGTTCCCAGTGGGGAGATACATATAACCATACATTCGATGATATCATGGGATAGTTATTTATTTGTCATATTCAAAAATATACTAAAAAATAAATTAAAAACTTCAAAAATCCAAAGAATACTTACAAAATTTACATATTCTATTAGATACTTAGAATATATGTTGTTAGTTACATGTTAGTGGATAACACATAATTTCATTCTATACACACACACGTGTTTCACATATATTTTGAGTGTGATTTAGGCATACACAAATAAATGATCCATGCACTTTAATATGTAAGGTGTAGATTATTTTTATGAATTATATAACACCTTAGTATTTTACACTTGGAAAACTTAGACCTTGGTTATTCCTCTCAGTTCTAAACCTTTCCCATTTCCATAAGTCTTGCATCTGCTCTATCTTATGCCCTTTGGCCTATATCTTAGTGTTAACCAAATTTGACCCTAAAGGTCAAATTAGGACCCTTATAGGTAAAAACATGATTTTTAGATGTTTTAGGGGTATATGTTTCTATCATAGGGTATGTTATAGTCTATTTGATGTAATTCAATATTTTTTTAGCCTTGATCATGGTATAATTAGTCAATATGTCATTTTAAGTCACTTAGTGGGATTTTAGGGGTCATAAATATAAGTTGCATAGTTTTCAAGGTGTCCAACTATCCCAATTTCCTATAAAACATAAAATAAGTTATATTCCCTCTCAAGAATGTTAGTACCATCTAAATCTTGTAGGTTATCTAATTGAAGATCAAGTAATCAACTAAAAAAGAGGAGTTTAGCACTTATAAGACCCATGAGAGAAGCTGACATATGGGATGAAGGTAATGGAATGTCTCTTCAAATTCCTTAAACTAATTTACATGCTTGACATACATTGTGTCATTTTTGAGGTAAAACCATTTTACTCCTTCTTCACCCTTTTAGACACATAGAACTAGTTAGTAGGTTTATGCTTGGTATGAATAGTTGGAGAGGTTAAAGGTAAAAAACCTTTGGGAGGTGAAAGTACACTTAGATCAATTTACATACTAATATTTCAAGGATTAGTCAACTATGTTTTATGAATCATCCCTAACAAGTTGACTATGGTTTTCCACTCACTATTTCCTACACCCTATAGGTTTTGCTTTGGTTTGGGAATTTTCATAAAATCAATTTGGTTATGTTGTTTCTATATGATTTTTACTCCATCATAAAATTATCACCATGCTTGGTTTATTATTTCAAGGTGTTTGGATATGTAAATCATCTCATATTGTAGGAGAAAGCACCGTTTTATGTTATAGGTAGGTTTTCACCATTTGTAGGATATTCATGATTTGATAGTGGTTTTGGAGTGTAAATTTAGGTTTGTTTACATGTTTCCAATGTTATCTTTATTTCCTCACATTTAAATCTAAATCTCCAAAGCAACATTCCATGAAGTTGTAGTTCATTAGATACACAATTAGCTCTCAGCTCCTCCTTACTCTCAGTCATGACTTGTAAAGGTTATGAGAATGCACATATAGGTTTTATGAAGGTTTAAAAGATATGGTATATCCTCTAGAAACATGAATTAGTGGTTTGAGTTTACAATGATAAAGAGTTCATGGTAGTTGATTATATGTAGTACTTCTACATAGTCTACCATTGGAAATTTCATCTATAGGTGCTTAAAAGAGAAAATCACATTAACATGAGGCTATTTTTATTTATTATAAATCCTAAAAAGTGTAAGGGAGTTCATTTAAATTTTTCAAGGAGGTACATGATTGTTGAAAGTGAGACTCATCTTCACTGCCTAAACTCATTATCTGCCTGCATACAACTCAGTCTTCATCTATAGGAGACTTCTTGATGATGCCATACTGAGATGGAGAATTTGAAAGTTTTGTCAATATATTAGAGTGAAAATAAGTGAATTTTAACATTTGATGAGGGCATATAAAATTTTCATAAACATAGGTATCTTACATACTACCCCAATCTGCTTTACTACTTGTATGTGAAAATGCTCACCTACAAGTGGCATCAAAGAACTATGAAGGTCCTTGTATGGGAGCTTGGAACATAGAAATTTTTTTCCTTGGAATATTTATAGGTGGAATTGACCATGGTAGACCTATTTTTAGTGTTATGTTTGCAAAGGTAAGTGTAAAATATGATCAAAGGTGAGATGACTGAGTTCTGAGATCAAATCCCTAAAATATTAAAATAGAGTACCTTGGTGTTTTGTTGATATCTTTTAATAGGGGTATTAAAGTATTTGAGGCATATAAATGGGTATAACTTATATCACCTACATGGGATAATAAATTTACAAATTTTATAATATATGTGACCAAGGTAAGATAGTTAATGAAAGGTCTAAAGTTGCACTTTCATGCACTAAATTCAACCAATAACACCTATAGGATTTGAAACTCCAAGGTGACTTTCCATTTCAAGGTTATAATGCAAATCATGTTTCATGATTTATTGGTTTTATATGGTATAATACAACATTAATTATATAATTATAATTTATAGAGGAGAACATATTGTGTTCTAGACCCTAGACACACCTACATGTGTGTTTAATTCTTAAAATTCTAACCTACAACTAGGAATTAGACAATAAGCTGAACATGATGTCTAGGTGATGATTGAAGCCTATAAAAGGTAAAAATATGTATAAATAGATTCTAAGTGACCTTAAAATATTCAATAAATGTCTATATACTATCTTCAAAGTCCAACATATAAAACATGTACCTACATGTGTCCCCTCTAAGGTAGAAAACACAGTCAACAAAAAGAGACTTATGACTGGTCTTGATACAAGTCCAATCTCAAGGTGTAAGATGAATGAGACATGGATTAAAAGAGTATTTTAAAGGTTTAATAAAATCTTAATCAATGTTACAAGTCATAATTCATGAAAATACAACCTACAGGAACTCTAAATAAGTAACATAATCCATATGAGGAGACCCTGTATAAAATCCTTTCTCTATGAAGTCTGTCTTAGAATTTAATTTTTTTGGAGGGTCAAATGACCTAACCAAGGGATAAATTTTTATGAAAATGGTATATATATATATATTGATTAATCCCATCAAATATTCACCATTTTTTAAGAAAATAGGGGAGTACCCTCTATTTTATCTCAGATAGAGGGCACTCCCCTTATGTGTAAACCCTACAGTCTTGAAAAAAGGAGAGAAAAGGATGGACTAGAAATTTATTTAAACTTTATAGGAGATTTTTAGAGTTTATTAATACCTAATAAAACATAAAAACATATTATCAATTGGATAATCCTTACAGGGAGGTCTAAACCATCAAAAGTGCATATAGGCTTATGAGGCATGGTTACGCCTAATATCCAAATAAGAGGTCACTTTCACTTCTAGATCTAAGTAATATTTACAAATGATTATAAAATTCTTTTGGGATAATAATAGATGTGTAAAATCTATTTGGATATAGGGTAAGCCATGTAAAAGTCATTTTTTGATTTTAGGACAACTTATGCCTATAAGAAATGGAAGAACAAGCTCGATGGGCCAAGTTGAAGTGCTTACAAATCCTTGAAGACTATGCATGGGGATATAAGAATTTTTGAGGTGTTGAAGTTGGTCTTAAACTTTGAATTTTTGGAGTTTATTGGTAGTTCTAATGTTAGGGATTTATTAACAAAGCCTACGAGCCTAAAGCACTCAAAACCCTCACAAACCCTGGTTATAGACCCGATGAAGGAAATGGAGATGGAAAGCTAATATAATGGCATATTTTGACCATGAAAGTAATTGGAGGTTGTATAATACTCAATCAATATCTCTACCATTAGGATGAGCTATATGGAATCTATACTAACAAGGTATAAGATTGATCTTTTTGAAAATTTTATGTATTATACAGGTTCTATGAGGTTTCAAGAGATGAAATCAACTTAAAAAATAAGGTTTATACTTAATATAAATCTCCATTTAAATTAAAATCCTTGAAAAAAATCCTAAGTGTTCCAACTAGTTGATTCATCTCAACTAGTCAAAATTGGCATAGTGAGGAAGATGATAAGAAGTGTGAAAACTCCAAGTGAGAGCCTTTTTAAGGTGTGCCTAATACCTCTAAGTCCATGGAGGGTCTTGAAACATGTCATCCAATCCATTTTATGGATTTTCATGGAAAATTAAAGCCAAATTTGAATCCAAGTGTGTGGAAGAGGAGTCTTTTTGAGTGTAGGTAGTGATGGCTCACTTCCAAAAGTTTCTAAATGACTAGGAATGTAACCAATACATGGAAAAGCATATGTATGAAAGCCTTCCCTCTCAGTCCAATCATTAGACCTATCCCTATTTAGTTTTTGGATGTTAAAATAAGGGTGAATGATGAAGATAGTTTCCTTGTGCAAGATGAGAACTTCTATGCCACATTGTAAGAGTTTCATGACTTGGGGTGACACTTGTGCTTCTTGACTTTGCATGATCAGTTTCAAATTCCTTTCTAATGCAAAAATAACTCATTTTCTCAGCTTAACAAGTTTCCTTGTAAACTTTAGACTTCTTTTTTATCCTCTCTTTATTAAGTTCTATAAGAACTAGCCATTTTGGCCTTTATAGATCATGCCCCACTTGAGTATGGTGAAATCCTACTCATTTTCATACCATGGATCAATAAAGAGTATTAATTGTTTGCCTCTTCTATGGTTATTCATAGTGTGTTTTACTTGGATGATTGATTTTGATTATTGATGAATCTAGTTTCCTTAGCATGTTGTCTTATTCTCTCACCTATTTATAGCTTGAAAGCTTCTTTTTATAGGCCATGTGAATTGTTCTCCTAAGTGTCAATGGTTGAGAGATGTAGTTTATTAACTAGTACCATTAAAGTCTTCTTATCTAGTCCTCCTAGCCTAAATAATTCATCACAACCTCATAATGAAACATATATGTGAGAAGATTTATATTAGAGAAGTGTATGTTTAGTTAGCATCTTGGTTTCATGTGACACATGTAGCTAGTTGGTAGTCATCAACTACTTTGGTGTATCACCTCCTTTAGGATAGTTTACTTTAAATTTTCTCTCCCTTTTCCCTCACAAGCATAGGTGTAGTAGTAGTCTACAAGTGGTATATCAAGGAAGCTAGCCTTATCTATGAATTCACCTCATTCTTAGGCTACCCAAAACTTAGAGGTGTTTTAGTTGTGCCACTTACATGAGGAGAGATAAGAAATATCCTTAAAGGGTTAAATATAAGTGATAATTTTTTTTGGCATGCCTAGTGGGACTCATTTTCTAAGATGTTGAAGGATTTTTGATGTTGTATTTTAACACATCAGCCTTTGGAGGCATCTATCCAAGCATCAATAGAGACTCCAAAGTTACATTAGCTAGTCAAGTATCCTAAGTTTTCCTTTTGAAGATTTTTGGTAATGTTTGTCTTTATTTTCTTTTTTCCCAATGAAGTTTCATGGATAATTATGGTGTTAAGTACTATTTTACACAAGTTGGTGAGACATCTCAAGCTTATAGAATTACATATAATCCTTTGTGTGATTATTACTAACCTTATTATGATCCCTATAAACTCCAACATGATATTTATTAGTCATGTTATGAGTTGTAACAACCATACAATTAGCCTTCTCAATGTCTTGCTTCTCCTAGTCAACCTAGTCACTTCTCAAATCAGTCTATTTCCACTTTCAAGAAAACTCTCTTAGGCTATGAGAAGTACATGATAGATATTGACACATAAACATAGAATAGTCTATATGTTCTTAGCCATCTCATTCATAAGGTGAGAGATGCATTAGATCTATTTAAAAGAGAGTGGGCACCTATTGATAAATTAAATTAGCAAAGGCTCATAAGTGAGATGTTGGATGTAGGTTGTTTGATTTCATCCTTGGAAGATAAGCTAAGAGTTTATTAATAAGAAACTCACCAAGTATATCAACCCTCATATCCACCTCCCAAAAATTAATATCAGTCTTACCTGACCCCTACTTATGAGCCCAATCAAGCTTATTAAAGCCATATTTTCCCTAATTAGTTGGAGAGAGTTATGAAGACAAACCTTATTTTTGAAGTAAATATTGATAGGCAGATTGAGCTAACCAATAAGTAGATGCAATAGTCCATATGATTATAAAATGAAGTGGAATATAATCCCTCATTTCCCTCTTATATTACATCCCCACCTCAAGAAGAGACCTCTATATATGAGATTATAAGTTGGAGACAAGGTGGAGAATCTAAGCCTAAGGAGATCCTAAGTTTTTTGAGTAATTTATCCACTCCTCAAATTGCATCACCATATCAAGAAGTGAATCCTAATACTAATATCCTCATTTGGAATAAGATAGTGGAATCATGGGGAAAGAAAGAGGATAGAAGCCTTGATAAGGAGTGTGAAGTTTATAAAGAGCTTGATCTTATGCAAGTCCCCCTACCCTTCCTCAAAATATCTCTTGTGTTCTATGTCAACCATCTTAAACTCCTCATCCTCATGAATATGACTATAAAATTCAAGGGAGAATTTTTCAAGAAAACCTAGACAAGAATATTTGAGAGTTAGAGTTGATAATTAAATTGTTAAGTCAAGGTGTGATGGAAGGTTTAGAGCCAAGAAAAGATCCTATGCCTAAACACAACCTATCTAACCTTCATCAAGAAAGTGATCAAGATAAATAATATGTAAATGAAGTTATTATCAAATGGAATGAAGAAAACCAAGATATTTTATCCCAATTTCCACATCTCTTTCCTCAAGAACTCCCAAAATAATCCTCTACAATTCATTCTCAATCTGATTTTGAGTTCTATGTTTCACTTCCACCAACTAATTCATTTTGTCCTCACCCTATCACCGTTTGAATTTATGTACATATGGTATGGGAACCTAAAGAGGAGTAGTTGGTTGATAAAAATTTAGAACTCTTGCTTGAAGAAAATATAGCTCCTTGGCAACCTTATTGGATTAAGTCACTTGATTTCAAGATGCCCAGTCTTGGTATCACCAATAAGAAGGAGATGGAATATTTTGTAGCCCTTGAGAAGAAAATTTAGGTTATGAAATTTTAGATACAACTTGAGAGTCCTTAATAGGTTTTAAATGTTAAAGAAGAGGTGAGTTCTTATATTGAGTCTTCTTGTTTTGTTGATAATGGGTAATGCCTTCCTTATGTTAAAGAAGAAATCTTGGATGAAGTCCTCTTGTATTCTAAAAAAGAGGACGAAAGAGCTTCTCTTTCTTTTTCTCTACATGATGATAATCAAATAGAATATAAGGACTTATGGAAATAGTTTGGAATATTTTTTAATGAGTTTGAGTCTCTCAAGGGGTCTATAACTTCCTTAGAGATGATTGCAAGTGATGGTTAAACTCCTCTTCAAGGAGGTTATGATCTAGTCCAAGATGAATAAGGCAACCTTGAAACTAAAGTAAGCATGCAAAAAAAAAAATAATTTTCAAATTTGTCCTTTCAAGAGGCATATGCATCCCATGATGACATGTTTGATATCATCAAGATAGTTTATCATCATCTCAAATAGTTGGTAGAAACACATCAGCTCTTAAAGGATGGAACAATCTTTTATTGGCCTCAATCCTCCAAAGAATAAGAGACCATTAATCTTGAATCCATACCTACCAAAAAGATGCAAGTTGATCATGAGATGAAGAGTGGGAAATAGTATGAGGTATGTGTATAAGTTTAAAAGAAATAAATTTACATTGGAGACCTATTTAAGGATGATCTACTTAAGATCAAATCAAGTGAAGTGCTAAGGAATAGGTCTAATATACAAAGAATCCAATCCAAAGAGAAACATTCTTGGCACTATGATTCATCTCATGAAGCATATTCAAGAAAATTTCCTTTTTATCCTAGAAAGGAGGTATGCTTAGTTTCTAGTTATGAATAGTAGTTTGTTTTTCTAATTTCCCTGAGTGCTTTGAGCACATGTGTGTGTCTTGTTAGTGTGTTTGCTTTACTTTATGTGTGTCATTTCTCTTGTGTGGTTGACATAATCAGTTGTCTTATCTTGTTTAAATATTTTTTGTCAAGTGTCAGGTCTTCTTGTTTGTCTCAAACTTTAGATGACTCCCTAAGCCCAATGGACTGATAAGGCTACTAATCTTTAGTATAATAGTCATACTACCCCTATGAGTCACCAATTTGTTGACCAAACTTGATCTTACAAGTCAAGTTGGGACCCCTATAGGTAAAAAAATAATTTTTAGATGTTTTAGGGGTCTAACTTTATATCATAGGGTATGTTATAGTCTATTTGATGTAATTCAATACCTTTTTAGCCTTGGTCATGGTTTAATTAGTCAATATATAATTTTGAGTCACTTAGTAAGATTTTAGGGGTAATAAATGAAAGTGGCATGGTTTTAAATATGTTTAAGTGTCCTAATTTCCTTTAAAACATCAATAAG
This sequence comes from Torreya grandis, assembly GCA_037957365.1. Classification (NCBI taxonomy): domain Eukaryota; kingdom Viridiplantae; phylum Streptophyta; class Pinopsida; order Cupressales; family Taxaceae; genus Torreya; species Torreya grandis. The sequence continues at coordinate 1,512,376 of JARHVA010001035.1, read as the reverse complement.
TTAGATTCCCTATCGGGAATGTTAGTCCCATATAAATCTTGTAGGTTATATAACTAAAGATCAAGTAACCAACTAAAAAATGGAGTTTGGCACTTGAACGGTCCATGAGGGAAGGTGAAACATGGGAGGAAGGTCACAGAATGTCTATTTAGATTCATAAGACTCATTTCCATGCTTGAAATACTTTGAAAGCATCATTTTTGATCTAAAACTATTCTTCTCCTTCTTCACCTTTCTAGACACACAAAACCAGTCAACAGGTTTATGCTTGGTATAGATAGTTGGAGAGGTTTCAAGTCAAAATAATTTGGGAGGTGAAATAAAAATTAGAGATCTAAATTTACCTTAAAATATTTTAAATATTATGCAACTAGGGTTTATGTATAATGCATAATAATTTGACTATGTTTTTCTGCTCACTCTTTCTTGCACCCTATAGGTTTTTATTTGGTTTGGTTATTTATATATAATATAATTGGTTATGTTGTTTCCATATTAATTTTAATCCCTAATAACATGATCTCAATTCTTGTTTTAGTGTTTTAAGGTGTTTGGATATGCAATTCATCTCATGTTGCAGGAGAAAGTACCATTCTATGTTGTAAGAAGGTTTTCAACATTTATAGGATATTCATACTTTGATAGTAGTTTTGGAGGGTGAAGATAGGTTGATTTACATGTTTCCAATTTTATCTTGATCTCATACCATTTCAAGCTCATTTTCCAAAGTAGCATTCCTTGAAGTTACAGTTCATTAGATACATAGTCATGTCTCAGCTCCTCCTTACTCTCAGTCATGACTTATAAAGGTTCTAAGAATATCTATAGAGGTGTGATGAAGGTTTAAAATATATGGTATATCCTCTATAAACATGAATTATTGTTTTGAGTTTTCAATGATAAAGAGTCCATGGTAGTTAATTGTATGTAGTACTTTTACATAGTTTACCATTAGAATGTTCATCTACAGGTGTTTGAAAGAGAAAATCACATTGAAATGAGGATATTTTTATTTGTTATAAATACTCACAAGTTTAAGCGAGTTGATTTCAAAATTTTAAGGAGGTACATGATTATTTAAAGTGAGACTCATCTTTACTACCTAAACTCACTATCTGCCTGCATATAACTCAATCTTCATCTATATGAATCTCCTTGATGACATCATACTAAGATTGAGAATTTGATTGTTTTGTCAATCTATCAGAGTGAAAATAAGTGAATTTAAACACTTTGTGAGGATATATAAAGTGTTCATAAACATAGGTATATTGTATACTTCCATAGTCTCCTTTACCACCTATATGTGAAAATGCTCACCTACAGGTGGCATCACAAAACTATGAAGGTCCTTGTATGGAATGTTGGAACATGAAATTTTTTTTACCTTAAATATTTTTAGGTTTAATTGATAATGATAGAACTATTTTTATGGTTAGGTTTTCAAAGTTAATTGTAAACTATGATCAAAGGTGAGATGACTATGTTTTGAGATCAAATCCCTAAAATATGAAAACATAGTATCTTGGTGTTTTATTGATATCTTGTAATAGAGGTAATAAAGTGTTTGAAACATATAAACGGGTATAAATTGCATCCCCTACATGGGAGAATAAATTTAAATTTTTTTGAAGATAGGTGACCAAGGGAATACAGTTGTTGAGAGGTCTAAAGTTGCACTTTCATGCACTAAATTCAAGCAATAACACCTACAAGATTTAAAACTCCAAGGCGACTTTACATTTAAGGGCTGTAATGAAAATAATGTTTCATGATTGAATGGTTTCATATGGTACAATATAAAATTAATGACATAAGGATAATTTAGAGAGTATAACATATTGTGTTCTATATCCTAGACAAACCTATAGGTGTGTCTAATTCTAAAAATGCTAAGCTACAACTAGGAAGTAGACAGTAAGTTGAACATGGTGTCTAGGTGATGATTGAAGCCTATAAAAGGTAAACATAGGTGTATATAGATGATAAGTGACCTTAAAATATTCATGGAATGTTTATATACTATCTTAAAATTCTAACATAGTAGACATGCACCTACAAGTGTCCCCTCTAAGGCAAAAAACACAATCAACAAAAAGAGACTTATGATTGCTTTTCATATCAATCCAATATCAAGGTGTAATATGAATGAGACATGGATGAAAGGAGTTTTGTAAAATTTAGATAAAATATTATCCAATGTTCCAAGGCCTAATTCATGAAAATAACACCTACATGATCTCTAAATAAGAAACACACAATCCATATGAGGAGACCCTATATACAAACCTTTCTCTAAGAAGTTTGTCTTGGAATTTGAATATTTTGGAGGGTCAAATGACCAACCAGGGGATAAATTTTTATGAAAATGGTCTATATGGATTGAGTAATACCATAAAATATTCACCATTATCTAATAAAATAGGGGAGTGCAGTGTGTTTTGTCTCAGATAGAGGGCACTCCCTTTATGTGCAAACCCTATAGTCTTGAGAAAAGGAGAGAAAATGATGAATGAGAAGTTGATTGAAAATTTATAGGAGGTTTTTAGAGTTTATTAAAACCTAATACAACATAAGAAACATATCATATAGGGGAAAAGCCTTAGAGGGAGGTCTAAACCTTAAAAAGTGCAAACAAGCTTATAAGGCATGCTTATGCCTATAATCCAAATAAGAGGTCACTTTAACTTCTATCTCTAAGTGAGATTTAAAAAGGATTGTAACATGTTTTTGGGATCATAATAGAGGTTTTTAATCTATCTGGGTGTAGGTTAGACCATGGAAAAGTCATTTTTGGACTTTAAGATAGCATAGGCCTACATGAAATGGAAGAACAAGCTCAATAGGCCAAGTTGAAGTGCTTACATCTCATTGAAGGATATGAATGGGGATATAATAAGTTTTGAGGTGTTGATAGGGGTCTTAAAATATGAATTTTTGGAGTTTTTTGGTAGTTCCAACATTAGAGATTTATGAACAAAGCCTAAGAGCCTAAAGCACTAAAAAACCTCACAAACCCTAGTTATAGACCCAATGAAGGAAATGGAGATGGAAAGATACTATAATGTCCTATTTTGACCATGAAATTGATTGGAGGTTGTAGAAGACTCAGTTAGGTTCCCTACCATTAGGATGAGTTGTACAAAATCTGTATGGATAGAGTATAAAATTACTCCTTTTATCTATTTTGTGCATTATGTAGGTTCTAAGAGGTTTCAAGAGATGAAATCAACTTTGGAAGGAATTTTGGGACTTAAGATAACTATAAATGTCCATTTAATTCATTGGAAAAACTTATAAGTGTTTCACAACATTTGCTTCATCTCAGCCAATCAAAATTGGCATAGTGAGCAAGATGGTGAGAAGTGTGAAAAATCCAAGTGAGAGCCTTTGTAAGGTATTTTTGATGCCCCTAAGGACATGGAGGGTCTTGAAACATGAAATACACTCAATTTTATGTATTTTAATGGAAAAATAAATACAAATTTTAATCCAAGTGTGCAAGGTGTGTGAAAGAAGAGTTTTCTTTGAGTGTAGGTAGTGATGGATCACTTCTAAAAGTTTCTAAATGACTAGGAATGTAACCAATGCATGGAGAAGCATGTATTAAGCCTTAAATATAATTGTAATTATAAGATATGTCACTATCTAGTTTTGGGATGTTAAAACAAGGGTGAATGATGAAGGCAGTTTCCTTGTGTAAGATGAGAAATTCTATGCCACATTACAAGAGTTTCATGACACGGGGTGACACTTGTGCTCACTAAATTTACGTGATTAGTTTCACATTAAATTTTCATGCATAACTCATTTTTTCAGCTTTAAAATTGTCATTGTGACCTTTGGAGTTCTATCTTCTCCTCTCTTTTTCAAGTTTTATAAGAACTAGCCATTTTAGCCTTTGTAAATCATATTCCACCTGAGTATGGTTAAACCCTAATCATTTGCATACCATGGATAAATAAAGACTAATTATTTTTAAATATTCTATGACTATTAATAGTGTGTTTTAATTAGATGATTTATCTTCTTTAGTGATGACTCTAGTTTCCTTAGTATGTTGTCTCATTCTCTCACCTATTTATAGCTTGAATGTTTCTTCTTGTAGGTCATGTGAAGTGTTCTATGAAATGCCAATGGTTGAGTGAGTTAGTATATTAAATATTACCATTTAAGGCCTATTTTATAGTCATCCTAGCCTAATAAATTCATCACAACCTCATAATGAAACACTTATGTGAGAAGATTCAGATTAGAGAAGTGTATGTTTAGTTAGCCTATTGGTTTTATGTGTCACATGAAGTTGGTTGGTAGCCATCAACTAATTTGGTATATAAAATCCATTAGGATAGTTTAATTTCAGTTTTATCTCCATTTTATCTCACAATAATATGTTTATTAGTGTTATATGAGTGGTACATCAATTGAGTTAGCCTTATCTAGAGATTCATGCATATAAGTGTTTCAATTATGCCACTTAGATGAGGAGAGTTGAGACATATCCTTAAAGGGTGTAAATATAAGTGAAAAAACATAGTCAAAATTGTCCTATGGTTGTGAAATATTACTTATATCTTTTCAAAAATGCTTAAAATGTACTTATCTATTGAGCATTGTTCCTGTAGTTGAGGTTTGGCATTGATGTTATCATTTATGTTAAAGGTTCTTAGGAAAGGTGTTCATTAGGTCATTAAAGAATGTTATTGTTTGAAAAAATAATTTAAAGGTATGAATTTTTTTTAGGATCATGTAATGCATGTGATCAAGGTGTAGAAGAATCAAGGAGTGTTTCAAGGTTATTGTCCAGTTTCAAGTAGTTGAGAAGCCTAGTCACGACACTAATCATGGCATGCAAATTCCTAGTGAGAAGGTTTTAACAAGGTGGATTGGTGAGATAAGTGAAAATAATCATGATTGGTTGTATAAAGTTTATTGAGAATGCATATGATACATTTTATAACTTACTAGAGTTTCAAGGTGAGCCTATAGGGGTAAGACCTTAAGCCCAAGTCTATAACTAGACTAGTTCTAGACCCTACATGACCTAGTGAGATGTCATGAGATGTTTCTAAGGAATATTAAGGATATATGGTATTTTTTGATAATTAATAGGTTTTATGGCATGTATATGAGGTATATATATCTTGGAAAATGGTTATAAGGTCAATTTTAAGGCCTAATGTGGTTTGTAGGTCAAGGTTTAAGTAATTAATGAGAGAAAGTATGACCTAATGGGGTAGGGGGTTCTATTTCCAAGGAAAGTATGGATATGTAAGTGTTTTCAAGGGTATGGTATAATTTTTCAAACATTTTCACGTTTTTTAAGGTCATGATTTGCATGAAAGGCATGAAAAGTGGTTTTGAGGTCTCTCAAGTGCACAAAATGAAGGGTTCTCAACCTAAGAAGGAATTTTAAGTGTTCATTGGAATGTGTAACCTATGAATGAGAATATTATATATTCATGGTATATTGGTAAGGTTCCTAGATCAAAATTATATGCATTGGTTTTTGGATTAAGGGGATATTCTTTATGAAGGATCATTAAGACTAGAAGATGGTTTAAACCCTCAAGGGACCCTAATAGTGACCCGATATGAAAGAAGTTGTTGTAAAGTGATTATAATTAATTAATATAGATATTTAAGTGATTTAATGTTGTATTAAACTCTCCCAATAATATCTTGTTGTGATTGGTTTGTTAGGGGTGTGAGTAGACCCTATAAGAAAGTGCTAGTTTCTCAGATATTTATTGTAACAGTCAGATTTAACCAAATCAAAGTTGATAAATAGATGGAGGAAATATTTGAGACTTTTATTTTATTTACATGGTGGTTTATATGTATGTTATATCCCTTAAGTGTGATAAAATATTCATCCAAGACAACATGTCGCCAACAAGCCTAATGGTGGAAATAGTGAGAACCCAAAGCATAAGTGAAAATTTGATTAGGGTTATGTTATCATGGAATAAGAGTGAATAAAAATGAATGGATACATTGGTAAATAATTTTATTTAATTTTAATGTTGGATATAAATTTTGGATATTAGTGGATATGATAAAAATTTTACTCATAAGTTGACCTATCTTGTTTAGATGAGACAGTAAGGCACAAGTTTATAAGATTGGTCTGCAAGACCAATATTGCCATTTTAACATATTATATTTATATATAATATTGGTATAATGATCACATATGATCATAAACATGCATAAATAGTATTTTAAAGTTGTCACATAGGTGCTAAAGGTCAAAATCACCATGATTGGTCTTTAAGAAAAATTGGTAGTTCTGAGTGAGCAAGTTGCAGGAGTGTTTTTGCCTTGTGTAATGAAGTATAATGAAATTGGTCAAGTTTTTAAGGTATTTAATTTTTTTTATATGTTTTATTTCCATGGTTGTTTATATAATTATTATTTTTATCTTCAATACTCTAAGATAGACTTTCTGAGTATGCACAAGCCTAATTATGAACATTACTAATGGCATGCTTCAAGTGCTGGTTGGATATAAAAGGTGTCATGGACCTAATGTGAGATTATTATGGGTGTATTTTGGTTGAATATGAATTTTTTATACCATTTATGAATTTTTAAATTGTTGTAATAAGATCAAAGGGTAACATGTGCTAATGAAGGCCTTAATTGAATTAGGTCTCCTTAAAGCCTGAAAGAGGTCTTGGTCCTATATGCTATGAACAATCTATTGTAATATTTTATTAATGTGTTTGGAATATCATAAGGATTATTATAAGAAAAATATAAGTTTGAAAGTGTACATTTTTGACTAAGAGGTGTATGAGCAAAATCCCAGTATAAGAACAAGGCCTAATTGACCTAATTGACAAGTTATAGAATGAAAAAATTGAAGCGAAGGATATAGTAATTTAAAGAGATAAATTAGGAATTATAGAGAATAAAAATGGTGAATATAAAATATCATGAAGATCTAACAGGGTTGATATATTTAAAAATCAAGTTTAGATGACCTAATCAAGTCAAGAAGAGAACTAGTTGAGCGAAGAGGCCTAGAAGGTAGTTTGAGAGGGATAAGAGTGTGAAGAAATAAAGAGTTGTTTATCATATATTAGTTAAGAAATAAGGTGATATAAATGTGATAAAATTAATCATGTGAATGAGTTGGTCCTAAGTCATCTAGGGTTCTGGTACCTCCTTGTAAGTGGGTGCTTGCTAAAACCTTGTTGGGTTGGTGTTTCATGTGAAGTTGGTGCTTCACTAAATTTGATATTTTGACTTATAGGACTATATTCCATTTGTATATATCAATGGGTTTTCTTACCATTGGGGGTATTCCACTCATATGTATGTTTCTTATGTTATGCTCATGTGAATTAATCTTTATGCCTTATTATATATTTGTATTGATTTGATGGTTCAAGGAATGTCAAAGTACATGTGAATGAAAGTTTTAAGAGACTAATTCACCTCCCTCCAGTCATTGTGTTTCCTATAACTATTATTAGATTCTAATCCTTTGGAATAAGTCTAAAAAAATTAAGGTGATCCTAATAAGCATAAGATGTCTTGACATTAAAAGGAAGAAGACAACATGTATGATGAAGAAGTCTAATATGATAGTGAAAAAGGATAAATTAAAATAGACCTTGAAGCTAAGCTCATAAGTGAATTTAATGATTTGAATCATCAATATAAAACTATAGAGGATATAAGGAGTTATAATTTTTTAACATAAGGTTTAGGTCAAAAGAAGTTGAGTATGACTAGTTGAAGTTAGCTAGATTCCTTGAAGGTTAAACATGAGTAGCTCATAGACAAGATGAGCAAGTTTGAGAGAGAGTATGAGAAGTTATAAAAATTAAAGAGTTAGAACATGAAACTAAAAATTAGTCATCCCAATGCAATAAAGGATAGTTCATAATGGTACTATTGGAAAATGAGTAATCAATCAAGAGGTAAGTAAAAAAATACTATTTACTGCATTTGTCATAATATAGGACACATTACAAGATTATGTTCTAATAGAGTTAGAAGGACCTCAAGATTTAAAAAGAAATATGAGACTCATATAATTGAATAATTAAACATTGGTTTATAATCCAAAGTAAGTTAGGACTGATCATATTAAGCTTACGAGCTATGATGGACTATTTGTCAAGGAGGAACAAAAAACCAAAGAGGATTCAATGTTTTCTCAAACTACCTTTCACATTCAAGATAAACATATGAAGTGGTACATATATAGTGGTTGATCAAGCCACATGATATGAGATATAAATAATTTCATCTCATTGAAAAAATATGCTACAAGATTAGTAAGGTTTGGAAATAACATAATTGCCAATATAGTTGGCAAGGGTGTCTTGAGTTTGGACAATGGGAAGACCAACACATAAAATGTGTTGTATGTGAAAGGATTGAAAAATAACCTTATTAGTGTAATCAAAATGTGAAATAAAGGATTCACACTTACCTTTCATGAAAAATGGTGTGAGATAAGGAGGTCTAGATCATGAAGGCTAATTGTCAATGCTAAGGGGATTGAGAATAATCTATATGTTTTGAATGAGATCAAGAAGGAGATACATTTGATGACAAATATAGATGAAAGTTGGATATGGAACATAAGTTTAGGTCACCTAAAATTAGACAATATTTTCAAGATTATCACTAAGAAGTCTATAAAGAACATGCCTAAGATCACAAAACCTACAAACACACTTTGCAAGGCTTATCGACATGGTAGGTAGACTAGAATAATGTTCAAGTCTAAGGAGTACTCTACTACAAGACCATTGGGTTTAAAAAAAATTTATCTATGTGGGCCTACAATAATTTAAAACATTCAAGGAGATAGCTAACTCATACTACTCATAGATGATTACACAAGAATGACTTGGGTTGCATTCTTGAAAGAAAAGTCAGAAGCTCTTGACATGTTCAAGGCATTCAAGGATCTTGTTGAAAATGAGAAGAATGGGAATATCAAGTTGCTAATATATTATAAATGAGTAGATTTTTTTTTCTATTGAGTTTTATTAATCTTGTGAGGTTCATGGAATGAGGAGATAGTTCTTAGTAGCTAGGACACCTCAGCAGAATGGGGTAATGGAAAAGAAAAATAAGACAATTCAAGAGATGGCTAGAACTATGATAAATGAGTCTATATTATCTGATGGATATTGGAGAGAGGTAGTAATCATTATTTTATACATTTTTAATATGTGATAGATAATGGATAATGGAAAAAATAATCCTTATGAACTATGGAAGGGTAGACCTACCAATGTGAAACACTGTAGAGTGTTTGGGACCAAATGTTTCATCAAGAGAGATGACAAAGAATTGGGAAAGTTTGATTCAAAATTTGATAAAGGCATATTATAAAGATACTCATCAATGATCTCAGCCTATTTATGTTATAAAAAGAGGCTAAAAAATATAGTGGAAATCACTAATGTGAAGATTGATGAGACAAGTAAATCACACTCATAGTGAAAGGACACTTTAGAGAATTTAGAATTAAAGAATGAAGAGGATAATATAGAGGTTGATGAAGAAAAATAATAAGTTGAAGAGAGATAGGACTCAAAAGGACCCTCAAGATAGATTCAAAGAGATCACCTTGAATCTCAAATCATTGGCAACAAGAATTCAATAATGTAGGTATGTAAACTAGGAAAAGAATAGTAAGTAATCCAAATAAAGAAAATGTTTATATATTATCAAATATTGAAGCTAAGATTATTATAGAATATAGTAAAGAATTTTTTTGGGTAGGTTATATGAATGAGGAGTTAGAACAAATAGAGAAGAATGAGACTTGGTAACTAGTTCCTAGGCCCAAAGACAATAATGTCATTGGCACAAAATGGGTGTTTAGAAACAAGTTGAATGAAAATGGAAGAAGTCACTAGGAACAAGGCTATATTGGTATGTAAGGGATATGCATAGGTTGAAGGGGTATACTTTAATCAAATATTTTCACCATTATAAATATTGGAGGCCATCATATTGTTTGTAGCATATGAGGATTCAAAGGATTCAAGATATATTAGATGGATGTCAAATCTAAATTTTTGAATGGGAATTTGAAAGATGAAGTGTACATTGAGAAACTTGAGGGGTTATCACTATCAGATGATAAATACTATGTTTATAGATTAAAAAAATCTCTCTATGGTTTAAACTAAGCTCCTAGAGATTGGTATGCTAGGTTAGACAGGTATCTATTAGATCAAAGAGTCAAAAGAGGAGTTGAATATAATAATTTATACATCAAGACAAAAGATGACCATCAGTTGATAGTAGTTGTCTATGTGGATGACATCATAATTGGTAGAAATAATGAGAACATGACCATTTCCTTTATATAGGTTATGAATAAAGAGTTTGAGATGTCCATGCTAGGATAACTATTATTTTTTATTGGGTTGAAAATAAATCAATCTAAAAAAGGTATATTCATCTCATAAGCCAAGTATATATGAGAAATGTTAAAGACATTTGAGATCAAATATTTCAAGGTAGTTAGTACACCCATGATCATAGGGTATAAGTTGAGCAAGGAAGATGAGTCTTCAAAGGTCAATTAGATATCATATAGGTCAATGACTGGAAGTTTTTTATACACCACAACTTTTAGACCTAATAACATGTAAGTAGTAGATCTTATGGGAAAGTTTCAAGTAGATCTAAAGTATAATCATCTACAAGTTCTCAAAAGGATACTCACGTATCTCAAGGGGACTATGGAGTATGGATTATGGTATAAAATAAGCAAAGAGCTCAATTTGATAAACTACAAAGATGCAGACTGGGTAGGAAGTATAGATGATAGGAAGAGTACTAGTGGAGGAGCTTTTTTCTTAGGTGGGTGCCTAATTTCATGGATAAATAATAATAAACCTTTAATAACATTATACACATGTGAACCTAAGTATATTGCATCATCTTCATGTTGCAATTATTGTAACATAACTATTTATTGAGAGGTAGGGGGTGAATCATTAGATCAACTAAAACCAATATTTTAATCCTTTTAAAGAAAATTCAAAAGCATATACATATTAAAATAGAAATATAGAGATCACATATAGAGAAAAATACACATGACACTAGATTTTATGCATGAAAAACCCAAAATGAAAAACCATGGTGAGAATAGCTTATAAAATCTACTATTCTAATCCAACCTCACAGTCAACACCTCACTTGGCAAATCCTCACTAGTTACAAACCTCACTAGCTACAAGACTCACTGGAAAAACCTCACTAGTTACATGTAAGGACATAAATACTAAGGAGACACCCATACCCTAACTAAACATCAACTCAACTAATATGATGGCACTAACCAATTAGATCTATGGATCTAGAACTCTAGATTACAACATTGATTCATAAATGAGTCAAACTATATTCTCTATTCCATGTCTAATCTATAACTATTCATTATTTGCACATTATCTATATGTGCCTTTTTCCCTCTCTACCTCTCTCTCTCTCTCTCTATTTATGTATGTATATGTATCTATTTAACACACTTTGTCTCTCTCTCACTCTACTCCTTTGTGTCACTATATATAGCTATGTTTGACACTCTTCAATAATAGCTCATCTTCTCTACACTTCTACCACTATGTCTATATATTTTCATTTGACACAATTCCAATCATCACAACTATATCCTAGATGTTATATATATAATAATTTTATCTAGGGTTTGCTTCATCTATGTGTTCACACTCAGACTTTAACACATCATGCTAATTATGGACTTTTGTTCATTAAGACTTGAATTGCAAGTTTCCCGCATCTCAATTCCATGCATCATGTCATAATTGTAGGACTATTTATTATCTATAACATTTTTTAGACTCATGTTTTGATGTATAAGATATTTAATGTATATTATTCAGTTATATTAATTAATCTCATTATCTGTGTCAAGATATAGATCTTATACATAAGTTCCTGCATGTTCTTGCAACTAACTATTTATATTTAAACACTTCAAATACTAGCCTTTGATCTCTTTCTTCACACCATATCCAAGTTCTCTTTCTTTTTTGGATCTCTATATGCTACTGAACTTTAATGTTCCAAATGCATCCATTGATATCAAGATCCTATCTCCTGCATGTTTTTAGATCTTTAAACTTTCATGAACTTTACCTTGATTTGGTCATTAAAATTTGACACTTTAACGTCGTCTCATTACTTCCTATATCTTTAGATCACTTTCACTCTATTTATATTATCAAACCTACTCAATTTTTAACCTACCACTATGTTGAGAAACCTTGAGCACTTTATAGCATTTAAGTCCATTCACTCTATTAGATCTCCTTTACACGATCACCCATGCGTCATTAGATATTTTTACAAACTCAATCATTAAATTTGACAAGCTTACACTCATTGGGTCTCTATCTAACAAGCTCCATGAATGTGACACTTGTTACTTGCACATTAACTCAGAGGTAATTTTGACAATTTGACTTCATCATGTTCCATTAGATCTCCAATCTCAAATAATCACTAACTTTTGATCTTCAAACTAGATCAATATTTATCTTTAATAGGCTCACTCTCATTAGTCCTTTATCTGATAGACTCATGTGCTTATGATAATTTTCATTAATGAATTCACTCAAAGGGACCTTTGATAATTTGAATTTGTTGCACTTCATTCAATTATATATTTATGATGAAGCGATAACCATTGATCAAGTTGGGACATATATTAAGTCTTAGACTTAGGAACAGATAAAGTCCTTTGATCATTACTCAGATCTGGTAATTATTAGGTTGAGGGGACAATTTAATAACAATGATATAGACTTAAGTTTTAACTTGAGATACTAGTTCTTGGCTATACCAAGTCAACATTAACATAGAACTTTACTTGTTGACACCATGGATAAACCCTTAGGATTTTATAGTGAAACCCTATAATGTCTAAGAGATAAGTAAATAAATTATGAGGTCATTAATTATCTTTTAAATCTATAGACCATATTTATATAATGTACATGAAATACCCATAACAAATCTTCTATTTGTTTGATTTTAAACACCCATAAATAGTCTCTGTAAAATCATGACAACTTTGAACAGTGTAATTGTGAAACAAGCTCTTCTCTCCATTAATCATGCTTGATCATTTTGACATCAAAGACAACCATAGTGTCCAACTTGACATCAATGACATCCATAGTGTTCCTTTTGACATCAATGGAAATCATATTGCCAAAAATCTCCCCCTTTTTCATTAATGGCAAACTAAATGCTCTAATGCAAACTTAATGTTTAGATCTTATAATAATTTGATCTTTCTCTGGCATTGATTGCATTGGATTTTGATGAGTATAAAATGAAGTGGTTTGTACCATAATTTCTCCCCCTTAGGTGATGGCATATTTTATTAAACTCATCTTGGATACTTGCTCTACTCTTCCAAAATTTTATAGAGAACATAAAAATCATTCACGCTTTTTCTCTAAAGTTTTACAAAGAGCATTTGAAATTTTTCTCCCACTTTGACATCAATGGAAAAGGGACTCCTTACTATTTTTCTAAAGTTTTCTCACCATTTATCAGATAAAAGAGTTTATCCAAGAATCTACAACTTTCAACTCATTAATAATTTTTAGAAGTATACATACTTGAGTTGACTTTTCTCTCTTCTAGGGATTAATAAAGCTTCCATGAGACTCCCCATGGAATCATGCACTATCACTAGTGATTTAGTGATGTGGTGTAGGACCCACCACTCCAAAATTCTATCTCAGATATTCAAATTGTTCCTTGGGAAGAGGTTTGGTGAATATGTCTAAAATCTGGTCTATAGTTGGCACATATTCCATTGTGACCTCTTGATCTATAACCCTCTTTCTTAAAAAGTGATAATTGATTGATATGTGTTTAGTTATAAAATGTATAACTAGATTATTTGATATATTTATTGCACTTTAATTATCACAACTAATAGATATATGTGATGTTTACTCAACCCTGATGTCCTTGAGTGTTTATTTCATCCATATGATTTGAGTGTAGCATGCCACTAATGCTACATACTCTGCTTTTATTGTAGAAAGAGTAACTAACTCTATTTTTTCACTTAGCCATGAAACAAGTTTGTATCCAAGGAAAAATGCACCAACACTAGTTCTTCTTCTAGCATCCACACTTCCTACCCAATCAACATCTGTATATGTTGTCAAAGTGAAATATTTACTTATAGGGTACCATAGGCCATAGTCAATTGTGCTCTTGATGTATCTAAAGATTATTTTCATTGCATTGACATGTGACTCTTTAGGATCAACCTAAAATACAGCAACCATGAACACTACTTGCATGCTATTTGGTCTTGATGTAGTTTGGTATAGTAAGCTACCTATCATTGATCTATACATAGTTTTATTTGCATCAAGGGACTCATCTTTTTTTCTCAACTTGTATCCAATTAACATGGGAGTAATAACTAGTTTTCTATCTTCCATTCCAAATTTATTGAGCATATCCTTTACATACTTGGTTTGGGATATGATTATCCCTTCATTAGACTATGTTATTTGTAGACCAAGGAAGAAGACAAATTCTTCTAGCATAGACATCTCAAATTCACTTTGCATTTGTGTAGAAAATTATTTTCACATTTTTTCATTTCTACCACCAAAGATAATGTCATCTACATAAACAACAATAATAAACATATGCTCACCTTCTGATTCAAATTACATATTATTGTCTACACATCCTTTGTTGAAACCTTATTGTTGTAGGTATTGGTCTAATCTTGAATACCATGTTCTAGGTGCCTATTTTAGATCATAAAGTGCTTTCTTTAGTCTACACACGTAATATTCTTCATTTGAAAATTGAAAACCTTCTAGTTGTTCAATATAGACTTCCTCTTTTAGGTTCCCATTTAAGAAAGAAAGCTTTACATCCATTTGATAGATTTTGAACTTCTTATAAATAAAGAATTCTTGAAACATTATTATAGCTTCCAATCTAGAAAATAGAGAAAATTTTTCCTCAAAGTCTATGCCTTCTACTTGTGCATATACCTTCCACACCAATCTCTCTTTATTTCTTATAATAGCTCTATCCTCATTAAGCTTGTTTCTATAGACCCATTTTTTTCCTATCACATTTTTGTATGAGGGTCTTTGAACTAATTACCAAGATTTGTTCTTTTCTCTTTGGCTCATTTCTTCTTCTATGGATTTTAGCTAATTATCATTCTTGCTAGCTTCAACATAGCTCTTAGGCTCAATTTCAGACATTAGAACAAAAATTGTTTTCTCCTTGTTCATTATAGTTCTCCTTATTTAAATTCATTCATTCTTATTAAAAATTGTCTACTCTTTAGGATGATCCTTTCAAACAAATATTGTAGGTGCTTTTTCATTATTTTCCTTAGCCTCTTCACTATTTGATTCTTCTTTAAAATTTGACTCTTTATTACTATTTTCCTTGTCATGTTCAATATGTTTTATGCCTTCTTCAACCTTGACATTTATGCTCTCCACCATATTGTGTAGCCTCTTATTATAACATACATAGGATTTTCTTTGATTGGAATAAATAAGAAATATTACTTCATCACATCTTGATTCAAATCTTCCCAGTTTATTCTCCTTTCTTCTGATGTAGCATTTGCTTCAAAACACTTTGAAGTACTTAACAGAGGCATGCTTTACATACCATAGTTCATAGGGAATTTTGTCACTATTTACCCTCAGTTGAACTCTGTCCAAGATGTATACTTCTATTTACACTGCTTCTCTCCAATATTCATCTCATAACTTGGCCTCCTTTAGCATTTTTCTAGCCATTTCCTTCACTATTCTATTCTTTCTCTCAACAACTCCATTTTGATGTGGAGTCTTTGTTGTAGAGTAGTGACTTTTGATCCCATAATTCTCACAATAATCTTTGAATTCATTTGAGGTGAATTCTCCACTTTATCAAATCTTAAGCATTTTATTTTTCTTCCAATCTCATTTTCAACCATGGCTCTAAAGATCTTGAATCTCTCAAAGGCTTGAGATTTGTCCTTCAAAAAGGTTACCCCTATCATTCTTGAGTAGTCATCTACAAATAACATTAGGTAAATCTCTCATTTATATTGTCTTATCTTGGTAGGACCACAAAGATCAATATGAATTAATTTTAGAGGCTTTGTAGTTGCATACTCCATTATTTAAAATCTGACCCTTGTCTGCTTTCTTGGTTGACATTCCTCATGAGTAATTTATTTTAGTCATGTATCTTACACACTTATTTGAGCTCACTTTGACTAGATTATCATAGTTGACATGACCCATTCTCCTATGCCATAACCAACTCTCATCAATATTTCCCATGAGGCTACTATTTCCATTTACTTCAATAAAATTTTAGATATTGCTTTTAGTCATTTTCCCTTTTACAACTATTCTTCTAGATCTCCTTAAGTTGCAATATTCTGCATCAAATGTGACCATGTATCCATTATCACACATTTGGCTAACACTTAGTAGATTATAATTCAATCCTTATATATAAAGGACATCATGTGTAGGAAGTTTACCATCTATGTTCAAGGTTCCTTTACCTTTAATCTTTACTATTGTGTTGTCTCCCAAGCTATCAAATCCATCCTTATATTTTCTCAATTTGGTGAAAGTACTCTTATCACCAGTCATATACTTTGAGTAGCTATTGTCTATCACCTATAAATTTTAATCTTTAGCATGAAGTGCAGTTTGAGCAATCATGGATTGATTTTTCACTTTCCACACTTTATTGGGTTTCTTATATGTCCTCTTCTTCTCTTTATTAGAGACTTGTGAACCTTCATTCACACTAGGAGACATGCCTTTATGTACATTATGTGATTTTCATTTTAAAAATTGAGTTCTACAATTTTTAGATATGTGACCAAAATTAATACAATTATAGCACATTACATTGGTATTTAACAAAGGAGCAAATGAGTTTATACTTAAAAAAATTGTTCTCCTTGTAGATACAACTCTATAATCAATATACCTATGACCAAAATTATTACATATATAACAATAACCATAGAAAGATGAGGAATAAATGGTTATAGCATTTCTTGGTGTATCATGAGGAGCTCTTCTATGCTTTGGATTTTTCAAGTCTCTCACTTTGGTGTATCAATCTGCATCATCTGCCTTTGTCTTCTTGTTTTCTTTAGGCTTCTTTTTAGGTTCTAATTTCTTCACAATAGTTTTGTTTTAGTCTATATTTGTGTCCTTATAATTTTCCCCCTTTTTTCTCCTAATTCTCCTTCTATTTTGAAGTTTTCATATAGGTTAATAGATGTACTAGTTGAGGATTTTTTTCTATTCTCATAACCAAGACCTAATATTTTTGTTAAGGTATTTTAAGATTTGATTAGTTCATCAAGAATGTTTGATCCTCCTATCAAATTTAGACTTTTATTTAGTTGACCTTTGGCTTTTTCAAGATCTTTTCTCAAAGCCACTATTTCTACCTCTAGCTTCATACATTCATTAAATTTACATTGTAGTTCAAGTTTGACTATATATTCTATTCTCTTAGCTTCTTCAACCTATGTATTTAGGATAATTACCATCTACTCAGATTTATAAAGAATTTTGGACACTTTTTCAATTTATTTTTATCCAAGCTTCTTCTATCTTGAGTTCTCTTTTGTCAACTTGTCCATCTCATCTAGGGCACATATAAGCTCACATTCTAGATCCACTTCTCATTCTTGACTATCAATATGTGTTCTCCTTATAATATCTACATGAGTTGATTAAGATTATATTAGGAACCTATTATCTGATACCAACTATTGGAACACAACTATCTACTTAGAGGGAGGATGAATCAGTAGATCAACTAAAACTAGTCCTTTAATACTCTTAAAGAAAATTCAAAAGCATATGTAGATTAAAATATAAATGAAAAGATCACATACACACAAAAATACACATAACACCATATCTATCTATGGAAACCCCAAAGGGAAAAACCATGTTGATAATAGCTTCTAGAATCTATTGTTCTAATCTAGCCTTATAGTTAATGCCTCACTTAACAAAACCGCAATGGTTATAAGACTCACTAGATACAAGCCTCACTAGTAAAATCTCACTGATTACATTTAAGGACACCAATCCTAAGGAGACAACCATCCCCTAATTAAGCACCAACTTAGCTAATGTAATGGCACCAACCAATTAGATCTATGGAGCTACAACTCCAGATTATAACATTGATTCATAAATTAATCAAATTCTATTCTCTATTTCAAGTCTAATTTGTAACTTCTCATTCTATGCACATTATCTCTATGTGCCTTTATTACTCTCTACCCCTCTCTCTCTATGTCTGTATATGTATCTATTTGACACACTTCATCTCTCTCTCACTTTGCTCCTTTATGTCACTATATATATATATATATATATATATATATATATATATATATATATATATATATATATATATATATATATATGTTTGACACTCTTCAACAACAACTCATTTTCTCTACACTTTTGCCTTTGTGTCTATATATTTTTGTTTGACATAATTCAAATCATCACAACTATATCCTAGATGTTATATATATAAGTATTTGATCTAGGGTTTTCTTCTTCAAAGTGTTCACACTTAGACTTTAACAAATCATGCCAATTCTAGAATTTAGTTCATTAAGACTTGAACTAAATGTTTCCCGCATCTTGATTTTATGTATCACACTATAATTATATGTCTCTTTACTATCTATAGCCTATGTTAGACTCAAGTTTTGATGCACATTCTCTTTAATGTATATTTAATTGATTGGATCAATTAATATCATTATCTATGTTGAGATATAGAGCTTATACATAAGTTTCTCCATGTTCTTGTAAATAACCATTTATATTTAAACACTCTTTGATCTCTTTTTTTTCACCATATCCAAGCTCTCTTTATACACTATAGAAATTTAATGTTCCACTCTTTAAAACATGTTCATTGATCTCCAAATCCTATCTCCCATATGTCATTAGATATTTGAACTTAAATGAACTTTACCTTGACTTGGTCATTATATGTCGACACTTTGACTTCATCTCATTGCTTCTTATATCTTTGGATCACTTTCATTTCATCAATATTATTTAACCTATTTCATATTTAACTTTCCACTGTGTCAATAAAACCCAAACACTTTATAGAATTTGAGTTCATTCACTCATATCCTTTGCAAGGTCACTTGTGCATCATCAAATCTTTTAACAAGCTCAATTATTAACTCTGACAAGCTTATGCTCATTGGGTCTTTGTCTGACAAGTTTTGTGAATGTGACACATTTTACTTGCATGTTTATTTGGAGGTTCTTTTGAAAATTTTAATTCATCATGCTTTATTAGATCTCTAATGTCTAATTAAGTGCTAACCATTGATCTTCCAACTAGTTTGATATTTACCTTTAACAGGCTTACCCTCATTGGTTCTCTATCTGACAAAATCATGTGTTTATGACACTTGGCATTAGCATGTTCACTCAGAGGGACCTTTAACCCTTTGAATTTTCTTCACTTTGTTGGATCATCTCTGTACAATTAAGAAATAGCCATTGATCAAGCTGGGACATATATTAAGTCTTAGACTTAGGAAAATATAAAGTCTTTTGATAATTGCTCAGAGCCAATAATTTATAAGTTGAGGGTCTAATTTATTAATGATGATATGAACTTAAGTTCTACCTTAAGTTACCAATTTATAGCTATACCAAGTTAACATTAACATAAAACTTTACTTGTTGATGCCATGCATAAACCCTTAGGATTTTAATGTGAAACCCTATAATGTCTGAGAGATAAATAAATCAATTATGAGCTCATTCCTTCTCCTCTAAACCTATGGACCATATTTATAGAATATACATGAAAAACGCATAATGGATCTTTTATTTGTTTGACTTTAAACATCC
This sequence comes from Torreya grandis, assembly GCA_037957365.1. Classification (NCBI taxonomy): domain Eukaryota; kingdom Viridiplantae; phylum Streptophyta; class Pinopsida; order Cupressales; family Taxaceae; genus Torreya; species Torreya grandis. The sequence goes on along the minus strand of JARHVA010001035.1, from coordinate 1,492,409 downwards.
ATAAATGGTCTCTGTAAAAGCATGACAACTTTACAAAGTGCAACTTTGAAACATGCTCTTCTCTCCATCAATCCTACCTAATCCTTTTAACATCAATGAAATCTATATTGTCCCTTTTGACATCAATGACAATCATATTACCAATAAGAATCAAGTCCTATGGATGAGATAGACCCTAAAAGAGTACAAGGTAGAGAATGATGGTCCTAGCCCTATCTAATGTGATAATACAGGTGCTATAAGTGTCTTAAAGAACCCTATTATGCACTCAAGGACCCATCATGTATCATTTTCTAAGAGATAAGGTAAGTGAACAAAGTGTTAGAATTGAGTATGTTTATACATAGGATCAAATTATAGACACCCTGACTAAACCACTTCCAAAGGTAAGTTTTAAACACCTAAGAAAGGAATTATGTGTAATTACTACCCATAACTATCATTAAAGTAGCTAAAGTACTTAGGAGGAGATAATCAGGTTCATTAGATCCAAGAATAGGTCATTTTTTCCAAGAAGGTATGCGTGGAGATAGGTGGAACATGCTTGTATTATGTTTCATAAACTCATAGTCTTGCATGTTGAGTATTTTGGTTACATGGAGTGTGATACAAAAAGTTACAGATATCACTTTATCAATTATGTCAAAGGGGGAGAAAGACCAGAATGGTGAGATGAGAATGATTAGTTTACAATATGTTTTTCCATAAATTACAAAGGGGGAGATTGTTGAGCATTGTTCCTATTGTTGAGGTTTGACATTGATGTCAAAGGTTCTTAAGAAAGGTGTTACTGAGGTTATTGAAGAATGTTCTTATTTTATAGCATAATTGAGAGGTATAAAATTATTTTAGGAGCATGTAAGGAATGTGATAAACATGTAGAAGCATCAAAGAGTGTTTTAAGGTCAGTTGTCAATTTGTAAGTGCTTGAGAAGCCTAGTCAAGGCAAGTAAAGTCCTAGTGAGAAAGTTTGAGCATGGTGGCTTGGTGAGATAAGTGCACATATAAATCAGTGGTTGTATAAAGTTGATTGATAATGTATATGAGGAATTTGATCACTAAGGAGAGTTTTGATGTGAGCCTATAGGGGTAAGACCTTAATCCCAAATCTGAAACTAGAATAGTTATAAATCCTACATGACCTAATGAGGTGTCATGTGGTGTTGCTAAGGTATATGAAGGATTTATGGTAGTGGTTGATAATTATAAGAGTTTTACAACATTTATATGAGGTATTTAGATCTTGGAAAATGGTTAGAAGGATATTTTTAAGGCCTAATGTGACTTTTAGGTCAAGGTCCAAGCAAACAATAAGAGAGAGTATGGCCTAATGGGGTATGAGGTTCTATTTCCAAGGCAAGTATAAATAGGTGAGTGTTATTAGAGGTGTGGTATATTTTTTCAAGATTTTTTAATAGAATTTGAGGTCATGGTTTACAATAAAAGGCATGAAAATTATTTTTGAGGTCTCTTAAGTGTATAGATGGAAGGGTTCTTAACCTAATAAGGACTTTCAAGTGTTTAATGACACATGTAACTATTGACTATTTTGACCACAAGTCAAAATAGGTCAACCCAATATAGTCCAACACTTGATATAGGGGTCTATTAGAATGTCATAGGGTGTGTAATGGTCAATTTAATGCCATTTAATGTGTTATAACCTTGGTCATAGTTAAATCTAGTACTAAGTCATTTTATGTAATTTAAGGGTCATAAATTAATGTGGTATGGTTTTAAAAGGTATCCAAGTGTTTTAAAATTCCTTTCAACTTTGAATATGTTAGACCCTATCAATCCTTGTCAGTAATAACTAAAAAAATTGTAGGTGTTAAGAGAAATCAAGAAAATAGTTAAAAGAAAGGGAGTTTCAGAAGTTATACGACCTATGGGGGGGTATGGCACATGTGGAAAACTCATGAAATGACCATTAAAATTATTTGACTCCATTTACATGCTTGATATTATTTATAAGTATGAAAGATGAACCAAAACCATTTCTCTTCTCCATCACTCCACTAGGCATACAAAATTGGTCAATAGGTCTTCTGATGGTATAACTAGTAGGAGAGGTCTTAGGTCAACTTCTATTGATGGTGGATGTAACACTTTTAATAATTCATATTCATGGTATGAATTGAAATAATGGTTTCCTATACTTTATAAACCATTCTTAATAAGTTTACTATCCCATTTTCTTTACTAATCAAGATAACCTACAAGTTTTTCTTCTGTATGAGCCATTTCATACAAATAAATTAATGAATTCAATTCCATAGGATGTAGATTTAATTATCTCATGTTTTCCATATTTTTTTCATGTTTGGGGGTGACTTGATGAGATAAATAGGTCATAGTGCAAGATGAGACCACCAATGCCTAGTTGAAAGTATGTTCCACTAATTGCAAAGTTTCTTTATTCCTGTAGTGGTTTTAGGTGAGGGTGATATGTTATGTTTCATGTATCCAATGTATTTTTGATACCCTATCCTTCCAAGATCATTATCACAAGCTAGCATCATGAATTTTTTTGTTAAAAATATGATACACAGTCAACTCTTTGATTCCATTCACTTACAGTTATGGTGTGTGAAGTTCTAAGCATGGTTATGTAGATGTATTAAAGAGTCCAAGAAGTGTTGAACACATTATTAAAATGTCATTAATCAAGATAAGCTTCCCCAAGTGGCATATGATTTACTGTGATGACTAATTCTCATATATGCATAGTCTTATACCATAGATGTGCATCTATAGGTTTCTTGTGGAAGACCAAGCATGTTGAAATGAATCATTTGAAATGTTTTGAGCTATTTCAAGGTGGAAGGAACCCATTTTAGAAACTAAATAAGGTCTAAGGTTGATTTTAAGCCTATTAAATATGAACATTTCTCAAGTCTTGTTCTCAACTACCATGTATACTAAAATGTCCACTTATAGGTAGCTTTTCACATAGACCTCATGATAGTCATGAAGAAGCTAAAGAATGTTGAAAACCTTCATATAAGGTTGAGGAGTTGAGATATGTCATGAGAATCATGTTTGAAGCTTTTGAGTAGTAGGAATACTTGAGTAGTTATGTCCACATGTAGAAATGAGTTTTAGGGATCCTTTTCCTTAAAAACTCTAAAATATAACTCTAGTCACTTTTGATGCTACCATATGATGAGGTAATAGGGAACTTATATGAGTTAAAATGATCATATCTTGTATCCCTCACATAGGGATGATACCTTGAAAAATAAAATGGATGTTGGACAAAGAAAGATGATGTTGTGAGGATTTCCATTCATGCTTTCTCACAAAATATAAAGTTAGTGTTTTCTATAGGACCTTAAACTTCCAAGTGACATTATTGTCCATGAAGGAACATACCCCCATATAAAGTGAAATTATAAAAATTATAAGGTCATTAAGAGTATAAATAAAATCATGTGGGTGAGATTACATGGTCTTGATCCATACAGTCACCTATAGGTGCACCTTGCTCCCACAAAGATTACCTACAATTGACTGTAGACACCTGCAATCTCATGACATAGACTTAGACATGGAAACATGCAAACATAGACACTTAAAAGTTAGAAATGAATCTAGAGACCTCAAAATTGTCCAAGGGTATGAATCATAGGTTTAAATGATTTTAAATGCACCTAAATGATTCCTTTTGCTTCAAATAAGGGTGAATTATAGTTGATTGCAATTGATAGTGCTCTAAGGAATGATTATCTTGGTGATTGGCCTATCATAGATATGATGAGAGAGAAAGTATAAATGTATGTTAACTGGAATTGGATACTTAAAGGAGATGGTATAGTAATAATTCAATGTCTAATACATAAATTTTCACTTATAGGTATGGTGTTTTGAAGTAAGCAACATAATCATATAACCTGTAGTCTAGTCCTATGAAGTGAAAAGTGTGAAATGAAAGGGTTTTGGAAAAGGATAAAGTGTTAGATATGTTTTAATGTATCTTAATAGTGGTAATACACACTTAAAATTAGTCTTAAATAAATAAAAAATAGCATAGAGTGGGTTTTCATGCAACATACAATCTATATGCCAACCCTAGACATAGTGAACACCACATAGTCTACCTTGAGGGTTTCATAATGTTTAGAGGGACTATTATTGTGACCAAGATTTTAAAATTTAAATAGAGTATCTATATAACTTGGATAAGTTCCTAATACAATCCTTTTATTTGGGGTAATATGGGAAGTGCCCTTTGTCCTATCTCAGATTGAAGGCACTCCTAGGATGAAAACTCTACAGGTTTAGTAGGTCAATGATGAAATGAAGATGCCAAAGAAGAATCAAAGCCTTGGAATGATATTTCAAGAAATATTTTTATACATGTATTAACATAGGGAATCCCTCATAGATTTTAGAATCCAAACATGATGGCTAGAACTCATAGATATGCAGTCAAGTCCTTTAGGTCTAGTTTAGGCCTAAAGCCCAATTAGAGGGCTGGTACCATTTCTAATGATATAAAAGAATTTAAATGAGTTATAAAACTTTAATGGGGATTTATAAGGTGTGTGTGAGCCTTTAATATGTATATGAGACATGAGAAAGTCATTTCTTGACCAAAGAGCCTAACATGGTATGCAGATTGAAGAGATAAGCTTGAGAAGACAAGTTTAGAAGATCATATGTCTGAAAACACATAACATGGGAATTTTAGGAGTTGGGATAAGTTTAAGAGGGTAAAAAAAAAGGTCCTAGTGTAATTTTTTAGAAGATTGGATGTCAGACCTTTATGAATAAACACTAAGGGTTAGAAACACCTAAAACCCTCTAAAACCCTTATTCATGACCATATTGAGAAGAGAATGATAGAAATGCAGCCAGATGAGCTAGTTTGAATTTAAATATGATTGAAACTTGAATAATAGTCTCCATGGATCCTTCCCATCAACTTGATTTCTACCCTACTTATATGGATAGAGTATAAAACTAGTTTCTTTGACAAATTTTTATGTTTTAAAGGTACAAAAGGGTTTTAAAAGGTGAAAATCACTTTGATATGAATAATGAGACCTAATATAATCACTAATATTTATTTATTAAATCAAATAAGTTCACAAGTGCCTATATAAGTACCTTCATCTCAACCAATCTAAACGACATAGTGAACAAGGAGTGACCACCAAGTGAGAAGATGAAAATCCAATTTAAAGGCATTTTAAGGTCTTACTAATGAATATAAGGGAATTTGGACTCTTGAAATGTGTTACATCACCTTTTTTGTGGTTTGGAATGGAAAAATGAAGACCTCTTTGGTTCTAAGTGTGAAGGATGAGTGAAAGGAGGGTTATCAAGACTATAGGTAGTGATAACACTTGGCCAAAATAATATTGATGATTAGGGACACATCCAATGCATCTTGGAGCATGTTTATAACCCCCAATAATATTGAGATGATCTCACCTCTCCCTAGTCTATTTTTGAGCTCTCAAATAAGGCTAAATCATGAAGGTAATTTTTAAATAGCAATTTGTAGAGTCCTACACCACATTTGAGGAGTTTCATGCCTTTGAGGGACATTTGTCCAAGAAAACATTGCATGGTCTATTCCATATTGCTTTTATTATATATTTAACTCCATATATAATCTTGAAAAGTGGTTTAGTGACTCTTGGAATTCATTCTCTTGTCTCCTCTCTCAAATTCTATAAGTACTAACCATTTTGGATCTTATAGATTAATTCCACTCCATGTATGGAAAGGCCCTACTAGTTAAATGTTGTAATGTGCCTTTAAATATTAAATATAATATTGTTTGAGTTAATATATCATATTTTTAAAGTGTGTGAAGAGATTTAGAGTGAATAGTTAAGTGATATTCATTTATCCTTGCTTTCTCTCAATCCTTTCATGTTTGATGTAAGTTGTTCCACTCTATCAGGTTATATGAAGTGTTGTCAAGTGTATGGGTCTATTTTATAGTGTAAAAGTAGCATTATTTTTTGAAAATGATCTATTTTTCACTTACCTTAGATAGTCTTCATGCATATCACCTCCATATTTAATTATTGATGTTAGAGCATTTTAGGAATTTGAAGCTAGTATTATAGGTCTTATTTCTTAGTAAGATAAGTATGATGGTCTTGTGAAAAATTTTATAGTGTATCGCCCCCTTAGAGTAGCTTTATTTCATGAATATTTATATCCATTTTCCCATAATAAATCATTAGTATAGGTGATAAGTACTTCAAGACAAATTTAGGGAGCTAACCCTTAAACCTAAAGGTCTACTTATACCATAGGTAAACCCACATAACTAGAATTATTCCAATTTTAGTCAAATATGGAGAAGGCTTGAAAAACCTCCTTTAGGGTGAAATATTTTGTTACAATAGTTATGGCACACCTGGTGGGACTGATTATCCTAAAGATAACTTGTTAAGGTGAATGTTGGTCTTGACAACATCAACTGCATATTGGTGTGTTACTTAGCATTTGATGACTCCATTCAAGGTAAAATAAAGTTTTAGACCATTTTTTTGTCATAAATTTTCTCTCATACTTCATCATCCTTACTAGGTCATCTTCTAGTAGAGTGTTCAATCCTATCAATCCACCTATTCATCCTAAAATTCCTCTTGAAGTTCAATACCCTCAACCTAATCTTCCCTTTGAAGAGTAAGAGTATTTTTATAGCTAAGAAAGTGAAGAGCTTAAATAAATCATGGATAGGCAACATGCAATATATATACACATAATATTTTTAGCTTTTATTGATTACTAACACTTTGTATCTTGTAGGAACCCATCGAGTCTCAATCTCTCTAAGTTCATGCCTTAAGGGGTACACTCAAAAAGGGGTGGGTAGACCATTGCTAATTCTGAAGATTATTTTACATTTTTCCACTTGCCATCTACACACTCATCTCCTAAAACCATTTACCCTAAGAATATTCTTTAGTCTTACCCATTTTAATCATTTGTCATGATTTATCTGCCTTGTTATTGCCTTGACCCCTTTTCTTTAGTTGACTGTACTAGGTTGATTGAGTTGACCTTATATAGTTTTCAACCTATAATTGTTGTATAAGGTTGACTAAGTCAACCGTATATTGTTTATGGATATTTTTCATTAGGATTTTCATCATCCATTTGGCTGACCTAGCTAAAGATCTAGTGATTTATCTCCCAAAAACATAAATGGTTGACTGGGTTGACCCTTTACAACTAGCATATTCAAAAATATTTAGAGAAAGATCTACCTATATATACAAGTTCATTTCCAACCATTTGTAAGAAGAGAAGTGAAGAAGAATAAGTGTGAATGAAACTATTTATTGACCACTATATTTGAGGAATAAAGCTTAGGGTTCCATACTTTCTTTGGAGATACTTACCTTGTCTTATAAAGAAGTATTTTGGATGCATAGATAGGTTATGTAGCCTAAAGATGATTTGTCTTTGTTATCATAACATACCACAACAATCTCTTGCAAAGCTCCATGAACAAGGGAGAGATTTAGGCTCAATGGGTTTGTCTTCAAGGGTAAGTGTTCCTAACTTTATTTCTCATTTTTAAGAGTAGATAGATAATGAATTTGTGCTTTCCTTCCATGTATTATCATTACGTATACATTGATGTGAGTATATGTCTTATATGAATTTTTAGTTTAGTTTGTTTTTTTTCTAACCCCAAATTTGTGCCACAAGATTTGGTGAGCATTAGATTAAATTTAATTCTTATTTATTAGATATAGAGTGAACATTAAATTTAGGACTCTTTTAGGGTTGTTTCATGATTATGTTAGATTGTAGAATTTGGAACCCTTCTTATCATGGTGTACAAGTGATCCCTGAATCGATTCTAGCAGATGCCCATATTGGTCATGCTCCCGCTTAACAAATGTATTCCCAATCGTAAGTGTAGGTATGATCTATCTTATCTGAGCTAGGATTGATTTATAAACATAGTGCATTTTTGATGGCATACATTCTGGTGAACCTAACATGAATCCTATCCCATCACTAGTTGGATTATCTTCATGTTTCCACTTTCTTCTTAGTATTTTATTCAATCTAGCTTCACTTCATAATACATTTTGGTGTTCCTAAAATGAACTAACCCTTTCAATATTTGTTCACATTATTTCATTTCTTTCATTCTTTCATCATTATTTTTATCATATATTTTCCATGCTTGATTGACTCTATCGACCTAGTATCTAACTTATGTGCATAAGATTTTAGGTTTAAGCTACTAGATCAACCCTATCGACCTAGTATAGGTTTTTAGACTTTTAGACATCCATTCTAGACTGAGATGCTATAATTTTGCACACTACAATTTTGAATTTCAAAACACCCCTAGTTTAGACCATTACCCAACCCTTAACCATGACCCTGAGTTAGGTTAACTATTTACATAATCAAATCACTAACTTACCCATTTTTACCCCACTTAACCTTTGACACTCAACTATCAATGGTCATCTTGACCACCAATAGTCACCCTAACTATTGATGGTCAGGTGCCTTCTCCACCACCTCATCAACATTAGTTGTGCACAAGCTAACATGGGTTATTTTAATATGTTCACCATACCTACTACTAACACATCATGATATATTAAAATCAACATACCTAACCTCCTATGGAACCTTCTACCTCCATCTCTCTTTTATTATAAAAGGAGGGGAGTAGGAGGTGAATTGGGATCCTTTACATCCATAATCAAGAATTCTTATACATAGGTAATCAAGCTTTCTAACAGGTCTTCCTTTTATAAATTTAACAACTACAACAAAGACCTAAACCTGTACCAAAATTTCTCTCAAGGTAAAGTACTGTTACTCTATCAAAATTAATCTAGACATCAACCATCAATGATCAAGCAATAAGTACACCTTGTATTTCATCTTTGATTATTTTTTGAGCTCCTTACTTGAATCAAATGCTTCTATACCTATTTTATAACCCCCCATCCCTAACTAGAATCTTAACAGATCTTTACCTGATCAATGACCCATTATATAACTCTTTTTTTGAACATATTTATAATCTATAAGAACCATGAATAGTCACCTTGACCATTGACGATCACCTACAACCGATGATGGTCACCCAACCACTAATGGTCAACTTAACTACTAATGATCAGCCCCACCACTGATGGTCACTGTGGTAATAAATAATAGAAAGTTATGTCCAACCTTTTACCCCCAACCAAATTTGACTTTTTGTGTCCTTACCTATTCACATTACCCTTACCTATTTTTTGAACTTGACCTAACTTTCTTTAGCACTAGTATTGGCCTACTATTGCTATATTTAGTTTATTTTCATTATCAAAGAATTTATTTCTTCTTGCATTTCATTTCATTTCTTTCTATTATTTGATGCAAGCATTTCATTTTATCTCTTTCAACTTAACTATTATCAAAGAGTGGTTTGATAGCCTCCTAGCAAGCCCACTCTTCTTAGATCTAGCTCACGCTAGGCATTCCACCTTACTATCTTTCTAAAAAACCATTTTATTAGTGCTTTCTTATCTATAGGTCATCCTTCCCAATATAAAGAGGAGTTATTCACACTCATCTAAATCATGTGTGCATAAACAACTAGGTTTTTCTACCACACCTTTATTACTAGGTTCTTACTTCTTTAATTAAGAAATATAGAAGAAATTAAGAGAAACATTTTGGCACACCCAGTGGGACATACTATCATCTAGGTGCCCTTTTATTCCTACATTATATGCTCATATAATGAAATTCAAAATTTATTTTGTGTATAAAATAAACCTTGCATACATTGATTGCATGCATATTTTTAGTTCATCTAGTTAACTTAAAAGTAAATTAATCAATCATAGTTTCACTCTTGTTATCACACACTATACCAAACCACATAATCAATTAACACATCAAAACAAACTTAAGGCAAGTCCCAAATAGGATTTAATCACCTAGTGGTAACCTTACCCTTTCCTAATAATCCTACTTGGAGCTCATTACCAAGGGGAGAACCAACTCATCTCTCTGGTTGAGTATAAACTCTAGAAATTAATATATACTAGATAAACACCCAAAACCCTTATTGTTGTAATGTGTGAAGTGAGGGGGTAGGCCCCAATACCAAGCCATGTCTTTATTTCCAATATATATTCTTTTCCAGAGCCTTAAACCCCTAAAACTAACTTTAGACTTATTTTTTAGTCCTTGATCTACAATCCAAAGTTCTTCACACTTTCTAATACATATGCCAAAAGAGATATAAAATGAATCCTTAGTTTTTAAATGAAATATAGTGTATGTTTTGATTACCTTGAGATATTTTTCTTTTGCTTGATTTGTGTTTGAGTTGTGAGCTTTTCATCATTTCCTTTATATTCCTCACATGGTCTTTACTAGAAAATAGTTGAGGAATCAAACCAACCAAGAACCACCTTCCTTTTCTTCTTCTTCTATGGAGTATAATTTGGATGTTGAGGGTTATCCCCATCATTATTCCCCTCCTACCATGCCTTGGATAGTTGTTGAAGGTGATGTGTATTTTTCCACATTCCTTTATAACAACCTTGTATCCCTCCAACATTACCTCAACACATTATCTTACCATACCCCAGTTTTGGTTCTTCTTAATGTTCTACCTTGTGGGATGCCTCATATTATGGTTTGAACTACCTATGCCTATCCTATGATCAAAAATTCATCTTCTTATACAAATATCCCATCCAGCACCTCCACCTAAACTCAATCAAACATCCCAACCAATAACCAAACACCCCCTACACTAACCAACATCCCCAACATATGGGCAATCTCATCTTTTTCTACCCATACTTAGCCCACTTTGGGGATATATTCTACTATTCCCCTCATCACTACCAACTCACCAATATTCACCCCACTTCAAAATGTGGTGCTCTCTATAGCTTCTATCCTTCCACCTATTAGTATTAGAGTTACCACTTACCCCCAATCCACACCTCAAACCCAATCTATCTCAATTTTCCAACCTACCACTTCAATCATACCTCCAAATCAACCCATATCAATCCCTCAACAAATAACCATGACATCCTACCCATATGTTACTAATATACAAGGATACATAGCACCTTCCACCTAACCTCTCATGCCCACTAACCCATATGTGGCACCTTATACCAAAATTTTTATGCCTATTAACCCTTATGTGGCATCATCCCAACATTCAATGACCACATACTAATATGTGGCATCTTCTCAACATTCTACTACTAATCCTTATATTTCAGCCACCCAACCTCAACAAAACTTACCACATAATTATGGAACCTCCCAACCCCAGATAGATATAGTTAAAATGTTGATGGATAAAATGACCAATGTAGAGTCATATATCTTTGGGAATCATAACCTATTATCTTATGATAAAATCTACAATGAACCTATTCATCCATCCATTCCTATCCAACCATATCCTCCTCAATGGAAACTACCCAAATTCTCTAAGTTCCAAAGCAATGAGGACCCACAACAACGCTTAAGAGCATTTCACCATTCTTGCTATTTAATTTCATATGATGATACTCTTCTTATTTATAATTTCCCCATGTATTTATCTATAATAGCCTTAGATTAGTATATTTCTCTCACCAAGCACTCCATATTTTATTTTTCCCAACTTGCCCAAACCTTTTTAGATCACTTCTCCATCAATATATCTAAGAAGGTCTCCATTACCGACCTCTACTCCATTAGGAAATTTGATGATGAATTGATTTAAAATTTCATACCATGATGGAGAGGTCTTATCAACCAAATCTCTTTATCTTTTCCCCAACTCAAGTTAATCAAACTTTTCTATTGGGATTGTGCCAAATACATTGATCCTACTCTCTAGTTTTAAACTTTCTAAACCATTGATGAGGATTTCACCATGGCATGCAAATTATAAATTAGAGCCATTGATGAAGGGAAATTAAAACTAAAAAATAAAAATTCTAGCTTCAAATCCAATGACCCTTCCTTATCCAAAACTACAAACCCATCTAACCATCCCAACACTAAACCAAAAGCAACTACAAACATGGTTGTCCTTAACCCCACTCCACCTCCAGTTGTCAACCAACCTAACCAAACCAACTCCTTTAACTCCTCCAATCAATAAACTCAAAATTAAAATTGAGATACCCCAAAACAATATACTCAGCTGAGGGAGTCATGTGATTCAATTTTGGATAAGTTGCTCAAAGCCAACCTCATACAACTTCCCCCCATCAAACTTCCATAAAATTTTTATCCTTCTCACCCTACACTTGGTTAGTAAAATGATAATGATCTATGCTCCTTCCATCATGTCATTATAAATGACATTAGTAGGTGCAACACCTTTAAAAGCATTATCCAAAATTTGATTGATAAAGGAGAACTTGTATTAGATAATCCCAATGCATCTGCAAATCTATCACTTGATATATTTCAACAAACTTTTCCTAATCATGCCCCTTCTGCCAACCATGATAATAACAAACTAGAATCATCTCACACTTGTGAGGTCCATATGGTCAATGTTATTATCAGTGAACCTATCATTGAGGAAACCATTACCTTGACTACCTTTCCCTCCACTCCACTCATTAAAGTGGTGGAATTGCCATCCATTCCTTTGAATATCCAAATAGAAAAAGAAACCATCTCCTCTCTTTTAATTAATGAGATAATGGACTCAACCACCTCTCTTTTGATAGAAATACCAAAGGAGGAAACCATTGATTCAACTACCTCTTCCTCCACTCCACTCATTAAAGTGGTAGAATTACCATCTATTCATTTGGATACCCAACTAATGTAAACAACCACCCCCTTTCCTTCACTTATTTCCATCACACCTTCTTCCCCTATCATGGAATCACTCAATCTCTATTTTGAAACCATTAAAAAAAAAGAGATCACCTTATGTATTCCTTCTATGGATGTAACATCTTCCCAAATCATAGAACCTTCTGTTAGGGACAAAGGTGAAAAAACCACTCCCTCACCTAAACCTATAGGATTAATCTTTGAAACCAATGACCAAGGAATCAAACCAATTTACAAACCCTTCTCTAGATTAGTTTAAAACCTTGAATTCTCTTCCTAACCCAATCTATATATAGCCACCTTGGGCTCTCCTATCAAAACAAATATGAACCCTTAACCTCACTTTCGTCCACCATTAGACCTATCATTACCTCAATCCCTTCATCAAGTTCCTTTCCCTCTAAAACCATGAAAAAAACATCTAAACCATCTCCATCCAAAATTTCTAAAATCACCTTATGCCTATTTAACCAAACCTATCGAGAACCTAGGGGTACTTCCTACCCCTATCACTCTCCACCCATTTTTGAATTTGGATTTAAACTCATTTAGTACACCAAATAAAACCTTGACCAAACCAACCAAGAAAGTAGAGCCACCCAAACTCCCACCTAGAACTAGAACCATACCACCTCCTTCCCTCTTACCTTATATTTTGGGATGACATATTTCTACCATCTTAAGATCTTATCCTTCTACCAATAAGGTGAATCCTCCCAAAACCACCCAAATAAAACTTCCTCATTTTATCCTACCTTTACTTATCCCCTCCAAATCTTCAACCTCCCCATAATTTTTATCTAAACTATCTATCTCTACCTTCCCATCTATCTCCAAACCTTCATCATCTCAAAGATATTTTACCTTCAAAGCTTCCACCTCAAAACCATCCAACACGAAATTACCCCAATCACACCCATCTAAAAAAACCATTATACCACCTATAACTTCCACAGTGAAGCCCACTTCTAAGAAGGCTCCCACCCTAAAAAATAAAAACCCATCACCCATAACACCTTTACTCAAATCTTATTTGATAATTATACAAAGGTTGCTACAAACTTATTTAAATAAATTTTTACCCTTCAAAACCTAAACCATCTTGGTTCAATGGTAGTTTCATCTACTCATATCATAGGACACCTAGACATGACAGAGAACTACAAAGCTCTTTAAGCACTTATCCATAGCTTATAAGATGAGGATGATCTATTGTGAGATGAACCTATCTCAAGCCCATTACCAACCCAACCACCAAAAAAACCTATACAAAATTTACCCACTTCCCCACTCTCACCCAAGAGTGAGGAAGAATAAAAAAAACCTTCCAACCTAATACCTCCCCTCATCCACACCATCCATATGGTCACCTGATCTTAGACCCAATAAAAGGATAAGGGAAAGGATAAAGTGTCTAGTCCATGGACATATTATTCCACCCCTCAACCTTCCAACCAAACTCAAACACCTTCATCTTCACCTTCCCATTCACCAAAACCTATTGTATCCATTTTGGGTGCATTTATTTTTAACCCTTTTGAATCTATCCATCAAATGGTTCTGAAGTAACTTTACTAGACATTGAAGAAGATGAGCTTATATAAACTTATCAACACCTCAAATCACCACCATCAATCATTAATAAAGGTCAATCTATAGATGTTCAACCTGAAGACCCTCAACCTCTTGTGGCCTTTGTTATAATCCTTCAACTCTCATCCCTTTTTACATTTAAGGATTCAAAAATACCTTCTATTCATCCTAAAGATCATGATCCTCCCCTCTTCATCAATACATACATCAATCAAACCCATATCAAAAGGGTGATGATTGATAGAGGATATAGTATTAACATTATCTCCTCTCACGCTTACCATCGACTCTAGTTGTCAAAGAACATCATGTCAAGAACCTTAGTGGTCCTCCATTATTTTAATGATACTATGGCCACAACCTTGGGAACTATCATCCTCCACATCCACTTGGGATTTTGCATGCTTCCAAAGCTCTTCTACATATAGAAGGTGTTTTCAAATAAAATGTGTTACTTGGATACCCTTAGATCTGATCCATGAGTTGTATCCCATCCACCTTGCATCAATGTGTCAAGTTTAAACATGAAGGTCAGGTCATTACCATACAAGTTGACCCAAGTCATTTCACATCTTGAAATGTGACATATCAACCTAACAATGTTATTCTTCTTCACCCATCCACCTCACCACCAATCAACAACAACCCCACCTCTACCATCAATGAAGCTTCCACTAGCTCATATATCGCTTCTTCTCAAATACCCATAGAGGACCCCTTGGAGCCCACATTCCAACATCTCTCATTGGGAGAGTATCAACTCTTGGCCTTAGATGCCTTCTCTACTCCTCAAGAGTATGGGAACCTTGACCATGATCCTAATTATGATCTCAATATTAGAACCATCATTCCTTTTAGACTTCCCAACCACTAAACCAATCTCATCTATGGGGGACTTGATTAGCCACTTCTCGCTTCCTCCACTACCTCTTCTATTTGACTATTTACTTTCAATTTCTCCTATTTGGACAAACCAAAATTTGCCAAACTATATCTTCATAGGTGTGCCTAGAAGGTATTTAACATTGGCCATTATGAATATGGACCTTATGAGTTACCTTTGATCAAAACCCAAAAACCTTGTGATATTTTGTAACACCAAAATAACCCACCACTTCACCCATATTGATCACCACTATTGAGGAGGACATCCCCTCCTCACCAATTCCATCTCCTTCAAAGTTTGAGGATTTCAAAATCATTCCTCCTAACATTTTTTTAGTCAAAACCATTAGTTTGGTACCCTTAACCTATTAAAAAGATGGCCAAACTAAAAACTTTCCTTTGATTCAAACTAAAATGGTAGAAAATGATTCTCCTACCATCCACACCATCTAAAGTCAAGATGATGATTCTATTCTCACCTATATTGGTACAGGAGATTCTTCTATCCATAAACCCCTTCTTCTTAAAAACCAAACAATGTTGAACAAATACACTATCAATGCCAGCTTGGGTACTCAAGATAACCCTCACCTTTTTAAGATTGGTCAATCCTTAGATTCCTTAGAGCAACAAGATTACCCTTCCTTCCTTCATGATCACAACAAAGCATTTTCTTGTTCCTATTAGGATATGCTTGGGATTGAACCCTCTTTATCCACATACAACATCATCATCCATCCCAATGCTAAGCCAATTAGGTAAAATCTTCACAAGATGCACCCTCACATCATCTTTCTAGTAAAAAAAGAGCTTCAATGCCTCTTATCTATCAATTTCATCCAACCCATTAATTTATCTTGAATGGGTTTATAACATCATTCCCATTACCAAACCCACAAGGGGTCTTCACTTTTATATTAACTTTCATGACCTAAAACTTGTTTTCCCAAAGGATAACTTCCCTTTGCTTAGCATTAACCAACTAATTGACCTTACAGCTAGCCATGTGATGTTATTTCTCATGGATAGTTTCTTGAGATATAATCAGATCTTGATTGCCCTTGAATATTAACATAAGACTTATTTCATAAGCCCATGGGAAACCTTTTTTTATCGAGTCATTCTATTTGGTTTGAAGAACACTAGAGCAATCTACTAGTGTGCAATGATCTACATCTCCCATGACCTCATCCATAAAATTATAGAGGACTATGTAGATGATCTCCTTGGGAAATCCAAATATCACAAGGATCATCTAGACATTCTCAAAATCATCTTTGAATGTTTAATCCACTTTCATGTCTACCTCAATCCTAAGAAATTTATTTTTTGGTCTTATTTAAAAAACTTCTTGGATTTATCATCTCTCCTTGAGGAATCAAAGTAGACCCTACCAAAATTAGAGTGGTCTTGGACATGCCACCTCTAACCCACCTCTAACAACTATGAAACCTATAGGGGAAGCTCTAATCCATTTGTCACTTCATCTCTCAATTATCTAATATATGTTAACCCTTTAACCATCTTCTCAAGAAAGATACATCTTTTAAGTGGACTAACAAATTCTAACAAGCCTTTGATTCACTCAAAGAGTACCTTCTTTCTCCACCCATTCTTACCTTTCCTAAAGAGGATCAACCTTTCTATCTTTATATCTCTACCACTGACCATTCCTTAGGGGCAATGCTCACTCATCATGATGAATAAAATAAAGAGTAATCTATCTACTATATAATTCAAACACTTATAGAGTAAAAGACTTGGTAAAACCATACTAGAAAGCTTGTGTTTCCCTAGTCTTCATGGCTACCAAAGTCCATCATTATCTAATTAATCATAAAACCTATGTCATCACCCACACCAACCCACTCAAGTACATGTACTCTAAACCATACCAAAATTAGCATATGGCTAAGTAGATAATGCTCCTAGCTAAGTTTGACCTTGAGTTCCTCTTTTAGATGTTAATTAAAGGGCAAGTCATTACTAACCAATTATATAAAGCCCCTTTGCTAGATAACCAACCACTTCCTCTTGTGTTTCTAGATGAGTCCATTGTGACTCTTTCTCAATAGGACATCAACTACCAAATTATCATGTTCTTTGATGCCTTGGAATGATAAAAAAGTGGGGGTGATGGAGTTATTCTCATTCCCCTTGATGTAATACCTCTTCCCCACTCTTTCAAACTTGATTTTGAGTGTACCAACAATATGGTTGATTATGAAGCCCTAGTAATAAGCCTCTAAACTGATCTAGCCTTGGGAGTTAAGATGATTAGTGTCTTTGGTGATTCCCAAATTGTGGTCAACTAGGTCAATGGGTCTTAACAATGTAAGAATGATGTCTTACAAAGGTAAAAAAAACTAGTTGATGTACTCCTAACATCATTTGATCATTACCTTATCTAGTTTGTTCTATGATCCACCAATAAATTCATGGATAAAATGATTTCCCTTGCTTCTTACATCCCATATTAACCTTATAATTCCAAACTCTTTGTCACCATTCATGGCTTTATCACACCCTCTTATATCCAATCTGATCCCACTACCATATGTAATGTGGAAGAATCTCCATCAGACATTTGGTATCAACAAACCTTTGATTATATCAACCTTAATATCATTACTCCCAACCTCTCTATGAATTCTCAAAGAGCCTTTATTCAGAGTACCTCTCATTATACCATACTAGAGGGAATCCTTTACAAACATGATTTTGATATCATCCTTCTTCATTACCTTTGTAGTCATGAAGCTTCTCATGCTATCAAGGAAATGCATGATGGAATCTATGGGAAACACTTTAGTGGCCTAGATATCACTAAAATCATCCTTAACCTTAGTTATTATTGGCCCACTCTCAGCCGAGACTATTGTGATTATGTAAATAAGTTTGTCAAGTGTCAACAACATGCCAATTTACATCATGCTCTAGCCCATGGACTTTAGGTATCCAAGGAATTTTGACCCTTCTCATAATGGGGGCTAGATCTCATTGGGTAAATCAATACTCATTATTCACAATGTCACCACTCCATCATCATTTCCACCAAGTATTTCAACAAGTGGGTGGAGGCCATCTGTCTCATCATGACTAAAGCCAAAAATATTGTTGACTTCATCAACCATCATATCATCTATCATTTCAGTGTTCCCCATAAGATCATCACCAATAATGGTAAATATTTAAAAAACAAGATAGTTCAAGGTCTTTGTGATGCATTTGGAATCAAGTTAAGATTTTTATCACCTTATCATTCACAATAAAATGGATAGGTAGAAGCCTCTAACAAAATCCTCAATAAAATGTTAACCAAATTCATTAGTGCTTCTAGTCAAAATTAGCACTTGCATATCCTTTTTGCTTTATGGGTCTATTACACTAGAATTCAAACCTCTATAGGTGCTAACCCTTTCTCTTTGGTTTTTGGAGCAAATGTGGTATTACCTCTTGAAGTCTAGATTCCCTCTCTTTGCATATGCTTGCAAGACATCATTTTTGAGAGCCACTATCATAAAAAATGCTTAACACAACTAGAGGTAATTGATGAATTCTACCTAGCTATGCTTAACCATCTTCATATCTATCAAAAATGAATCAAACATGCCTATAAATAACACCTAAAAGAATAAAAATTCAACATCAGAGACCTCATCCTAAAGGAAAATCAACATGTGACCAATATGGAGAAAAGCAAGTGAGGCAAGTTTGATTTCAATTAGTTTGGAACCTTCATCATAACCCTTAAGTATGGATCAAAAGCTTACCATTTTTCCTCTCTTAAAGGAAAACTAGAATATGAGCCTTTCAATACTTCGTATCTATAGACTTTATTTTTTTAAAAGGATCAAGATCACCCTTTTGTCTAACTTAAGCTCATCCCTTGATTTATGAGATTTTTACCTTACTCACACCTTCATCCTATCCCTTTGAGGAAAATGGATTACAACATGATACCATGTGATTAACCATCATCATCATAGTCTAATCCTAAATATGGGTATCATGACTCTACCCATGGCATGATTCTCATGGATACTTTTCATACCTAATTGGATGGAATCCCATGGTCATTATCCCTCAAACCACCTCTTTCACTTATCATTAACCTTCTTGTGATCTAGGTTGTACCCCTATAAAGGTAAACATCTAATTATATATATATAATTATCCATGTCTAAATCTAGTATCAAAATAATTTAGGATACCAAAATATCACTCAAGTCAAATATCTCTAGTAAGTGGACTACTCCCTTGAAGGATAACTATCCAAAATCTACATTACTTAAAAGATAGACTACTCCCTTGAAGGATAGATACCAAAATGAAAAAATATAAAATTTAACCACTCTATTGAAGGATGGATAAGCCAAAATTGTCAAAAACAATAATTTGAAGCTTACCACATTGATCAACTTCACAAACTTATCAAAACCAAGCAAAAAAAAGACCCTACATCAAAATCAGAACAAGCTTCCCAAAAGGGCTGTAATCAACTTTCATAAATAACATTAATAGACTTCGTATATCAATCAGTATACACCTTGAATATGACATGGACTTATCTATTATGGTTTTTTAGTCACCTATAGAAGGGGAAAACTAACCCACATAGGTTACCTTACTTATTACCCATTTAATCTTCACACCACCTATCACCCATCTCTCCTTTGTACCATCTTCAAATTAAGGGATTTAGAGCTTACATAACATGATGTGATAAAGATATCATTTAATCAATTAATGCATGCTAATGCAAATCATTCAAAAGGCTTATGTTCCTTAAGGCAATATAACTTTAGGTTTTGTTTTGTATTTTCCAATGAAGAAGCATCAGGGCTTTTTCATCATCCTCATAAAATTGTTTCATGTATTCATTTAGACGTATGTCTTATGAATCTCATCCTTTTTTCCCACATTTAGTTTTGTTATCTAAATTACTTTATGTGTAACCACATCATAACCATAATGAAGAACATCATCATCATCATCATCATACATGTAAACCAATAATCATAAACATCATGACCATAAACATCATAACCATCATAATAATAATAACCATTTATCATCAACATCATAACAATAACCATAATAAAACCATCACATCATCATAATCATATACAACCATTTTTATAACATCTATAATCAGAACATCATAACCATGTCTAGAACATCCTAACCATCATCATAACATTACAACATATCCATAATCACATACAAAATCTATAACATCATAACCATAATCATAATAAAACATCATCATAATCACATGCAAAACAAAACATCACATAACCATAATCATGTTTTATAATTCATCATAACCATAAAACATCATCACATGCCTAAGCTAGTGAGTCCACATCTCATAACCATAATCATCATAAACTAAAAATTTAAACCATAAACCATGAACCATAAAATCACAACTATATATCATTATAAACATCATATAAAACATGTCATCAAAATAAATAATACATATAAATGTGCATATCTCTCTCTAAAAACATGTATATCTCACTACATTGGCATGTAGACTGGTATCAAAATTATGTATATCTATATACATAACATATCATATCGTATCTCATGTCCCTAGGGAACCACTACCACTTGGTGTTTTCCCTCATGAGGTGCCTACTTACCCACCGATTGAAGTGACCCACTAACATAGAGTCAATTTACCTGCACCACCTACCAAGTTGGCTCTATACTCACCCCATCAAGGCTCTTGTGGACACTATGTCAAAAATATGGCCTCATAACATCATAAATCCTTAATAGTGTCCAAGTACCATGATATAGGGATACTACCTGGTGGTCTTGATGGTGCTATAGCTACCCCTCTCACCTATTTTAGACAATCCCTCTCCTAGGTCACTAGGGCTAATGTTGTCCTAGCTTGGTCCCTCTCACCTATCACTATCATTACTTGACCCATATAATGTCACAATCTAGCCCTATAATTTGGAAACCTATCCATATAACATTATGATTTGTGCCTATGAAATGGCCAATGCTACTCTTATATATCCATCATGGCCACCTCCCTGTACCTATACTTATGAACCCCCACTAGCTGGGTCAACATCCATGTGATGTTGACCCCCATCATCCCACCTAAAATTAGTTGCTATATATAAGGCATGATACCACGTCAGGTACCCATGCACATAATTGACATCATTGATCTTTGCTCTAACTAGCACCTCCTTATGATCTAGAACCACCTCATCTAGTTATGGTTTGGGAAGAAAAAACTTAGCATCCTCCCTCCTATACCTCAAGAATGGACTTAGGATCCCCTGTGCTAGGCCAAAATACCTATGAACTTTATCAAAAGAGATGAGCTCAGTCTCACCCTCTCTCCTCCCATAAATCCACCTCTATCTCTCCATCAACAAAATATGTTAAGTGTAATGGGCCCACCTCAAAAAGATGATATATGACCTCTAGACCACATCCCCAACCACCAAGGCCTCCAGTGCCCCCTTAAACAAATCTATGTCTCTTATGTCTCCTCTAACCCTTGTTAATATATAGTCACCCCTCCATCACATAAAGCCCACCCTAAAGTCCATCTAAGTGTATACCTCCCATCATAGACTCATCAACCTCAGGACCTTGATATGCTCATAGGCCTAATAGTGCAACATAAATCCCACATTGATGCCATACCTATTGTGAGCTCAAAAAATCCATATCTCCCTATAAATTTGAACTAATAAAATTGATGCCCACTCAGAAACTATCTGATCAAGCAACATCTCCACCAAAACACTAAGTAGTAGATAAGGAAAATTTTTACTACTCAAATATGTCAATTCAAAACATGACATAACAATCATCTCTCTCCTCACTCTTAATACAATATATTGGCTCCCCTTAAATGGGAAACTATGTAATCCTATGTACATCCTCTAGTAATATGGTCATCTCTCCCATCAGTAGGAGAAAAGTGTTCATGGATGGATCCCATCTCTCGATAAAGGCCATGATCATCACCACATCTCATGGCATGTGTTAAAAGTGAATCATTACACTGAGGCTGACCTCTTCCATGTGCATCTAGTCATCATCCACCATCCCCTGATGGATCTCTATAAAGATTCAAGGGACTTGGTCCTGCATCTAAATCAGATCTTGTGTTTACAAAAATCATTAGCAAGTATACTTAACTTTTTATTTAACTACTCTACACATGGATTTTACCCAAATTTACCTCATTTCACCTACCTATTACACACCTACTTATTTTATTTTCTATCTTAACTACATTCCCATACCTCTAATCCTACATTAAACCCACATTACCCATATTCTAAATGCTAAAAACACTATCCTTCATCAACCACATTTTACTCTTAACCCATTTTTCAAACATATCTTACCCCTAAACATATTGATTTTTCATTTTCCTTGGCCTTTTATCAAAACTCCCTTCACCATTTAGTTGATTATCGATGAACACTATAACCACCAATGACTGGCTATCTCTTTAGCCTCTGGTCCTTAACCATTGATAGTTATATAGACCACTAATGGTCAGGTGTGACTATAAATGGTCACTTTTTGTGATCTCCAATGGTTAAAACCTAACTGTTTCCCACCCTAATAACCACTTAACTACCCACACCTAACAAAATCCTTACCCTAGCATTTCTATCTATCCTACCCCCAACCTAAATACACTTCCAATTTTAATTTTTATGTACTAATTCAACTAAAAATAATAGACTTAAACTAAAATTTGGGTAAACTCCCAAAACATCCCAAAAATTAACAAATAAGCTAACCAAATTCAACTATCAACTGACCAAATCAATCTAACTAATAATTTAAGGGCATCCCCTACCTCATTCCTCAACTATCATCAAGGAAGAAGACAGGCTCCCACCACTTGGCTAAATCCCTATCTACCTTGTATCCTTAATCCAATAGTCTAGTCCACCCTAATAATCAAACCACCAATCAACCAATCACCCACTAGCTCATCATCCATCTTGCATAAAACACCAACACTTTCCAAGTGCATAGGAGACAGAGAGTCAAAAATCCAATAGTGAAATTGATTTCTATTTTCACATTTTAACCTCTAGACTTTTAGGGTTTCCCCTTGACTGTTGATGGTTAGAGTGACCATCGATGGTCTATTTTAGGACCTCTAACCATCAATGGTCAGGAAACCCACTTTTCAATTTTTTTGGCACCTACACTTTAGTGTCACCTTTGGAGACCACCTTTTCCATGAACCAAAATCAAACCATTGGATAACACCCTATCCAACCATCCAACCATCTAACTATGTCCACCTTGATGTTGGCCATTTTTGGCCCAAATTATCACATATTTTATGACAATATTACCTTAGTCATTTTGACCATACCAACCAACCTTTCCATGTTGATCATTTGAACTTGCACCAGCTACTACACACTAGACCATTTGTGTCTTTTTATGAGAGTACTTCCTACCTTAGATACCCAAGAAAACACTATTTCTTTGTAGGAAACTTGATAGGACTAACCTAATCAGTTATGACTAATGTTGGGGATTAATTACCTTATCACTTATTCTTCTAGAACTAACCTTTATTTTTATCAGCTATGGTAACTTAGTCTTTGCATGATCCTAGCTATCATACCTAGTCACATTTTATGTGCATGTTTGTGCTTAGAATACCTAACCACCATTGTCACCAACCTTGTGACTCACCATATACATCTTATCAAACTCACACCCAATTTGGTTTTACTTCATCAAATCCTATTTTGAGGGGGAACACCTCCTCCCAGGATCAAGGTAGTCAAACCTTTGACTTGAAATCTATTTTTTTTACATCTTACTAATGCAAATTACATAAATAAGGGGGAAAATGTAGACACAAAAATTTTGCACACTATATTTTTGAATGTCAAAACACCCTAGTTTAGACCATTACCTAACCCTTGATCATGACCCTAAGTCAGGTTAACTAATTAGCTAACTAACTCACTAAGTTACCCCTTTTTACCCCACTTAATCTTTGACACTTAATTGTTGATGGTTAGTGTGAACATTGATGGTCACCTTTACTATCGATAGTCAAGTCCCTTCTCCACCACCTTATAAATACTAATTATGCACAAGCTAATATGACATAATTTAATATGTTTGCCTTACCCACTAGTAACACATCATGATGCATCGAAACCAACATCTGTAACATCTTATGGAACCTTATACCTCCATTTCTCTTTGCCTATAAAAGGAGGGGAGGGAGAGGTGAATGGGGATCCTTAAAATCCATAATCAAGCATTCTTACACATAGGTAATCAAGCTTTCTAGTAGTTCTTCTAAAAATTTGAAAAATGCAATAGAGACCTGAATCTATACCAAAATTTCTCTTGAAGCAAAGTACCATTACTCTACAAAAATTTATCCAACCATAAGCTGTCAACCATCTAGTAATAGGTGCATCTTGTATTTTAGCTTTGATTATTTTATGACCTTCTTGCCTAAATCAGACCCTCCTATAGCTATCTTCTAACCCCCCATCCCTAACCAGACCCTTAATAGGCCTCTACCTAATCACTAACCCATTTTATAACTCCTTTTTTGAATATCTTCAAAATCCACAAGACCTATCAAAAGTCACCTTGACTATCGATGATTACCTACAATCATTGATAGTCACCCAACGACTGATGGTCAGCTTAACCACTGACAATCAACCCCACCATCGATGGTCACTATGGAAAGAAATAATAAGTTATTTCTAACCTCTTACCACCAACCAAATTTGAGTTTTTATGTCCCTAGCTTTTCATAAACCCCTTACCTATTTTTTGAATTTTACCTAACTTACTTTAACACTAGTATTGACCCATTATTACTATATTTAGTTTATTTTCTTTATCAAATCATCTATTTATTCTTGTATTTCATTTTAATTCTTTCTGTTATTTGATGCAAACATTTCATTTTATCTCTTTCAACTTAACTATTATTAAAGAGTGGATTGATAGCCTCATAGCAAGCTCATGATTCTTGGATCTAACTCATGCTATCTAGTCCACCTTACTATCTTTCCAAAAACCCCTTTTGTTAGTGATTTATTATCTATAGGTCATCATTCCCAAGACAAAGAGGATTTCTTCATACTCATCTGGATCACACACACATAAATAACTAGGTTCTTCTACCACACCCTTATTACTAGTTTCTTACTTCTTTAAATAAGAAATATAACAAAAATTAAGAGAAACACAGACTACTAGGTTGATCCAGTCGACCCTATACTTTTTCAGACATTAAGTTTAGTATACTAGGTCAACCTAGTTGACCTTGTATATTTTAGGTACTTAGCAACAAGTTTTTGTAAAGCTTGATTGACCTAGTCAACCTGGTTAGTATAATTTTCAAGCATATATTAAGGTTCTTGAACAATAATATTCATTCTCTAGATCTCTGATCTACTAAGGTTCCTTTCTATCTCTCTATCTATTTCTTTACATTCTTTCCTTTTATAGTTTGCAATATTTAAAACTGTCCCTGCAAAGTCAATTAGATCGACCCTGCCAACCTAGTTCTATGTTCTATGTGCCATTTGGATAACTGGACTATGTCAACCCTATTCATTTTTAGACCTAGCTTCTGTAAAATAGGTTTGACCCTGTTGACCCTATTCTATATTTTATGCATACACTATTTACTATATCAATATTGTACCTTGTTTCAAAGTTGGAATTAACCTTATATACTAGTAATTAATTCACACTCTCATTTATTATTTCTTACATGCTTGGAATATATCACATAGCTTAATTAGGTGGTATTTAATTAATCATTTAGTTTCACTTTTTTCTATTTTATGCACACACAATGAAATCACAAA
Organism: Torreya grandis; assembly: GCA_037957365.1. NCBI lineage: Eukaryota > Viridiplantae > Streptophyta > Pinopsida > Cupressales > Taxaceae > Torreya > Torreya grandis. The sequence goes on along the minus strand of JARHVA010001035.1, from coordinate 1,466,223 downwards.
ATTTAAATAAGCATTTTAACATTTATCTACCCAAGGCCAACCTACTTGGATTTCATCACCAAGGGGGAAGCTGACTTGATACTCTGGTCAAGTTTAAATCATGGTTAATGGTATATTATGGCTAAGCACATGACACCCTTATCATTGTGGTGTGTGAAGTGAGGTGGTAGGCCAAAAGACTAAGCTTGTATCATTGCCACTATAGTCCTTTTCAACCCAAACCACCTAAAACCATCCTTAGATTGCCATTCTAGTTCCTTGTTTATATCTAAATTTACATCACATTTAAAATCATATCTTAATAATATAATAAACATTTAGGTTGACTAATTAGTTATCTATTTACTTTCCAAGTTGATTGATTTCTCTTTATTCAATTTTATTTTGTATTGAAAAAGCTTGTATTAGCTAGTGTTGGTGCAAGGTTTTATGTTGTGTACTTCAATTAGATTGGCTAGCATTAATCTAATTGACTATTTATTTTGTTTCTATCATTTATTTTCTAAATTATGTATAAAATTTATCTTTTTTTAGTTCACAAATCTATTATAGGCTTCTTCAATTTCCCTATTTACTATACTGGGTCAACCTAGTTGACCCTGCACCTTTTTCTATCCTCTATTCACTACAATGAATAAACCTAGTCAACCCTGAATAGTTTACAAACCTTGTTTGCTCTTTTTCTAGCCCCTGTTCACTATAGTAGATCAACCTAGTTGACCCTGTATAGTTTACAGACCATATTTTTGTGCTAGGTTGACCCAATTGACCGTGTATTATTTCTATCATTTCTTGTTTTCTTGATTTCTCATCTCTTTCTTTCCATTCATCAAGGACTTTCTACTTAATGACAATACTAAGTTATAGTCAACAAAAATGATGAATTTTACCAGCCATCGTAGAGTCTCCCATAGATTGAGTAAGGATCCTCTCTTTGATGCTAGTAATGCTCATATTACCACTAACACAATGAACTATGGGACCCCTCCTAATACCTATTCATAATGTAGTCATATTTTCTCTTTGGAAGACCAACCTGAATTAGAGCATACCCCTAAAATGCTCTTTTTTATCTCTAAATTTCCTCAACATCAAGGAAAATATCCTAATACCATTTTCAATCTTATGATTAGTGGTCAAGTTGAAGAGCCTCATTCACCTACTCCTACATTCTCAACTAGATTTGGGGGTACCACTTTATTTGATTCTTATCCCCTTTGATTTTGACCCCTTCTCATAACATGACCTTTTTTTTCTCTTACTTCTTCCACCTTTATGCCTAGTATATCCAATAATATGGTAGATTCTACATCTAGTGGACCTCTCCTAAGATCCACTATCCTTAATCCTTCCACTAGTGCATCATTAGCTACCCAAGGTAATCATGTTACTAGTACTTCTTCTCAACCATTCACTATACCATCTTATGCTACACAAGAAAACTTTTCCACTAGTTCCTCATATTCTCATAATTCCTCTCAATCTCCTACCAACACCAATAATGTTACCCAAGCCACTAATAGAAACTCTAATGATTTTAACAATGCTAATCAAACACATCAACTATTATTACAAACACTCAATCAAATTAATATGTTTCAAGATCATAACACAAATCAAATGATGAGAATGCAAAACTACATTCTTCATCTTAAATCTCATCCTCAACCAATGGTTAGGGGCACACATAACCAAAATGTTCCCCCTCCTCTTTGAGATTCTCAAGGAAATCTTATTCTTCAACCTCTAGTCAACAAAACCATTAAACATCTTCAAAATGAACCTCTCACTACTCAAATTGCTAACATTTATATAGGAGGTATCACACCTATAATTTATTATAATGGATCATTCAATCCCACCTTTCATCTTAAAATATTTAGAAATATTTATAAGGATTCAGTCAAATTTAACACCCTTTTCACTACCAAAATCTTATCCAAAACTCTCATAGGTGATGCTTTGGATTGGTACAACCAACTTAAAAATCATTCCATTACTAGTTTGGAGGATTTAGTGAGTTCTTCAGTTTAAGAATTCTAAACTATTGATCTTCCTTAAAATAGTTTGGCCCACTTCATAAATTGCAAAAAAATTGAAAACAAATATGCTCAAGATTTTGTTAAGATGTGGAAAACCTTGTCCAATAAATGTGAACATAACATGGGTGATGATAATATTTTCCATCTCTTTACCAATGCCCTTTTCCCTAAACTTCAATATCAGGTCTACACTCTCTCTCCACATACATTGAAGGAGGCTATTAACCAATCTAAAGGACAAGATTTCCTTATGCATCAATTTGAGTCACCCAACCTTTTATGGGTCCTTATCTCGTACTAAATAACAAGAATTACAGTATTACCAATGATGGTGTTTTAGATTCTTATGACACCATTCATAATATTCAAGCTATCATTCCTACCCCTTCGTTGGAACCAACTCTCACTTCTCAAAAATATACCAATCCTCACTTATCTTCACCAAACAAAATTAATGTTCATAAACCTCTATCCTTACCTAAATTTAGCAAATGTCTACCTAGGCCTCTTCCATGAGATCTTGACCCTACCCATCCTATGAAATCTTGGTATGATCCTAAGAAGTTTTGTTGGTTTCTAACTAATTAGGGTCATTCTCATGAGACCTATAGAAAAGTTCATAATTTAGATATGGACTTTCTTTTTGGTCCTAATTCAATCATGATTATATTATTAAAAATCATCAAAATGCTTATGAAATTGCTTTTAAAGAATATAAATCACATGATAAATCTCAATCCTTGAATCAAGCCAATTATCATTTGGCTATCTATAAAGACCCTCTTCCTAATCATAAACCTATTCAGGACAATCAAGACAAAGCCACCCCTTCCACCAATAATGTAGAGAGTCTTGTTGGACCCACTTATGAATAAAATTTGGTTAGCATGAATAATATGCAAATGGTGGTTTCTTTTATTTATTCCCAACCTATCTACACTCCTCTTTCATATAAAACATATCGTGTTATCTAGGATTATTCTCCAAATCATTTAAATGAGTTATGGCAAGATGACCATATTACTTTTGATGATTCAATTTCCTATTTTCCCTTGGATAACACTTCCTTTTCTTTTTCTACCACTCTTCCATCATCTTCTACAACTAATGATAATCAATCTTATACTAACACTTATATTGATCCTCAAAATCAAATTGAACCAACTACTTCATCATCACACCATTATTTAAAACCTTGTTCTAATCTTGTTCATACCTGTTGTTCCCAAAATCAGCTATGCTCATTTTTGGAACAACCCCTATAAAACTTGTCTATTTCCTGTTTTTCTCTCTAAGTTTATTTTTTGAGGCAAGTTTTTCTTGTTCTCACATTTGCTTAACTAGCATCATCTAAAGTTCATGATGTTACCTTATTGAATTCTCCAAAAAATACAAAAATTGTTACAATCTTGATGCAGCCAGAGGACAAAGTTTTCATTTCCTAGAGTTAGCTTTTTTTTAGCATTTCCATGCAAGGGCAAAATTTTTTGCTGCCACTGCATTTGTTTTGTGTCTTCCATGCAAAGGCAACATTTTTTGCCTCCCTTGCATCCATCATGAAAGAGCAGAAAAATTTGCTACCCTTACATCTTTTTGATCTCTTCCATGCAGGAGTGGCAAATTTTTCCACCCCTGCATATCTAATTGACCTCTCGTACAAGGGTGGTGATTTTTGCCACCCCTGCACTGTCTCAATTTTGATGCAACACATTTATGGCCATGCACGTCAAGTGGTGAGGGGAAATTTTTACCCCCATTTAATCTCCTTTTGCCCCATTTCAACCTCATTCTTCCATTTTTCCTCTTGCTCTCTGCCTCTAGATGATCAAGCAAGCAAGAGGAAGTGCATTTTCATCAGATTCGAGCCTTGTTTTGCATTGTTCTTTAGTTAGGATTTTATTTTTATTTTTATTTTATTCTCTCTTATATTTTTTATGTTGTTTTTATTTCTTCTAGTTGTTTTTTTATTTTTTCTTCTCTTTCATCCCCTACCTCTTTTTCTTGGTCCAAACAAGGCATTTCCTATCCAACCTCCACCACACCTCATTGCACCTCTTTCCACCCTTCCCATTCATCCTTTTTCTTCTCCCATGTTAAGGTGGTGAATTTCACCACTCTCACATTTCCCAAATCCTTACCTATGTAAGGTCAACAATTTTTTTTACCCTAACACAAGTCCCTAACCTCCAGTCACGTCCACTGATGGTAATTTCTGCCACCGATGCAAACCTAACCTAGACTAGGTGCAAGGGTGAAAAAAATCACTGCCATTACACCTAACTTCTCTACCAGGTGCAATGGTGGAAATGTTTGCTGCCCTTACATGTTTAACCTCCAACATGCATCAATGGCTATTTTTACCACCGATGCATCCTCTTTTCTAACCCAACATGCAAATATAGCAATTTTTGTTGCCTATGCACACATAACTCCTTCCACATGCAAGGGCGGTAATTTTTGCCACCCATGCATACCTTTTCTCCATTTTTCCTAACTCTGGAACATTTTAATTTTCCTCATTTTCCAAGCTCGCTCTCCCTTTCCTTCCACTTTTTGACCTACTCACACCTCAGGCTTTTGAAGCACATTTCCCTAGTCATGATCATCTAACATGAAATTTTCCCAAATTTCTAATATTTCCCCTAATTGCATGATCATGACTCTTATCATAGTTCTTCCTCGAGATCCTTCTTCATCAACATATTTTAAACAAAGGCTCATCCTGATGATTGAAGCTTCTCCAAAGAAGTTCAAGGTGATGAAATATAAATATCAAGGTGTTTTTCTAATCACTTCGGTCACTTCTAATGTCAATGACATTAGGGACAAAGAGATTAGCCACATTGATATGTCTGAGTTTGTGGGGAGAATAAAGGAAAAAAATCCAAGCTCTAAAATGAAGAGGATTATTGAAAGTAACATCCATCTAGTCTCCTCTTTCCATGTGGTGGCACATCACATAGAGTTCATCCTTTAATGTGCCCAATTCTAGAATAAAGAGACCAGAGCCATGTTAGATACTAGTGGCAACATAATAATTTGAATAGACCTCAAATTTATAGATAAATTTTTCATGTGCCCTCCTGCTACTAACATATTGAATATCAACTTCATCGAGGCACAGAAGAAATATGACAAAGATCTCAAGAAGGCAAAGAAGATGATCAACAATAGATGGCTCAAGACTCCCAAAGCCAACTTGTCGAAATGGCCATGAAAATTTTTGAGGAGTAACTTTATAGAGGAAGTTGGTGACTTAATTACTCTTCTCAATAGAGTACGAGGTCTACCATCTTCTTCTCAATTTTATGAATGGATATATCCCTTCATCAAGATAATTCTCTAAGGGAAACAAGTCATCTTCTAGGTTGAACAAATCAACAATGCTCTACATGAGCAATTGACAAAAGTGTCTACTACTTCAAAGTTCTATATGACTTCATACTTGGTATACATTGTAGCTTCGATGCGAACCTTTCTAGATTTGACGTCAGAGGGAGACAAAAAAACCACCCCTGTATATCAATATTACCCTCAGCTAACACTAAAGGGATAAATCCATCACTTTAGGAGGGTAAATGATGCCATCTTTGTAGTATTTTTGTGTCCTTTTGATCCTCAATTAGAATAAAAGAGAGTATCAGATGAAGCCTGGACCGTCGTCAATGACTTTGACTGCATGTTCTTACAATTCCCTACTTTTTGCTATCTATGGGTTATCTTTTTCCAAGGCTATCCCTATATGCTCCCTAAATTCCCTTCTAATAAATTAGTCCTAATGGAGCTATGTAGATAAATTATTGTCATGCACAATAAATAGATGGCACTTAAGAAACTAGGTTTCATGTTCCCAATTGAAATTGGTAGATACTTAGTTCTGACCACTACAAAAGCAAGGGCAATGAAGACCGAAATGCAACTTGTCACCATGAAGCATTTCAAAAGAAGGCCCAATTTTAAATATAGGGGTGTCAAAGACATGATCAAAAGGAAGACTCAGTTTCATGAACCCATGATCGAAGACGTTTGGATAGATTTGTGGACAACAAAAGATATCATGAAAATGGACTACAACAGATTGTCTCTAAAGCAAATTGAATATCTAGGCCTTGCTGATATTCTTCCAAATCTAGTAGATGACAAAGATATGGTCAATAGTAGGTATCTTGCTAAACAAATTGCTAACTCTCCTCTTCCTCCAATTCAATGGTCTCAAAAAGAATTAACCTCTTTGAGGATGAGATTCGAACCAATATTGGCTAACACCATTGATTAGTTAACAAACAAAGGGATCACATTAAAAGAATTCATCACAGAATCAGAGGCTAAATTCTAAGAAGAGACAAGAAAGAGAGCAAAAAAAAAGGACAAAAAATAAAAGTGATGTTCCTTCTCCTTCTAGGCCCCACAAGCCTAGGATCATCTTTGTGTCTAAGAAACCAAAGGTTGCCAAGAAAGAACTAGAGTCAACAAATATGGGGATTGAGAAACAAAGTGCCTAAGAACAAGTAATAGAATAATTGGAAATAGATGACATGCCTACAGATCAACATGGGATATAAACTCTATCTCCACAAGAGGGGGCACAACCAGTTGCAAGAGTTTCTTCTTCTCCACCCCAATCCCTTATTTTAGCTCCTTCACCCATTTCTCCCATCAGTATTCCTTCCTTTAGAGCCACCTCTTCTTCTAGATTTATTTTTGGTGACCCTCAAGGTGCTTCTAGAGACGTTCTTTGATCATTAGGATCCATCCCTAGTCTTTCATATCCTTCTTTCAACATCGGAGACAGTTCCACCTTTGACCAGTCAGTAGCCAGTGTAGTTTTGCCTGATACTACACCTACTACACCCACTATGCCCATTATTCTCACCAGTAGTGTAGATGTTACCCTAGTGACACTAACTATAAGGACTATTGCTACTATAAGTACTTCTACTCTCCCACCTTGGTTGTTGACTTTCATACCTAAAATAAAAAAGCAAACCATCTCTCTAGATGACTTTGACTTCAATAAGATAGTACCAGTGAAAGCTAAGACCCCCAAGAAGCCCAAAATCCTTTCAAAAATGATTGAAGATAAGGGGAAAATTTTTATGGAGATAGTTAAACCCCCATAAGATGCAACCCTTGAAAATTTCGATATGAGTAGCTACTCCATTTCCTGAGTTGAGTTGGGGAAAATAACTCACGAGGGCACCAAGAGTGATCTGCAATCTACAATGGATATCATGGTCCAAAAATTTGACAAAGAGAGAGATGAAGGATCATTACAAAGCAAAGGTGGAATAATTGACTGTGGTGATTAGGAAATTCACTTTTGCCCCAGAAGTGACAACTCCAGAGGCCTTCTCCATAGATGATCTTGTAATCTAGAAAATAAAGAAGACCTATCTAAAAGGAAAAGTACTTGAAGATTACATAGATAAGATGCATGCACAAAGGATTTCCTTGATTACAGAGGTAGCCAAGAAGACAGGTAAAATAAAGAAAATGAGAAAAAATTTAGAAGACCTTATCTCTATTATTTTAGAACAAATTTAGAAGACCTTATCTCTATTATTTCTCAAGATATTGATAACATAAACAAATATCTTAACAAGTGGATAGAGATGAAAGTGCTAAAGAAACATACCTTAGTATCAATTGGTATCATTGCCAATAGAGATTCTTATATTGAAATAAAAGAATCACTAATATATAAGATCTAGGTACTTAAAGAACTAATCAGCGACCTTGAATCTTTTAAGGACACCAGTGATGAAAGTGATACCAAACTATTGAATAGATTGGAGGATCACCTTGCAGACTCACCTCTCGAGACAACTAATTCCTTTCAGCAGAGGAAATGATTTAAGAATTCAAAGGTATGATCCAAAGGGAATTTGAGGAGAAAGCATTCTTAATGACTTCTATGGATAATATTTTAGATAATCAGTTAACTCTAGATAATTTGAGAAATAGGTTAATTAGTCATGTGAAAGCAATCACAATAGTGAGGGATGCTACATTCAGAGCTAAGGTGATTTTTAGAAATACTATTATGCCAAATAGTATTGGGATACAAGAATATATTGCTATGTATGATGCTCATCTGAAGAAGTTTGGCGACAAGATTTAAACTATTCTGCCATACTCTCTTCTTCATTCTTCTCATGTACTTTGTAATTGACTTGGGACATTTTCACATGCACTTTTGTAATATGTAAGTAAATGTAAAAATTCAAAAAAGTCCTAAAGTCAACGCTGACTCATCTTTGAATAGGTTTTCAATATGTAAGTCTTTTCCCAAATTTGAAGGTTTTTCCCTATATATATAGAGGGAGCCTCTTTTGTAAAGGATCTCTCAAAAATTGAGAGAAAAAACTCTACCAAAATTGAGATACTTCTTGAGACTTTGGTCTCAGCCTGTAAATCATATTTTATTGAATGAATGAGAAGCAGGTTATTTTTAGACTTTGTGTTGAAATAATTTGTGTTATTTAGGAAATCATTATTATGTTCTCTTTCCTGATAATCTCTCATCTATTTGATTAAATAAGTAAAAGTGTGTGTGTTGAAATTATCTGAAGACATTCGGAAGGATATCTAAAAGACTTTAAACTGCTTTTATCCTTTGTGATCTTATTATCTTTTGTAGTTTTAGGTGAAGACTTTTAGCTTTACTTCACTCTACTGTGACGTAAACTTCAAATCAGTGAAGGAGGCAACAAAAGACTTTGTGCTTTCATGGGTTTTCTTGTGGACCTAGTTACTACTCAAGGAGACTTTTTGCTATTTGTTGAATATTATTTCTGAAGGAAGAAAAATGATTTCAGTAATCAACCAGGATTTCTCTTTTGCTTTATGAATGCCTTCTTTGAAAAAAAAGAGATAGATGGTGTTATCCTACCCTGAGTATTATTTTCTACTTATATATATATATATATATATATATATATATATATATATATATATATATATATATATATATATATAGCATACAAGTGATTTATAGGGAACCTCCCCTTGATGAGAGGAGAGATTTATCTCATTAGGGTGTGATAAACCCACACTTTTTGATGTATAAATCTCCTTGTACTATGGTTGATATACCCATTTTGCCATTAGTTATTTGACGATAAAATATTCACCCAATAGCTTTTGGCAACTCTATAGGGGACACAGCAATTTTGTGTAGTTTGGAACCTCAACTTTCAGATTGAAACATCACCTATGTCTTACCCATTATCATTATAACCTTATCCATGTATTCCATTATGGAAGAACGAACTGCTCTAGTACTTTCCCATTGTTAATTTTTCCTCCCTAGCCTCACACAATAGTTTTTGGTGACTCTACTGGGGATTACAAATGTGCATTTTGAAGCCTCAAGCTTTAAGTTGAAGCATCTCTAGTTCCTTTTTCATTTTACACTCTAGCAGATCCATCGTACACGTGAAGCTAGAGAGCTCAAGGTATTGTTGATCTTGTATTTGAGTTGGTATGACAAACTAACTTTGAAATTTCTCCTCCACCATCTTGCCTTTAGTGAACCAGGATTTTTCCTCCTACCAACGTCAGATCTCCCATACCTGGTGAAGCTTCTAGTCTTAGTACTAGTAAGGTTTTGTCTATACTGACCCCACCAAGATTTGTTATCCTATCATTCAATCATCCTATCATAATGGCCTAAGGTCCTTGGGGCAACTCCTTTGGTCCTCTTAATTTGACCCCACCTTTACATGAACTACCTCATAGTTTAAGAAAGAATTTATCCAAATTCTATGGCAATGAGAAGGTTCATCCTGATGAGCATATTGCTACCTTCTCTATAGCATGCAGTGTGATATGTGTGGAATACAAAGATGTAGCAGTGAGACTTTTTGTATAAAATTTACAAGGCACTATCACAAATTAGTTTTACCACCTTTAACCTCAAACTATAACTAATTATAATACGCTCAAAGCCAAGTTTGAGGCTAGGTTTAAACCTGATAAAGACACACATGCCTTGTTGGCTCAACTTATGTAAATGAAGAAGGAACCTCATGAGCCCATGAGGGATTTTATAACAATTCAATAAGCTAAGGAACTAAATTCTTATGATTGTTCAGCCAATGCCAGAGAATCTCAAGTGTTTTTTCATTAACTCGCAACTTCTTGAAGGAAGTTTTTTGTTGAGGCAGACCGGTCCTATGGATCTCACTATGGCTCAAAATTTGGCTACTAAGGTGGAAGATGATCTTATTCTGACAGGTAAGATCAGAAAAGACTCTAATAAAAATAATTTTTTTCATCTGTTGAAAGTTCTTTCATGAGCACCATAGATCCCATGGTGCAAAAATTAAATAATGAACTGTTAGCCTTGAAGAGATAGATGGCCCAAGGTATGTTTGTTCCTTCTTAATGAGATATTCCAAGAAGGACATTTTCCAATCAGTCATATCAAGGCAATGCTGCTAGAAATCAAGGGCAGCCAAATCACCTTCCTCCCCCACATGAGAAACTTACCATTGAAGCAACACCTACTAATTCAGTAGTTGGTTACCTTGAAGCTGAATAGGATTTCTCACTCCAAATTGAGTTAGACCAACAAAATGATCCTAATATATTTGAAGAACAAGAAGAAGAATTAGATGGTGACTCCAATATTGGTTTCCTAGATTATCGGGATGAAGCTGGAAGTAAGGGAGAAGTGTTTGATGGATCTTATGCTATTTTTACCAGATCTCAGAACTAGTTAGCTCAACAAGATGATAAATAAAAAGTGGGAGAAGAGCCTCAATTGGTAGTTTCTATCGCTAAATGAGGGACTTCACTACCTTTCTAACCAAAGGATTAGGTAACTAACAAAATAGTAAGTACCTCAAACTGTCTCATACTTTTTACTTCTATTTCTCAGACTAGTACCACACCCAATAAAAATCAAGATGATGGTCCCCCTTCCTCTACCTCTAGTTCATTTCAATTATTTGATATAATTGATCATGCCAAAAGACCAAGATTTAAATGACTGAGATTGAGTACTTGCGAGCCAATCCTGAATAGTTTGATAGGTTAGCCAAATATGTGAGAAGTAAGATTGCCCCTATAGAACAAGATTCTTTAAAGGAAACTCATGATTCATCCAAGAATAAATCCACCTAGAATAATCTTGTCATTACTCCTCTTGTTTCTCCTAGGAAAATAGAACCTTTTTATATTTCTCTATTAATAAATGGTTATAAATTGAGTAATTGCATGATAGACTCTGGAGCTTTTGATAATGTTATGCCTACCAAGGTAGCAGATTCTCTTGGTCTTACTTTGACTAAGACTTTTGGGAGGTTCTTTTCTATGAAAAATAAGCAAGTCCCACTCTTGGGTCAAATCAAAGATGCCCAATTTGCATTTATGGCCTTCCCAGACAAAAGAATCAAGATGACCATCTTGGTGGCCAACATTCCAGCCTCTTACGACATCCTTCTTGGGCAAAATTTTTGTAAGGATGTTGGTGGTGAATTAAGCATGGACCTATCTAAGGTGAGAATCCTAGTCAAAAGTGTTATGCAAAGGCTTCTCCCTGAGAAGGAAGCAAAGTATATGGTTACCAAAATATCAGCACTTGAAGCTTAAATTTTGTTTGTCTTCAGGTATGGGTAATTACTTTTTGTCTATGGAGGAAGTCCATGAGACGCTTGATAAAATTTCAAAATATGTGAATCTAAAAATTGGTTTAGATGGAACAATAAAAAGAACGATGGAGTGCAGTGCAAATATAGAAGAATCTCCCCCTTCAAATGAACAAGGATCTAAGGAAAAATTAGTGTCTGATGAGGTATGGATTCTAGAATTCGATGGCAGCTGCTCCTCTACTAGCTCAAGAGTTGGAATTATATTGATATCTCCTCAAGGAGGTATTTTTCCTTCTTCATACAAGTTACATTTCAAAAACACCAACAACAAAACTGAGTACGAATCCCTATTGCTTGGATTGAAGGTTGCTCGAGACAAAGGCATCAAACTCTTTCATGCCAAGAGTGATGCTGAACTAGTGGTTTGTCAAGTAAGAAACTTGTATCAAACAAAAAATGAGAAATTGTGCCACTACCACAATATAGTTTGGGATCAAATTGAAAGCTTTAAGGCTTTCAACATCTCTACCATACCCAGGGAATTCAATGATGGAGCTGATGCAATAGCTATTTTAGTAACTCTATTGGTTCCTCACCTTGATTTCAAAGGAGATAGGTACACTATTAAACTAGTCTTCTAACCCAGTGTACCTAATAATGCCAACCATTGGTAGGTGTTTAATAATTATAACCAAATCATTGACTTCTTGGAGCAAAAGACTAGCTATGAACAATTTCATTTTGATGGCAATGAGTCCCAAAAGCTTGAGCCAGCCTCTAAATCAAGTACAAATGCAGGTGAAGAATTCTTACAACTTAGAGAGAATAAGATCCCAAAATGCCTAGTTTCCCTTGAGAAGCTATTTAATAAACATGATAGATTCATTAAATAGTGGCAAAAAGATTTAAGCTTCTCCCAGGAATTTGATCAAGTAAATTTAGGTACCAAGGAAAATCCCAAAGTGGTGAACATTGGGAAATGCTATACTCAAGAAAAAAAGTTTAAGTTCACTGCTCTACTCCACCAGTATATAGATGTCCTAGCTTACTCATATGATGATCTGAAGTCGCTCAGACTTGAAGAAATCTGCCATAACATTCCTCTCAAAAGTGATTCAGTACCTTACAAGCAAAAATCTAAACAATACAATCTCAAGATATCAAGTACTATTCTATTTGAAATACAAAAAATGTTGAATGCTATGATAATTTTCCCAATCCATCATTCCACATGGATTGTGAACATAGTCCCTGTGAGGAAGAAGAATGTCAGAATTCACATCTATGTGGATTTCAAAAACTTGAATCAATCATCCTTAAAGGATAACTATCCTCTCCCTATTATGGATCAAGTTTCATAAATGGTGACAGGTTTAGAGATGTGTTCAATGCTGGATGGCTTCTCAGGATACAATCAAGTTGAAGTTGAAAAAGCAAACCAGCATAAAACTACCTTCACCACACCTTGGGGCACTTTTGCCTATCGAATAATGCCTTTTGGCCTAATAAATTCTAGCACCACTTTTCAAAGAGGAATGGACCTTAATTTCAAAGATGAAATGGGTAAGTTCATTTTAATATACTTAGATGACTTAACAGTCTTTTCCAAGCATCACCCTGACCATGTGCACTATTTACAACAAGTGCTGGAATGTTGTCGCTAGAATGGCATTTCTCTAAATCCCAAAAAATATATTTTTGGGGTAATGGAAGGGAAACTTATTAGGCACATTATATCTTGAGTAGGCATAAAAATTGACTCAGAAAGAGTCAAGTCCATCTAGGAGCTTACCTTGCCTACGAGTAAGATGGCAATTCACTCTTTCTTCAGAAAAGTGAATTTTTTATGAAGGTTCATCCCAGAGTTTGCTGAGAAGACTCACCACATTTTAAACATGATGAAGGGCAAAGCCACTTTCTGGTAGACTACAGAGGGAAAGTTAATGTTTGAAGACATCAAAAAAGCAATCGTTGATGCACCAATTTTGGTTTGTCTAGATTACACCAAAGACTTCAAAATATACAGCTATGCTTCTGAACATACACTTTCAGCTATTTTGGTTCAATAGAACTAAGAAGGTATGGAATCTCCCATATTATTAATGAGCTATCCTCTCAAATATCATGAGCTAAAGTACTCAAACATGGAGAAGCATGCTTATGCTGTGGTTAAGGCGGTGAAGCATTTCAAGTTTTATATCCTGAATTCACATACTGTAGTCTTGGTGCCTGATACAATGGTGAAGTCCATTCTAAATCAATAAGATTTTGGTACAATTAATGTCACTTCTAACTCAACAAGAGTTTGATACAATGGTGAAGTCCATTCCAACTCAACAAGAGTAAAGTCCATTCTAAACTTACAATTAATGTCACTTTTGGAGCTCCCTCTCATCTAGCTTGTCGTCTCCTCACCATCCAATCTCATTTGGTCTCTACAAGTATTTTTTCTCTCTTTCACAATTCAAAATAATTAAATGTCTTCTCTTTCCCTCTATTTAAAACTACTTTTCAAAATTCAAATTCTTCAATTATTTTCCTCCAGATTCCTTATTTTACTTATATCTTTGTTTTTACTCATCCATTTTTAAAATTGTAAAATGTATTGGATTCATGATGACGTAGAGAATATTTTTCACTATCATATTGTAAAATGTAGAGGATTTAGGGCAATATATACCTATATATATAAGTTCATTGCTAATAATTTGTAGGGAGATAAGTGAAGAAGAGTAAGTGCAAATGAATATTTGCTTATTGACCATTTTACTTGAGGAATAAAATTTAGGGTTCCATACTTTCTTTAAAGATATTGATCTTGTATTATGGAAAATTATTTTGGATGCATAGATAGGTTGTGTAGCTTAGAGATAATTTGAATTTGTTATCCTTACATACCACAATAATATTTTTCAAATCACCTTGGCCAATGGAGAGATTGAGGCTCGGTAGGTTCATCTTCAAAGTTAAGTATTCTAAACTTTATTTCTCCTTTGTAAGACTAAATAGATAATGTAGTTGTGCTTATCTTCCATGAATTAGGATTCTATATACATTGATGTGAGTATATGTCTTCTATGCATTTTTAGTTTAGTTTTTTTTGTTTCTAACCCCAACTTTGTGCCATAAGCTTTGGTGAGCACTATATTAGATTTACTTTCTTTTTTATTAGATATATAGTGAACATTAAACCTATGAATCTCTTGGGGTTGTTGCATGATTTTGTTATATTGTAGGCTTTGGAACCCTTCTTAGCATGGTGTATTGTGATACGTGATCCCATAATTAGGTCTAGCATATCCCCATATTGGTCATGCTTCTGCTTAACAAATGTATTCCCAATTGGAAGTATATGTATGCTCTATTTTCTCTAAGCTAGGATTGATTTATATACATGATGTATATTTGATTGCATACACCTTCCCTACCTTTAATACTAAAAATCCAATTCATCTTGATGCATATGATGGCATTACCCCTAATGCTATAAAGAGTGTGCCAACATTAAATGGTGAAGGTCATGTTACACCTGGTGAACACATCAGGGATATCTCTAATTTATATAGTTTCCAAAATGTCATTGAAGAGAATATTTCCATTAGAATCCTTTCCATGTCCCTTAAAGGGAAATAAATTTAATGGTATATAAATTTTCCCAATGGATGCATCACAACATGGGATGAATTTGGAGTGTTGTTAACCTCAAGGTTTTAAGATGAAAGTGACCATACTTCACTCATACATTAGCTCAATGTAATCAAAAAATCCCTCAAGGAAATAATTCATGACTTCAATGAGAGGTTCCAAAATAATTGGCATAGGTTACCTCCTCCCATGAGACCACCTATTGGTTTTATCTTTCCTATGTACTTGAGAGTCATTGATATTGATATTGCCATCATGCTATAATCCATGGGTGGTTTCACTCTTTTTGAAGCATATAAACTTACCATTAGAGCTAAGAATGGCTTTATTCAAGAAGGAAAGCTACCTCTTAAAGTTTTTATGCCTCTAATACCTAATGTCCTAGCTATTTCTCCAAACATTGCCCAAGTTCTAAGTACAAATTCCAATCCAAGGATTGCTCCTAAAAAGGTAGATGAACATGATCCATATGCAAAATTCAAACCTTAGAAGCTAAACTTATACAAGTTAATATATAACTAGGTACTAATAAAAAACCCTATCCCTATCAACAATAATATGGTCAGCAATATGGGAGAGGGAGAGGTCAAGGGAAACCTAATTTCAATAAGCCTGTCAATGTGTATAATCCTACTTCCACCAACCACACAAAAGAGATGGTACTGGTGCATAAAAACTTAGTGCAAGGGGAAGATTGGTAAAAATGCCAATTTATGGATGCAAATGAGGGTGGAGATCAAGCTTTAGTTACTCAATGAGGATTAAATATTATACTATTAGTTAAATATGAGGTCTTAATGTAAGCAAGTCAAGGTTGGCCGCCCCAAGGAGAAAGCTTCACCAATTTCTTAGCTAAAGATACCTTTGTGTTCAATCAAGGAACTTATGTTGTAGACAACACAAGATAAAAGAAGAAGTCTTTAGGAGGTGATAAAAGTGTTACTACAAGTTCAAATCATCCTCCTCGAGGTAAGTATGGCAATCCTAAACACTCCTACACCTCCTCCAAATAAGAATGCGGTCAGGTCTGCTCAAAGTAATTCAATTCCTCAAGTTCAAACAACTTATTTTCCTCCAAAGACTCAATATGAATGGCCAAAACAACATATTGGATTCATTAAAGAATGCCAAGGTATCCATTTCCCTTTGGGATGTTCTTCATATGCATGGCCAAAAGAAAATATTATAAAAAAAACTATCCACTATTACTACTAGCCCTTCACCTTTAATAAATAGTCATGGTCATGTATCTCTTACCAATGCCCCTAAAAATATTGTGGAACCATATACCAAATATTAGAAGCCCCCACCTTTCTACCTCACTCTCATAGTGGGAGACAAACTAGTACACAATTTCATAGTTGATAGTGGTGCTTCTACATCAGTCATGCCCAAAGTTGTAGATAATAAATTTGGATTAAAGTATGAAACCCATAGTAAAGGAGTGATTTAGTTAGATGGTATACCTACTAAGACAATAGGATTGATCAAAGGTTTGAATGTTTTTCTCCATGTTTATCCTACTTTCCCTATCCTTTAAGACATTATTATTGTTAACCTTCCTATTCATTTTACAATTGATCTTTTAAGATATTTTACAGCTAATATATGTGGCTACCTCTTATCTAACTAGTCTTTCTTGGCCTTTAGGAAAAGATATGGAACCAAGATAACCATAAAAACTCAATCACTATCAATATTCCACATTGATCCTTATGTAGAGGCAAGTTCAAATTTGAATTGTGTGCTCAATGAGAAATCGGAATGTAATTGGGATGATGGTGCTTCTTCTAAGCTTGATGGCATAACTTACTTTTTTCTAGAAGAGTATGGTACATATTCTTATGAACATGATATTTATGCATACTTTGATCAAACTAACCTTGACACCTATATCATTCATGAAGAACCATTTAAGCAAGCTGAGGTAAGTGTTAAACATTCTTTCTTATAAGCTAATGTGAATTACTACTTGATCCATGTATATGATGATGATGGATTAAAAAATCTGATTGATCACCATAGTGGGAAGAATGATGTATTTTTGCCTACTATTTGTGAAGCTTCCCTTGATGTTAACAATCATGTTGTAGAGGAGGATGACTTATGGCAAAGGTCCAATGCCATATGTTAAGAATTTGATCAGTTAAGTGATACTACTTCTCATCTAAATAGTTACATATATGATGTCAAGTTTTATAATGGGCCAAATGAGTAGGGTGTTGAGTGTCCTATCAAACATCAAGGTACATGCCAATCTGATGTCCAAGAGTCTAAAGTCATAAAGGAGTCTCTTGAATCCAAGGCAGATTTTGTTGTGTTTAAATAATAGTTAAGAGCCCAAACTAATTTTGAATCATTTTTAGATGTGATGTAACATGGTGAAGGTAGACTTGATAACTCCATGTATTAAGTATAGTCTACCCAAGGGGAGATCAAAGTTGAGGCAACTATCATACATTCTAATTTACAATTTAAATAATGTAGATCAGATATGATAGAGATAAAGAGAATTTAATGCCTAATCAAGACCCTTGGAAATAAAGAGATAACATCCATGAAGTCTTTGAATAGTCCCCTTACAGACATGAAGAGATCTAAATATGGTAAGCTTCTTGACCATCTATACATTGAAGTGGTTGATGATGAGAATGATTATCATGTTAGATTTCCTTCATGGAGTGAAAAAAATGAAAGAGGAACCATATTTGAACCTCATTAAATTATGGTAAGATGTTTTTCACCTCAAGAATTAGGTCTTGTAAATAGTAGATTAGGTGTGTGTCCTTATTTTAATTGTGTGTGTGTTCCATAAGTGTTCTAGTTAAACACATCTTGGTTTCCTTTGGTGTGTCTTTTATTTGTGTTTGGTATGGTGTCAAATTCAAATTGAGTTTCAAAATTGTGCATAGGTGACTCCATGTCCCAATGGATAAGATTAGTCTATTGGTCTTTTCATAGCAAGCATACCACCCCTAGAAAATTGCCAATAATGTTGACTATATTGACTGCAAGTTAAAATAGGTCAACCACCTATAGTCCAAAACTTGATATAGGGTTATATTAGAATGTTATAAGGTGTTTGATGGTTAATTTAATATTAGTTAATGTGTTTATATCCTTGTTCATAGTTAAGTCTAATCATAAGTCATTCTATGTCATTTAAGGGTCATATTTGGGTCATAAATGACGGTGGTATAGTTTTACAAGGTGTCTAAGTATTATAAAATTACTTTAAATGTCAAATATGTTAGAAACTATAATTAATTATTATTTCTAACTAAAAATCTTATAGGTGTTAAGTCAAATCAATAAAATAATTGAAAAAGAGGGAGTTTTAGAAGTTATACAACCTATGGGGGAGTATGGAACATGTGGAAGCCTCGTATAGTGACCCTTAAGATTCCATGACTCCATTTACATACTTTATTTGAATTTCAAGTATTAAATATGAACCAAAACCATTTCTCTTCTCTATCGCTCCACTAGGCATACAAAATTGGTTAACATGGCTTCTAATGGTATAACTAGTAAGAGAGGTTTTAGGTCAAATTATCTTGGTGGTAGATAGTACACTTGGTTTAATTAAAATTCATGTTATGAGTTGGAATAATGGTTTCCTATACTTTATGAATCATTCTTAATAAGTTGATTATCTAATTTTGCTTCCTAATCCCCATAACCTACATATTTTGCTTTTATATGAGCCAATCTATATACATAAATTATTGAATTTTCTTCCAAAGGATTTATATTTCATTATATAATGTTTTCCATATTTTATTTTATGTTTGGAGGTGATTTTATGAGCTAAATAGGTCATATTTCAAGATGAGATCACAATTGCCTAATTACAGGCATGTTCCACTAATTACATAGGTCCTTATTCTTGTAGTGGTTTTAGATGAGGGTGATATATTATGTTTCATGTCTCTAATGTCTTGTTGATCCCCTCTCCTTCCATGCTCAGTCTCACAAGCTAGAATCATGAATGTTGTAGTCAAGAATGTGATAGAAAGTCAACTCTCTATTTCTATTCACTTACACTCATGGTATGTGAAGATATGCACATGGTTATATAGATGTATTGAAGAGTCCAAGAAGTTTTTAAGACATTATTATAATGTGATAAATTAATTTAAGCTTCCTAAAGTAACATATGATTGACTGTGGTCACTAATTCTCATATATACATAATCTTATACCATGGATGTGCATCTACAAGTTTCCTGTGGAAGGCCAAACACATTGAAATGAATCATTGGAAAAGGTTTGAGATCTTTCATGGTGTAATGAACCCATTTTAATACCTTAAGAAGGTTTATGGTTGATTGTAAGCCTATGTAATATGCACATTGCTCAAGTCTTATTCTCAACTACCCTATATACTGAAATGTCCACCTACATGTGGCTTTTCACAGAGACCTAAATATATTCATGGGTGATTTAAATAATGTTGAAAACCTTCATATAAGGTTTAAGATTTGAGATATTTCATGAGAATCATGTTTGAAGCATTTGAGTAGCAAGTAGACTTGTCTAGTTATATCCACATGTAGAAATGAGTTTTAGGGATCCTTTTCCTTAAAAACTCCAAAATAGAGCCATAGTCACTTTTAATGCTTCTATATGATGAGGTAATAGGGAACCCATATGAGTTTGAATGATAATATCTTGTATCCCTCATATAGGGAAGATACCTTGCAAAATAATATGGATTTTGGATAAATAAGGATGATGTTATAAGGATTCCCATTCATGCTTTCTCACACTATAGAAGTTAGTGTTTTCTACAAGACCTTAAACTTACAAGTGACATTATTGTCAATAGAAGCATGAGGGAGCATACCTCCATGTCAAGTGACCCTATGGAAATGAGAAGGGAACTAATAGTCTAAAGAAAATTAAGGAGGGTGAGATTACATGGTCTTGATTCATATAATCACCTACACCTTGCTCCCAAAAAGATTACCTATAATTGTCTGTAGACATCTATAATCTCATGACATAGACTTAGACATGGAAAAATGAAAACATAGACACTTGTAAGTTAGACATTCCTCTAAAGACCTCAAAAGGATCCAAGAGTATGAATCATAGGTTTTAAAGAGTTTAAATTCACCTATAATATTCCTTTTGATTCAAAGAAGGGTCAACTAAAATTGACTGCAGTTGACAATGCTCTAAGTGACAAAACAAGCAATACAATTGAAACACTAGCCAAATCTAGATGTGAGACCAATATCAAAGACATTCACCATGAAAAAATGAGAGAAAATTTGAACACACCATAACACATATATATCATGGGAAAATATCATGAAGAGGTAAAAAACCCACCAAGATTATTCATTATTCGAGAAATAAAATATACCCAATACAAGCTTTCTCTTCTTTCTCTTCTCTCTCTTTTTCATTACATCTTACAATATAAACTCTTTATTATATAGGCAAGGTTATCTGCCCATTATAAATGAACTTTTACAAACACCACATTAATGGTCCAACCTCTCCAAAGGTCATTTAATATATTTTTATTATTTATTTACATTAGGATAAACACATGATAAATAATTAAATATATTATTTAAAACAATGTAATTTAATGTATTATGAGTGCATAAATAGCACCACTTAACCATTAATTATTCCAATACTCCCCCTTAATTTCAAGTGGGGATACATGGTGATTTTTAGGAGGTAACAACATTATGAACTTACACTTCATGAACCATCCACATGATGAGCTTTAAGAGGTAATAATTGAAAGAAACATCCTTTATCATGCCATAGTCACCTTTAAAGGAATTATGCTATGTAAACATAGTCACCTAAAGGTATTACATTATTTAACTATATACATCCAAGGTATTACACTATGTAAATGCAATCACATAGTAACCTTTAAGGGAATTACACTATACAACTATAGATATACAAAAGTATTACACTATGTAACCACAATCATGTAGTCATCTTTAAAAGAATTACACTATAAAACTATAGATACCCAAACGTATTACACAATGTAACCAAAATCACATAAAGTGATATATTACAATGATTTACAATGAGAAGAAGTATTGAGATATAGAAGGAAACACACAACCCACATGACTTTTAAGTAGTGACATGGTCATGCACACTCCCGTTCAATGGTAACTTCAATAAGACCAACATTGAATGAACTTCAATAAGCTTTAGTTTATTGGTGTTGCATTGGATTTACACCAAAGCTATACAATTTTGAATATCACCATGAAGGTTATTATAATGAGGAACTTCCACACAATGTTCTTCTATCATCCTTCATAGCCATAAAGCTTCTTTAGCAACTTCCACATGAAGTGCTCCAAGTGATAACACCTACACCAAACATAAAAACATATCCATAAGTAGATTAATCATAGTATGGTTAATATCATAATAGCCAAATAAATTGACGTAATAAAAAAAATATATAAACCAAAGTTTACATTTCTTTTTATATACTGAAGTATTTGCTTTGCTAATTTCCAATGATCTAAATATGATTCTACATGAATACAAAAGTAACACTCACATCTTATGAAATACATATCCTATTAATGGTTAGATAAATGAAAATACCAATAAGATATTTGTGAATAGGGGTTAGATTTATTACACACAACTTTTAGATCAAGCTTTAACATAACCTTCAATAGGAGTATATGTAAGCTTGTAATCAAGCATGTTAAATTTAACAAGAAGGTTATGTGGTGCACATAAAATAATTTTACTAATAATTTGAGACTAAGTTAACCAAACATTATATATCTTATTAGGAATAGTTCATATTATAATTTGAGTCATGACTATTATTTTCTTCCTTTTAAAGTTGACATTATAAGTTTGTGTTTTATACTAAACTTACAAAAAAACTTTAGAAAGAAATTTTTTTTAATGTATTTTATACTTGATTTTATAATTAAAACACATATTATAGTGAGTAAACAACACTATCCACTTTATTTGATTTCAAAACAATTCAAAAACATAAATGATTGTAACAAGGGTGAAAGTTGTAAGTGTCACAAAAGTGGACACAAGTGTCATAAATGGTGTCATAAATTGTATTATTTACCCAAATTATTTTAAAAAGAATAGAAAAAGGTTAAAATAAAATCAAGGACCTTATTAATGTGTCTAGAATGTCCTAAAACTTAAAAAATGATTGGTTGGATGACTATGGTTGACAAGCAGTGGATAGGGTCAAAAGTTGAACAAATTATCGCACATGATACACATTCTCACGTGAATGATCACACACATTTAAAAAATAGTTTTTAATAATAAAATAAGTTTGGTCAAAAAAGAAGGAATGAGGGGATTTGAACACAAGACCTCTCCCATGCAAGTGTACTTAGCAAAATGAAACTAAGCAACTCACCCACTAAACATGTTAACACAATAAATGCACTAACTTATGTTTAACCCTTTTCTAATTTAATTTTTATTTAAAAAAAATAAAAATAAACTACAATTAAATACTTTAATTAAAATAATAAAATGTAAGCATTTATTTAAAATTTTAAAAAATAAGGATTTTGAAATACATAAGTGGGGTCCATTGCTTGGGTGAAAAATAAATCATTAAATAAAAAATCTATTTATTAAATACTTTATTGAAAACTATTGACATACCCATTTATTTTATATTTTCACACATAGACCATATTAATGATGGTGAAGGAGGATGCAGGGGAGCTTGTAGAAGCTACAAGAGGCTAAAATGGGTTCCATAAAGCTTGTAACCACCTCCAAATGACCCTCCAAAGCACATAAAACTTTAAAAATTCAATTTTGAGCACATAATCAAATTGCTACAATTTTATAGGGTGTATTATGATGCCCAAGAAATGTACAAAAACCAAAACTCTTCCTTGTCCTTCAAATAACCTTCTGGATAGTTTTAGAATGCCTCAAAACTGATGAAACACATTTTACAGATCTATAAATGAGTAAGAAATTAAAAATACAAAATTTATTTCATCTAAAGGCTATGAAAGTCTGAACTAAGATGTCAATGGAGGTTCAGGAAAGATAATAGATCTGGAAGAATAGATTGCAGGGTTTGGAGAGAGTTTAGCAAGCTTAAATTTGATAATTTAGACTCTTCAGGGATCAACACCAAGAAGGAGAGGATATAAATAATTTTATTTTGTGATTAAAAAAATACTTCATGCAGGTTGTAAAAAATAAGCTTGAGAGAATGAAAAAATAGAAAATATAGAAGAGATGCCTTAGAGGCTTTGAGGAAGCTTTGGGTGGCTTAGAAACTGGTTAAATCTCCTTGGAACACAAGATCCATTCAACAAAGGATATAAATAGATATTTTAACAAAATAATTATAAAATTAAAGTTGTAAAAGGACATACAAGAATGTCCAAGCATTGATCTACTCACTTTTTGGCTCTCTTAATGCTTTCAACTACCTGTAAGTGATGGATATATAACTTACAAAGCTTCAAACACCTTCATACAGATTGTTAGTCCAAAAAATAAGATGATCTTAAGATTTTTAATGCTTAAAGAAGAGTTTTTAGCACAATTTAAGATTCTTATTTAGATATATGACATGAAAATAGGAATAAAATATGAAAAATTGCATAGATTTGGGATCTCTAGGATTCTAAGAGAGAAAAAAGTAGAATAGCTTACTTCCTACAGAAGGAGAAGCTTGAAAAAACTTATGAAAATACCATTGCTTAGAATATGGATGAATATGGGCTTAAACACATGCCAAAAACCAAATATTCAATCTTGCCTCTTGATCACACATTAACTGACTCTGATACCATGACAAAACAAGAAATATGATTGCAACACTAGCCAGATCTCAATGTGAGACCAATGGCAAATACATTCACCATGAAACAATGAGAGTAAATTTGAACACACCATAACATAGAGGTATCATGGTAAAACCTCACGAAGAGGTAAAATATCCACCAAGATTTATTACTTGAGAAATAAAATATACCCAATAAAATCTTTCTCTTGTTTCTCTTATCTTCTTTTTCATTACATCTTATAATATAAACTCTTTATTATATAGGCAATGTAATCTGACTATTACAAATGACCTTTTCCAACCACCACTTTAATGGGTCTGACATCTCCAAAGGTCATTTAATATATTTATTATTTATTTAATAAGGATAAACTCATAATAAATAATAAAATATATTATTATTTAACCAATGTAATTTAATGTATTAAGGGTACAAAAATAACACCACTTATCCATTAATAATTTTAATACTAAGGTATGACTGTCTTGGTGATTGGCCTAGCATAGATATGATGAGATTAAGCCTAAATGTGTTCAAATGGCATCAGAGACTTGGAGGAGATGTTGGAGTAATAATTCAAGGTGTAATAAACAAATGTTCTCCTATAGGGATGGTGTTTTGAAGTAAGCAACACAGTCATATAACCTACAGTCTAGACCTACCAAGTGAAAAGTGTTCAATGAAAGGGTTTTGGTAAAGGTTAAAGTGTTAGATATGTTTGAAGGGATATTCAGAGTGGTAATTATAGACACCAAAAATATACACACTATGATTTTGAATGTCAAAAATCCCCTTGGACCTACCTAGGACCCTCTTGAGACTAGTCTACACCAATCTAGCCTAACCAAGTTCACCTACAGTCAGTTTCACCAACTCAACTTGGCCTTCAAGACCTTTTCCTTTAGGGACCTAAGCATTGACATTCAGGGTAACAATTGATGGTTAGGGTACACCTCCTCAACCAAAATCATGAAATCATCCACTGACCTTTTTAAAATATAACTCATATAAATCTTGTAAGCATTTGCATGGATAAATTATATTTAGATGGAGTAGTTACACCTTGACTTCCACTTCTTGCTTGTGCCTATAAGAAAAGTAGAGCTTGGGAGGTCAAATCCATCTACAATAAATATTAGGATCTTAGGGATTTAGAACTTTTATTTTGTAGGGAAATCAATCATATCAACATTATCAAGCATCATCAACAATCTTATTGAAAGCCAACTCACCATCATCTCTCAATCAAGACCTCGAGTACCATTATTCTAATAAAATCAAGGGAGATTCCACCAATAGGTTAACTAATTAAACCACTCACCCAATTAACTTCTAATAAGACAAGTACTTTTTTGTTAATATTCATTTACTTTGTTTCTATTTCACAATCAACCCAACCCTTACCCATCTCCTAGAATGATCTTTTGGATCCCATTATTCATGAATTAATAACCTAAAACTTATATAGTAACCATCAATGGTTGACTCAATATTCGATGCTCTACCCAACCAATAATGGTTAGCTTGACCATCGATGGTAACCTTAACCATTGATGGTCACCCTAACTACTGATGATCACTATGGTAGTGAAAATAAACAAGCTATTTTCACCCATCTACCCTTAACCAAACCTAGTCTTATATGTTCTTATTTGTCCATAGATCCCTTTCAGTTTTTTTGAAGCATATCCCAACCCCTTAACACTATTATTAATTAGTTTATCACTAATTTAATCATTCTTAGTCTATTTTCTAAGCAAGCATTCTTGTGTTCAATTTCATTACCTTTTAATTATTGATTAAATTAGTGAAAACCTTTTCCTACCTAGGCATATTTATCTACTAACCCTTTTGAAACCATAGTTGAAAACCAAGTGATCCAACCAACCATTACCCTTACACCTTTCACCCCTATCAATGATTCCTTTACCTTAAAAACAACCTAACCACTAACCCATCATACTCTAACCACTATTGGAACACCTACCATTGGTACTACCAACCTTCCCCCTATCAACCCTAACCCATTAATTGACACCTCCTACCAAAATTGATAGTATCCATACCCTCTAATTCACCACCCATTATAAAAAAGGTCACTAACTCACCTGTTGTCACCAACCCATAAGAATCCCTCAATAAGTACTTGTCATGACCAACCTAGGATACATCCCTAAATTGTAAGGGTATGTACCCACTACCCAACCACCATCATAAACATACCCTTACATAACACCTACCCAATATATAGCATCCACATTCCAATATGTGGTAGCCCCTCAACCACCAACCAATTACTAGTATATCACTCAACCACAATCATAGTATGCACCTTATGATCCTTTGGATACACCACCTTTAAGCGAATTAATGAAGATGCTCATGGAAAAAATGGCAAACCTTGAGTCATCCATTTTATGGGATCATAACATCCTATCTTATGATCAAATTTGTAATTATCCTATTCATCCTTCTATCCCTATTAGACATTACCCTCCTCAATGGGATCTTCCAAAATTTACCAAATTTTAGAGCAAGGAAGACCCCCAACAACACCTTCAAGATATTATACATGTATGTTACATGATTTATTATAATGATTACCTTCTCCTTTGTACCTTCCCTATGTATTTATCTAGCCTGACACTTGACTGGTATAGTTCCATCACCAAGCATTAAATTTTTTATTTCACCCAACTAGCTTAGGTCTTCTTAGATCACTTTTCCATTAACATTTCCAAGAAAGTTTATATCACAAACCTCTATTATATTAGGCAATTTGATGATGAATCCATTTCTAATTTAATTACTTGTTGGAGAAGATTGATTAATTAGCATTCATTTTCCTTTCCTCAAATTGAACTTATAAATCTTTTAACTTAGGCTTATGTTAATCATATATCTTTTGCACTGTATGTCTAAAGCTTCAAAAATTTTGATGAGGATTTTACCATGACGCATAAACTAGAGAATCAAGCCATAGATGAGGGTAAATTAAAGTTATGAAATAATAACTATACCTTCAAGACCAACAAAACCTCTTCCTCTAAACCAAGTAACCAAGCCAATACCAGAACTAAGAGCAAGGGAACTATGAATGTTGTTGTCCTTAAAACTGCCCCTCCACCCAATGTCAATAAATAAAATTCTCCCATTACCTCTAACCAAAACACAAGGAAACCAAATTAAAATATATATAAATAGTTCACTCCACTTGGAGAATCTTATGCCTTAGTTTTAGAGAAAATATTAAAAGTTAACCTCATATAGGTTCCCCCTATCAAACCTCCTCAACAGTTTGATTTTTCTTGTTCTACACCTACTTGGTACAATGAGAATGACCTTTATGATTTTCATCAAGTAATTTTACATGATGTCAACTGATGTAATACCTTCAAGAACATTATTTAGAGGCTTATTGGCAAGGGGGAACTCATGTTGGATAACCCCAATGCCCCCCAAAATCAAGATCTTAACATCTTTAGGAAACCTTTTCCCAACCATGTCCCTAAAAAAAGTGAGAATACACATACTAAGTACTACATGATGCCAAAATAATCAATATGGTCCTTGATACACTCATCTATAAATACTTAAGCATCCAATCTACCTACTCCTCCCCCATCTCATCTATTGAGGTAGTGGAGTCACCTTCCCATCCTTTGGAGACCCAAGCTGAGGAGGTTATTTTCTTCCTAGATTCACTCATAGAGGCTTTGGAATCATCAAATACCACCTTGAATATCATATCTAAGAAAATGACCTTTACTAATTCGCCATTTCCCCTAACTACCAAACAAACCACTAATCCTATGGACATTATCCCTAAAGGAGAAACTTCATCAACAACACCTCTCATGAAGAAACTACCTATTTTAACCTTCCATCCCTTGCTTGAGGAAATGGACCACACTACCACCCATCCTCTCTTTCCTATGAGTCTATCCTTTGCATCCACTACCCAAGGATCAAGACCAATATGCCAACCTTTCTCTACATTAGTTCAAAAATTGGAATTTGCCTTAAAATTGGATATGGATCAAACCACTTTTTGGTAATAGTTAGGGATCCCTTACATCAATAAACCCCAACCTTCCAACACACCTTTAACCAACCAATCTATCTTTTCTCCACCACCTCTTATACTAATCAAAATTTCTACCAACCCCTCACCTTCTCAATCAACCAAGGCAATCATATCTCAAGCAATCAAATAATGAACCAAACCCTTTAGAAAATCTTGGTGCCTTCCCTACATAGAGTTGGGTTTACCTATCTCTAAAAATGGAATTAACCACATTTGAACCTATACTCAAGTCTTGACCCAAAACAACCAAAGAGTTGAAACCATTAAAATTCCATATAGATAGGATTCTACCTCCTCCCACCTTAACTTCCATCTTGGGACCTCATCCCTCAACTTCCTGTTAACATATGCCACCCACTACTATTGGTTACACTATCCCAATTACTATCTGATAGGCTAGTTATTCCCAAATGAAAAAATGCCAAACTATCAACCTCAAACATTCAATCACCAACATGCCCAAATCAAAACCATTAAATAGAAACACCACCTTACCTAAACCCTCTCTGACCAAACCCATTATCATCAAAACACCTAGCTTACCAACCAAAAATATATCCTCTAGACCTTTCCTACCTCTAGCTAAATCCTATACAACCATTTTCCAAAGGTTATCACAAGCCTATTACCTCAACCTACCTCCTATTAGACCTTTTGATCCTCTTGGTTCGAAACTAGCTTGGTATAACAACCATCAAATCTATTTTTATCATAGGACACCTAGGTATGAAATAGAGAACTAAACATCTCTCCAAGACATTATCCATCAGCTCTATGAGGAATATGGCCTCTTATTCGATGAACTCCCCTTGACCCCTTTACCAACACACCTAATATCCATTTTCCAAAGCATGCCTAATCCCCACTCTCACCTCAGAGTGATAGGGACCCTATTCAACCTCCTATCACATCTTTACCCTCTATCCACACCATTAATGTGGTCACATGATCATAATAAAAGGATAAAGGGAAGGCTAAGGTGTCCATTTCATGAACATACCCACCTTCTCACCCTAAACCAAACAAAATCCCAATCTCTTCATCTATAACTAAGCTAAAAGTGACCATCTTAGGAACCTCTAAGGATAACCCCTCTGAATCCATTAGGAGGGTTGTTATTAAGTAATTCCACTAGACCCCAGCTAGGATGAGCCTCTATGAGCTCATTTTCACTTCACCTCACCATCGTCAGGCCATGATAGAGGCTATGCAAGATATAAAGGTTAGACCAGGAGACTCTTGACCTATAAAGACCTTCATAGGTGCTCTCCAACTCTCCACCCTTGTTACCTTCAAGGAATTGGAGATACTCTTCTATCAACCTCAAGGACCTAGATCCCTCTCTCTTTATTATATCCCATATCAACCAAACCCAAATCAAATAGGTTATGGTCAATGTAGGAGCTAACATCAATATCATCTCTTCCCATGGCTATGACCAACTCAAATTACTAGATAATATCATGTCCAAAACTTTTGTCATCCTTAGATCCTTTAACAATACTATGACCACTACCTTGACAACTATTGTCCTCCACATTCATCTAGGACCTCATACACTCCCTATTAGGAATTCTAGTATAATGTTCTACTAGGGAAACCTTGTATCCACTCTATGTGTTATGGACCTTCTACCCTTCATCATTGTGTCAAGTTTGAACATGATATTAAGGTTGTCATGATACAAGTTGACTCAAGCCCTTTTACAACATGAAACATGACCTACTAACATAATGACATCCTCTTACCCTTGACAAAAGCATCCCAAGCATCCACCACCAAGCCCTTAACCATGGAAAATGAAGCCATTACTTCTCCTTCCTTAGAGGCATCTACTAGTTCATCTATTCCCACTAACTAGATACCCAACATTAATCCTTTGAAACCTACCTTCCAATACATTACCCTTGGAGAATACCATCTCCCTTTCCTTGATGCCTTAAAAACTCCCTAAAAATATGGAAATTAAACCATCAACTAGGATATGATCCAACATTAGAGCCATTGTTACTTTGGGACCTCCCAACTATCAAACTAACTTCATCTATGGGGGACTGAACAAGCCACTTAATGTTTCTACCACACCCTCTTCACCTTAACCATTCACCTCCACCTTCTCTTACTTGGATAGCCTAGAATTCACCAAAATATACTCCATAGGTGTGCTTAGAAAGGGTTTAGCTTAGGATAATATGAGCATGACTCACACACATTGATCTTGATTGAGACCTAAAAGCCTCATGAGAAGCATGGCCTTGGCTTCATTTTACCCAATAATAAGAAAGCCAGACAACATTATGCTACCATTGTTGAAGAAGAAACCCATTCCTCACCAACATCCCCTATACCTAAGTATGAGGATGAGGAGATCATCCCACCTAACTTTTTTTCATCAACATGATCATCCTCAGCCTCCTAACTTATCAAAAAGAAAGGATACCCTTATCCATCCCTTTGACCCATCCTAAACTTATCAAATAAGACTCTCCTACCATAAACACTATTCAATGCTAGGATGATGATTCTATTCTCACCTACCTTGGTGTACCTGATTCCTCCATCCATAAATCCTTACCTTTAAAAATCTCAACCATGTTGAATAAATACACTATGAATATTGACATAGGCACTTTGGGAAACCCTAATGTTGTCAAACTTGGCCAATATCTCGCCACTAAATAAATTTTGGACTTCTCTACCTTCCTCTAAGACCACAACATTGCATTCACCTAGTCATATACTGACATGCATCGTATTGACCCGACCATCACTACCCATAACATCATAGCTAATCATGAAGCAAATCCTATCATATAGAAACTTTGATGAATGCATCCTCATATAGCCCTTATTATCAAATAATAGCTTCAATTCCTCCTCTCTATCGACTTCATTCAACCCATTGATTATCCCTTGTGGGTTTTGAACATCTTGCCTATCACTAAATCCATAAGGGGACTACATATCTATGTGGACTTTCATGACCTTAACCTTGACTACCCAAAGGATGGCTTTCCTCTACTTAGCATTTACTAACTTGGTGATCTTATAGTAGGCCATGATATGTTATCTCTCATGGATGATTTCTTGGGTTATAATTAGATTTTGATTGCCCCTAAAGATTAGCACAAAATTATCTTTATCACCCCATGGGGGACTTTCTATTATATAGCCATGCCCTTCAGTCTTAAGAACACTAGTACAACCTACTAGCGTGATATGACCTACATCTTCCATGACCTTATCTACAAAATTTTCAAGGACTATGGGGATGACCTTCTCAAAAAATCCAAAAATTTCAAGGACCACTTAGCCATTCTCAAGATTATATTTTAGAGACTTATCTATTAACATATCTACCTCAATCCCAAGAAATGTATTTTTGGAGTATTGTTAGGCAAATGCCTTGGATTCATCATTTTATTTAAGGGAATTGAAGTGGATCTAGCTGAAATTAAAACCATCCTCAAGATGCTACCTCCAACCAATCTTAAGTAACTCCATAGTCTATAGAGGAATCTCTAATCTATTTGCCATTTTATCCCTTAGATCTCTAATTGATGTTAACCCTTCCATCACCTCTTAAAAATGGATACCTATTTCAAGTGGAATCCTTATTGTCAAAAGGCCCTTGATGCACTCAAAGAGTACCTTATATCCCCACCTATCCTCATACCCCTTAAGGATGACCAACCTTTCTACCTTTACATCTCTGCCACTAACCATTCCTTAGGGGTAATGCTTGCCCATCGGGATGAACAACATAAAGAGAAATCCATCTATTATGTAACCCACACAATTTCAGACTATGAAACTTAGTATACTCATATTGAGAAACTTTGCTTGGACCTAGTCTTCATGGCCACCAAATTTTTCCACTACCTTCTTATCCACAAAACTTTTATCATAACCAATATTGACCCACTCAAGTACATGCACTCTAAGCCATACCAAAACCAACTTATGGCTAGGTGGCTCATGTTTTTAGCTTAGTTTGACCTTGAGTTCATAAAATAAAAGTCAGTTAAGGGGCAAGTCATCATTGACCAATTGGTCGATGCACCCCTACAAATAACCAACTTGCTCTTCTCAAATTTATAGATGAGTCTATCATAAGCCTATCCCAAGTGGATTCAACTAATCATGTAACCATGTTATTTGATGGTTCCAAATGTCATCATGGTGGGAGATCTAGTATCATCCTTATCCCCCTTATTGGTGACCCACTTCTTTTATCTTTTAAAATTGACTTTGAATGTACCAATAATATGGCCAACTATGAAGCCCTAATAATAGGTCTCAAAATTGCATTAGCCTTGGGAGTTTGAATAATCAATATTTTTTGTGACTCTCAGCTTGTGGTCAATCAAGTCAAAGGCATATACCAGTTTAGAAATGAGATTTTACAATATATATATATATATATATATACACACACACTTAGTCATGAAACTCTTGACATCATTTGAACACTACCATATTCAAACCACCCCATGATATACCAATAAGTTTGCTAACATCATGGCTTATCTCACCTCTTAGATCATGTTAACACCCTTATATTATAAGCTATCATTCCTTTTCCATCATCTCATCTTACCTTCCTACATCAAGTTGAACACTCCAACTATCTTTAATGTGGAAGGGATCCATCCTGACCTTTGACTACCTTAACCTAGGCATTTTTACCTCTAGCCTCTCTAGGAATTCCCATTGAGTGTTCATCTAGAGCACCTCCCATTATACCATTATGGGAGGAATTATTTACAAGAATGGTTTTTGATGGTATCCTATTCTATTGCCTCCATGGTCCAAAATCCTCTCATCCTATCAAGGAAATGCATGATGGTATTTGTGGGGGTCACTTTATTAGCTGAGCTATGGCTAAACACATCCTTCACCTAGGCTATTATTGGCCTACCCTTAACCAACACTATTGTGATTATGTAAAAAAGTGTGTCAAGTGTCAATAACATGATAATTTTCACCACTCACCCAATTATAGCCTTCAAGTTTCCATCAACTTTTATCCTTTTTCATAATGGGGCCTAGACCTTATTGGTGAAATTAATCCCCACTCTTCACAATGAAATCACTGTATCATCACCATAACTAAATATTTCACCAAATGGGTGAAGGCTATTCCTCTTGTCTTGAAAAAATCTAAAAATATTATCAAATTTATCACCCATCACATCATTTACCACTTTGGTGTTCCCCATAATATCATCATTGACAATGGTAAATCTTTCAAAAACAAACAATTACAAGGTCTTTGTGATATATTTGGAATTAAAATAATCTTCTCATCACTTATCACCCATAAGAAAATGGACAAGTAGAGGCCTCTAACAAAACCCTAAACAACACGATTACCAAAATGGTCAGTACCTCAGGTTGGGATTGGCACTTACACATCCCTTTCACCTTATGGGCATATTATAATAACATCTGAACCCCTATAGGTGATACACCTTTAACTCTCTCATATTTGGAGAAGAGGTTGTATTACCTCTTGAAATCTAAATACCTTATGTTCACGTATATTTGTGTGACCTTATTTCATAAGACAATTACCATAAAAATTGTTTAGATCAACTTGTGATACTTAATGAGTGTTTTTTGGCCACTCTTTCCCATCTTCGTGTCTATCAAGAACAAATCATAGTTGCTTAAAAGAAACACCTAAAAGTGTGAGAATTCAATATTAGAGATCTTATTCTCAAGGAAAATCAACATGTAACTAATATGGAGAAAAGAAAAATGGGTAAATTTGCTTTTAATTGGCTTGGATCCTACATCATAACCCATAAGTATGGATCAAGAGATTATTATTTGTCATATTTTCAAGGAAAACTAGAACATAAGCCTCTCAATGCTTCACATCTATGTCCTTTCTTTTGTTAAAGAGGGATCACAATCGCCATTTGTTTAACTTAAGCTTATCCCCCCTAACCAGATTCATTTTCCTCTTCTTAGGGGCAACTAACTATAGATAAATCTATCATTATCCATCATAGTCATAGCCTAATCTTGAACTATGGGGACCATGGCTCTAACCATGGCATGATTCTCATGGTACTTTATATCCCTCTTCAAGATCACTTCCCATGGTCATTTTTACCTAATATTCTTTTCACCTATACAACCTTCTTATGATCTTAATTTTGCCTTCATAAAGGTAAACCCTTGAGCATGTATAAGCAAGTCTATGCCAATCAACATCAAATAAAATCAAAAGCAATATAAAATTCAAAAACAAGTCATGGGTCATTTTTAGCATTTGTAGACTGCTCCCTTGAAAGGTAGATATTGAAAACTTATTCAAAATTATTAAAAATTATGTGGAATGATACCTTAAAGGAAAACTATCAAAATCATTTGAACTAAGCACATAAACATATAACACTCCCTTAAAGGATGGTTGAGTAAAACACTTGTCATAGCTAGCAATTTCTTAGAATCTTCCTACATCAATCAACTTCCCCAACCCTAAACACAATCAAAAGTAGTGAAAAACCCATAAACAAAAGAAAACAATAATGAGAAATTCCACAATAATCTCTCATAAAAGCAATAATCTTGGAAAGCTACAATTAACTATCCTCAGTAGACTTCCCACATCAATCATTCTACACTTTATATATGAGCATAGACTTGCTTAGACTATCCTCTCGAAAGCCTCCATAAGAGGAATGATAGTTTCACACAATGGTTCTAGTTTCACCAATCCTCCCTCCATATATCATATGTGTGGGACTATGAGCTTACTTGACACAATGTGATAAATATAACTGTTTATCAACCTAAGCATGTTAATGCAAAGCATTTGAAAGTCTTATTTTCACTAAGCCAATCTAAATTCAAGTTTCATTTTTTGTCGTCACTAATGAAAAGGCATTAAATTCCTTTTCTTATCTTTTATTGGTTCGTGTAAACATACCTCTCATGATTCGTATCACTTTACTTACATTTAAGTTTGTTATGTACATACTTTATGTATTCTTATTACATCCTTAATCATATTCACATTTTATCTCCAAGATCATAAACAACAAATATCAAATCAAAAGTGTAACTTTATGAACTATATTCATGAACCACATCATCTATCTATCTATGATCAAACCACCATGAAATCACATCACATCACATCATAACATACACATCATCTTATTGATATATAATTAAAACATCATGAGTGAATATATCATATCATAAACAATGTTAGTTACACCATTCATCATCATGAAAATGAATAAAATCAATGATAAAAACATTGTGAACCATATCATATAGCATCAACCTATCTATCCATTTACCATAACATTACCACAATACATTTTATAACATCAACTCATGCAAACCACATCAACATAAGCATAAATAAAGTCATTATGATTACATCATCATATGACATATATCCATCCATAACATATCCTCTCATATCCATGAACAAAATTAGAGCATCATCACCATCTTTCAAACATCATGTGCCTAACCTACTAAGCCAACATATTATAAAGCATATGCATGAAACCACAGACCATTAACCATAAACATACATCATAAACCATACATCATCATCATAAACATCATGTCATCATAGATAATACATGTAACAATGTGTAAACTCTCTCTCAAAACATGTACATCTCACTACATCAATGAAAAGGCTGGTATCAAAATAATGAACACCTATCTCTACCAACATATCAAAACATGTGTAAATCATGCCCCTACAGCACCATTACTACTGGATCAACTTATACCTACACCTCTACCTATACCTTCACCTACACTCCCATCTAGTAGTGCCCCCCTTGTATCCCTGCCTAACCCACTATCCTAGAGTAGCTATCAAAGGACCCCCTACCAAACTAGCCCTATTCTCCTTTTATCTCAATGTTGTAGAAACTATGCCAACATAATCACCTCATAGTACCTTAGCTACTTAAAAGTGCCTAGATAATGTCTTTATAACTATGTTAGGTGGTCCTCCAATTTCTATTATGGCTATTCCTACCCCCTATCTCAAAGAATCTCTCTTGGATCACTAATTCAAGAGAGGCCCTCACTAAATTATGCTTGCCTATCAGTGTTATAACCTACCCATATAGGGTGATAACCTAAGCCTACAAGGTGGCCACCTATCCTTATAATATTGTGATATGGGCCTATGCTACTATCAGTGCCACTTCCACCTGACCACCTTGTACTAATACCCCTATAAGCTCCACATCCATGGGTTGTTGGCCCCCATTCCCCCATACAAAATTTGTAGTTATATATCTAGCTTAGCACCAAGCTACATATCCATCTACCATACTAGCATCATCAATGAGATCTCTTATTAGCAACTCCTCATGGTCCAAAACAACCTCCTCTAGCTATGGCTCTAAGAGTAATAACTCTACATCCTCCCTTCTGTATCAAGGTAAATTAGGTAGGATACCCTATATCAATCTAAACTACCTCTACACTCTATCAACTAGGATGAGCTTACTCTCACCCTCTCATCTCCCATATATCTACCATTAACTTTGGAGTGATAAAGTATGATACCTATATCTTTCCCATATCAGCCAACTCAAGTAAGGTATCCACACCACATCACCAACCACCAAGTCATATAGGGCATCTCTGAACCACTCTATATCTTGAGCACCTCCAAAATCCCCTATCAGTACCAAATTGCCTCTCCATCACATAAATCCTACCTTATAGTCTATAGGCACAAGCCATCCCATGGGATCCCTAGTGGTATAAATAGTCTAATATGCTCATACACCCAGTAGTGGAGTAGAAACCTGACACTAATCTTGTACTCCATGTGTGCATAGAAAGCCCAAATCTCTTTATAGATCTTCAATAATAAAATGGGATCCCACCCAAATACATTCCTCCCTAATAACATCTCTCCTAACACCCCTAACAATAGATATGGAAATCAACCACTACTTGAATCAAGAAGGGAAAAGTAAGATATCCCCATCATCATCATCATTGGCAATTAGTACCTATCCACTAGTGCACTTTGGTATAATGGCCCATAGCACATGCCACCCATATGAAATGTTGCCTGATTCTTGTCCTCACCATAAATACAATCCATGTAGTAGTATCACTTCTTACTCTCTATATGGTATATCATGTCTCCATGAATTGGCAATCATGTGATCTAATGCGCATCCTCTAGTAGGATGCTCATCTCTCTAATAGGTGACATAAACATGTTCATGGCTATATCCCATCTCTTAATGAGTGCCATAATCATAGCCACATCTCATGAGAAGTACTGATAATGCCTCATGACCCTTATGCTAACCTCCTATATATGATGCCATTTGTCATCTGTCATACCATCATAGACCTATGCAAAGATATATAATACTTGGTCCAACATCTAGATCTACTCATGTGCCTATAAAATAATCACATTAGCATGTACACTTAGTTTTCTACCTTGAGCTAAGCACCAACCTACACCTACATTTTTTATCTCTTATAATCTACCCCATTACATCTACCATGTTACCTCTTACACTTACACCTCTACTTTATCCACACACATCCTAACATTATGCTTCTATCACCAATAATTTCCCTATTCGACACAAATTTCACTGTAACTACTAAACATGAACCCTAAAATTCTATCTTACCACCTAGTATTTCTACCACTTTACTATACCTATCAAACACTTTATCAACCACCTCATCCTACCTAACATGCATATAACATTTTCTACCACTTAACATAACTATTAAACACTTTAACCTACCTCAACAAAACCTTCAATTTTTTTAAATCACAAAACTTCAGATTTTTTTAATAAAACTCAACCTAAAACATCTAACTGTTGATGGTTCCTCAAACCATCGATGGTCCCCTAAGGGAACTTTTTTCTAGGGTCAACCATCAATGGTCGATTTCAACTACCGATGGTCACTATGTGTGACCACTGAAGGTGAAACCCTTAAACCCTCAACCTCCAAAAAACTTCTAAAAATGCCTCATAACAATAAAGACATTCCCATAGAACTCACCTACAACCCTTTATCAACCTAAGTTACCATTATATGCTTTATTTCACCCATTCTTTTGTTCAATTTCAACCAACATGGACATTAGGGCATCATGGCCTAGAATAGTTTTCAAAACCCCCACCCACAATTTTACTCTATTCAAATTTACAGCAATCCCTACCTCATTTTATGAGCATTGTTGTGGTTGAATCCCTTGTCTACCCACACAACCACATCTTTATCCACCCTCCATTTGTTCCACTCTCAATCAACCTTAAGAACTTATGCAACTAATCAAACCTCCACCTCAACAAGCACACCAACCCCACAAATTCCCAATCTCTTGATGGTCAAACACAAAATGAAAAACATAAAACTCACCTAGAGAGCAAAATACCAAATTTAAAATGGTAAAAATAATTTCACATTTTACTTTTTTATCTACAGGTTTTTAGGGTTTTCTTTGACTGCCAATAATCAAGCTAACCATTGATGGTCAACCTTAAGACCTCTGACTATTGATAGTAAGGGCCCCCCACCTCTTAAATTTTGAAGCCCCCCACCTAGGTGCTTAACCTTAGAGATCACCTCAACTCACATCAACCAAAACTTGGAATTTTGAGATTACACTTCTCTAACCCACATTTTGAAAACATCCACTTCCACACTGACCATTTTTGACCTAGATTACTCACTCATTTTGTGATGACCTTTCATGGTCTATTTGACCACATTGACCATTTTTTCCATGTTGACCATTTAAAATTATACCACTTAGTGCATGATCCAGCCAATCATGTTATTATTTTTTAAGAGCACTTGGTACATTAGATACTTGCAGCCAACATTAACCTTATCTAGATGACTGATAGAGTCACCTGATCAGCCATGCCTAGTGGTATGGATTAGTTACTCTATCACTTGTAATTTTAAAACCAACCCTTATTTTTACAAACATTGGCACTTTTAGTCTTTGCACAATCTTAACCAATCAAACTTAGTCATATTTTATGCATAATTTTATATTTCAAATACCAAACCTCATGCCACCACATCATGACTTACAATATACCATTTATCAAACCCTGAATCAATTTTGGTTTCACTGCATCAACTCCTTGTTTGAGGGGGAACACCTCATCCCACTCTCAGGGTAGCCAAAACTCTTTCCCATACTCTATTTTTGTTTTGAAAGTCATTCACATAAGCCACACAACAAAAAAAGGCAAAATGTAGACACCAAAAATATACACATTATGATTTTAAATGTTTAAAATTCCATTGGACCTACCTAGGACCCTCTCAAGACCAATCTATACCACTCTAGCCTAAACAAGTTCACCCACAATAAATTTCACAAACTGACTCAACTTGGCCTTCAGGACCTTTTCCTTTGGGGACCTGACTTCTGATGGTCAGGGTAACCATCGATGCTCACCCTTGAGAAATCCTAACTGTAGATGATCAGGGTACACCTCCTCAACCAAAAGCATGTAATCATCCACTGACCTTTTCTAAATATAACTCATTTAAATCTTGTTGCAATCCTTTACATGGACAAATTATATTTATATGGCCTAGTTATACCTTAACTTATACCTCTTACTTATGCCTATACGAAGATAGGAACCTAGGAGGTCAAATTCATCTTCAATAATTATCAATAGCTTAAAGACTTATGAGTTATTTTGTAGGTCAATCAATGATATCAGCATTATCAAGCATCATCAACAATCTTATTGAGAGCCAATTCACCATTATATCTCAATCAAAACCTCAAGTACCATTATTCTATCAAAACCAAGCTAGATTTTACCAAGAGGTTAACTATTTCAACCATTCACCCAATCAACTTCTGGTAAGACAAGTACTTGTTTGTTAATATTCATTTACTTTGTTTCCATTTTGTAATTAGCTTAGCCCTTTCCCATCTTCTAGAATCCATATTTGAGATATTGTTATTTAGTAATTAATAACCCAAAACTGACATAGTAATCATCGATAGTTGACTCAACCATTGATGGTCTTCCCAACTACCGATGGTTAGCTTAACCATCGATGGTCACCTTAACCACTGACAATCACTATAATAGTGAAAACTAGTAAGTTATTTTTACCCATCCACACTCAACCAAACCTAGTCTTCTATGTTCCTATTTATCCACAGGCCCCTTTCATATTTTTTGAATCATATATCAACCCCTTGGCATTATTATTAATTATTTTATCACTAGTTTAATCATTTCTAGTCTATTTTATAATCAAGCATTCTTGCATTTAATTTTAGTACCTTTTGATTATTAATGAAAGTACCTTCTTTCTAGTTTTATGAACTTAATTTTTTAAAACATGTGGATTGATAGCCCCTAAGGAAGATATCTCTTCCAAGATCTAGCTATCACTAGGAAATCCACCCAAATATATGTCTCATTAATAGGTTTGCTTTAGTGCATTCTTATCTACAGGGCTTCCCCCCAAGCTAAAGAGGATCTCTTCACAATCTTTTGATTTAATGCATGCACAAACAAATAGGTTTTTCAACCATACCCATATTGAGTTTATTTTTTCTATTACCTATAACTTAAAGAAAAAAATTACATGAAATAGTAATACACACTTCAACCTAGTCTCAAATCAAGAAAACATAGCATAGAGTGGGTTTTCATGAAACATATAGTCTATATGCCATCCCTGTGCACAGTGAACACCACACAATCTACCTTGAGGGTTTCACAATGTTTAGAGGGACTATTCATGTGACCAAGCTTTGAAAATTTTCATAGGATATCCTTATAAATTGGATAAGTTCCTCATATCATCCTCTTATTCTGGGTAATAGGGGAAGTGCCCTCTATTCTATCTTAGATAAAGGGCACTCCCAGGATGAAATCTCTATAGTTTTAGTAGGTCAATGATGAAAGGAAGGTGCCAAAGAAGAATTAGAGCCTTGAAAGGAGATGTAAAGAGCTGTGTTATATATGAATGAGCATAGGTAATCCCTCATATATTTTAGATGCCAAACATGATGGATTAAGATCACATACATGTAGTTAAGTCCTTTAGGTCTAGTTTAGGTCTACAAGCCAATTGGAGGGATAGTACCATTTCTAAGTCTAGGAGAGAATTGAAATGAGTTAAAAAAAATTCATGGGCAGTTATAAGGTGTGTGTGAGCCTTTATTATGAAAATAAACACATGAAAAATTCATTTCTTAGCCTAAGAGCCTATCAGGGTATGCAAAAAGAAGAGATAAGCTCGAGAAGGCAAGTTGAGAAACTCATATGTGTATGGACATGTAACATGTGAACTTGAGGAGTTAGTATAAGTTGAATAGGGTCATAAATATGGATCTAGTGGTATTTGTTATAATATTGAATGTTAGACCTTTATGAATAAATGCTAAGGGTTAAAAACACCTAAAACCCTCTAAAACCCTTGTTCATGACCTGATTGAGAAGAAGATGATAGAGATGCATCTAGATGAGCTAGGTTGACCTAAAATATGATTTAAACTTGTATAATACTCTCTAGGTCTCTTTCCTCTCAACTTTGATTCTACCCTACTTGTATGGATAGGGTATAAAACTTGTTTTTTTGACAATTTTTGATGATTTGTAGGTTAAAAAGGGTTTCAAAAGGTGAAAATCACTTTGAGAGGAATAATGAGACCTAATATAACCCATAACATTACTTTATCACATTATATAAGTTTACAAGTATATCTATAAGTACCTTCATCTAAGCTAGTCCAAACTGGCATAGTGAACAATGAGTGATCACGAAGTGAGAAAATGAAAAATATAATTGAGAGGCCTTTTAAGGTCTTCCTAATGAATATAAAGGCATGTGGACTATTAATAGGTGTCACATAACATTTTTATGTATTGGATTAGAAAACTAAATATCTCTTTGATTCCAAGTGTTGAGGGTGAGTGAAAGGAGGGTGATCATGACTACAGGGAGTGATAAAACTTGGCTAGAATAATATTGATGATTAGGGACACATCCAATGCATGATGGAACATGTTTATGATGTATCCCTAATAATTTAATTATCTCACCTATCCCTAGTCTACTTGGATCATTCAAAGAAGGCCTAATGATGAAGGCAATTTTTAAAGATCAAGTCAAAGAGTCCTATGCCAAATTTGAGGAGTTTCATATCTTTGAGGGACATTTATCCAAGAAGACCTTACATGGTCTATTCCATATTAATTTTATTATATATGTAACTCCCTTTCTCATCTTTATAAGTGGTTTAATGACTCTTGGACTTCATTCTCTTCTCTCCTCTCTCAAATTCTATAAGTACTATCCATTTTGACTCTTATAGACTAATTCCACTCCATGTACGGTAAAGCCCTACTAGTTTTATTTTTTAATTTAAATTTGAATGGTAAATAAAATCTATTTTGAGGTCATATATAATATTTTCAAAGTGTGTGAAGATATGTATAGTGAATAGTTAAGTGATATTCATCTATCCTTACTTTTTCTCAATCCTTCCATGTTTAATGCAAGTTATTCCACTCTAGTAGGTCATATGAAGTGTTATCAAGTGTATGGGTCTATTTTAAAGTGTACAAGTAGCATTAGTATCTAAAAATAATCTATGGTTAACTTACCTTAGATATTATTCATGCATATCACCTCCATATTGAAATAATAATGTTAGAGCATTGTAGAACTTTGAAGCTAGTATTTTAGGTCCTATTTTTTAATAAAAGAAGTATGATGGTCTTATGGAAATCCTTCTAGTGTATCACCCCCTTAGAGTGGATTTATTTAATGCATACTTTTTTCCCTTTTCCCACAAGAAATCAGTAGTATAGTTGATAAACACTTCAAGACAAATTCAGGGAGCTAGCCCTTTAACCTAGAGGTCTACTTCTACTATAGGTAAACCCACATACCTAGAAGTATTCCAATGTTGCCCAAATCTGGAGAAGGCTTGAAAAACATCCCATAGGGTTCAATATTTTGTGTCAATATTAAATTTTTCATTGGAACCTAATATATTCATGGTAGATGGGGAAGGGTCCTAGCTCAAAATTCTAGGCAATAGTTTTTGGATTAAGGGGTTATGCTTTATGAAAGATCGTTAAGACTAAAAGATGGTTTAAACACTCAAAGAACACTAATTGTGATCTGATATGAAATAAGTCATTGTAATGGATAAATATGGCTAGGTAAGTGATTGTAGGTTGTAGTCAACTCTCTTAGACATCTCCAAGTGTGATTGGTTTGTCAGGTTTATAATTAAACCCTATAGGAAAGTGCTAGTTTTTTAGAGATTTGTTGTGGTAGTTAGAGTTGACAAAGTCAAAGTTACTAAATGGTTGAAGGATAAACTTTTAAACTTTTATTTTTTGCCCATTACAGATTTTACTTAGGTTCTAACCCTTAGGTATGCTAAACTGGTCATCCAAGACAACTTGTTGCTAACAAGCCTAATGGTGCAAATATTGAGAAACCCATACAAAAATGAGAAATTGATTAGGGTTGTGTTATCATAGAATAGGGATGAATACAAATCCATGGATAAATTGTTAAAGGTATTTAAGACATGTTAATTTTGGATAGGAGTTTTAGATATTAGTGGATATGATGAAAATGTTGCTCATAAGTTGACTTGTCTTGTTTAGATGAGATAGTGAGGTAAAAGTTTATTATATTGTTTTGAAAGACAAATATTTACATTTGACCATATTATATTTATATCCAAGATTGGTATAACTATTGACCAATTTTGACTTTTAGGTTAAAATAAGGCACCCATAGTAAAAAAACTTTATTTTTAGGCATATAAGGGGATATAATATATTTTCATAAGGTGTTTCATAGGTCAATTAATTTCAATTTATG
Source organism: Torreya grandis (assembly GCA_037957365.1). Lineage (NCBI taxonomy): Eukaryota > Viridiplantae > Streptophyta > Pinopsida > Cupressales > Taxaceae > Torreya > Torreya grandis. Next base: position 1,422,143 of record JARHVA010001035.1, on the reverse strand, counting down.
TTATAATAACTTCGGTCATTAGCTCTCTTGGTCTATTTATCATTTTGAGTTATTTTAAGGGGTCTAAATAGTGCATTTAATGCTTTATATAGGTTTATTAGGAAATGTGCAAGTTTAAATGGGTGATTTCATTACCCATGTGTCAAAAAAGGTCTTAAGTAATTGACAAAACTAAAAAGTTGTAGGTTAATTAGAAGAAAGTTAGTTTTCCTAAAGAAAAGGAAGAAAATGACACATGTATGATTCCTTGGGAAGCATAGTACATGTGAGGAGGCCATGGAATGTCTCTCCATATTACTAAAGCTCATATCCATGATTTTATTGATCTATAAATGCAATTTTTAATCAAAAACCATTCTATCTCTTTTTCATCCTTCTTGGCATAAAGAAGTGACTTGTAGGTTTCCACTTGGTATGGCCAACAAAAAAGATTTCAGGAAAAATGATGTTAGCAGGTTTTTTTAAACTTATATACCTTAAAATACATATAAATTTTTTGATAAATGGTCAACTATTCTTCATGAACCATCCATTTGAAGTGGACTATTCAAATTTGCTTGTCATTCTATGCACCCTTCAGGTTTTGCTTTGGTTTGAGTGTTTCTGTACAAACTAGTTGCTAAGATTTCTTCCATAGATTGTTGGATTTTCCATGTAATGATTAAAAAACTTGGTTTTATGTTTAAAATGGTTTTTATTAGCTAACCAACTCAATGTTTAGGATGATACACTAGTTTGAATTTTGAAGAGTCTTCACCATTTGAAGAAGATTTGTATTTTTTTATGGATTTAGGGGGTCATGTTGTGAATTTAATGTGTTTCCAAGGTCCTCTTAACTTCCTTATCACCTTACATCTGCATTCTCTAAGTAGTATTCATAATGTGTAGTCACATACTCTATATTTACATCTATACTATCCTAAACATACACACATCCAGGTGCCACCATAGGACTAAGTAGGTTGAAGAGAGAATTTTTAAGCTGATAAAGGCCTTGATGATGTAAGGAGTACATATGGAATCATGTAATAATATCAAAATTCATTTTATAATCCCATAGATTATGTTTATTGTCAACTTCTCATCTCCATGGCCTGCATTATACAAATTGTCGCTTATAGGTGACTTAAATAGAAGACTGGAGCATCAAATAGGGTCTTAAGGTAGAAAATTAAAATATTTTTGGAATCATGATGTGTTAAGGAAATAATATCAAACATGTTTGAGAGTAAAAATATAAGGACAAAGGAAATTATTAGCTCCAAAGGCCAAATGATTGTTTTAGGTCCTTTGGCCCCAAAAGGTGAAAATAGAGATCTTAGGGGTTTTTGTTGGTTCCCTAGAACATGCTTACAAGTAGTCTTAAATTTTTTTAATGATTGGACTTATTTTCCTATTGTATAGACTAGGCTCATGCCAAGGGTGAAGATCAAATGTTAGAGGGTGATATGTTTTTGAGGGCCTCAAAAGTTCTCTAAAACACACTAATATGCTTCAATAATATCTATAGGTTTAAAGGAGATAATGGCCCATTTGCTGATTTGAGAAAAAATATGGAGCATTCAAACTTGACTAGGTGGTTAGGTGAGTTGAGTGACATGCAAATAACCTAAATGACTATTTATGAGGGTTATAAGAGGTTCCATGACCTCCTTTACACACTCATAGTCTATACATATTTCTAAAGAGTGCACTTACAATAGGGTATAAGATATTCACTTAAACTTGTATCTTAGTAGTGTTTCACTCTTTCAATAAGAATCAAGATGAATAAAATAATTAGAGATACTATCTGACTTTAAGGGGAGCCTTTTGGCATCAAAGAGAAGCTAGATAAAGCCTATGAACACCTATACCCCCTGTATGGATTGAGATAGGGGTCAGATAGGTGGACTGAAAGAATAGTGGATAAACATGTATCATGATAGTGTTTAACCATCTTATGTGAATTTTAAAGTTAATCAAACAAGTTTTAACTTTCAAAATGAGCTTAAGATTTTTTTTCTCCATCATAATCACCTTGATGAAGCCCAAGTATTCACCTACAGTCAAACACAGGGTAGAGACTTAGTCTTTTCATCAAATGCTTGCTAAAGAGGTTGAAAGAAGAGTAATATGTTAAGACAAATCATTATGACCTCCATGATGATATCAACAATTAAATCAAGCATAATCAAACCTCAAAGGGCTTTAATGTAACCTACAACTAGGTCAAGAATGGCTACTAGCAAGGGTTATAAAAAAAGTGTCTTAGTCAGGCAGTAAGGACTCCTTTATGAAAATAGAATGCTTATGAAGGGATGTAATAGGTTAGAAGTGTAAGTTGTTGGAGGTCTAGAATTATTGGTGATAAATTCCCCATGACATTTAATGGTGTTTTTAATGTTCATATCTTGGCTAATGTGTTTTAATATTTATTTAATATTAATGAATATATTTTTGGTTATATAAAGTCAAAAAAATGCCCATGAAGAATTCAAAGAGACAAGGGGTAAAGAAAAAAGTGGAATGGGATGCATTTTCCCATGAAGAGTCATCTTGAGGAATTCTAAGAGTCACCAAGTGAAGACAAAAGATGAAGGGTGAAATTTATCATGAAGGGACACTTTGAGGAATACGAAAAGTCACCAAGACAAAGACAAAAAGGAAAAGGATGCATTTGCTTATGAAGGGTCACCATGTGAATTTTTAAATGAAAGAATTCGAAGGATCATGCAAGTTTGGTGCCATTTTCCATGAGGATTGAAGGGTCACAAAGGGTAAATGCCAAAGGTCATTTGGTAAGCTATAAATAAAGGCTTAGGAAACCATTTGTAATGTGTGGAAGAGACAATGATTTATAATTGTCATATCTATCTTAGAAGAGTAAAGGAGAGAAAATAAAGAGATATTGTAATGTGCTACCATTTGTTGAGAAATCAACATTGAGAGATAGTTGTGTGGTATACACAATAGGGGTTGGTTCTCTTGTGGGTTGGTGCTCATGAATAGTTGTTGTGTATGTGCTTAGCAAAAGGGTTGGTGTTCCTATGGATTGGTGCTCTTAAAATTTGGTGCTTGTGAATATTGTAGTTTGAATTGGTGCTCATTCATATACTTGATATTGTTTTCCATGGTTTTTCGCACATTGGGTTTCCATGTTAAATCTGGTGTCTCTTTCTATCTTGTGTTGTGCTTATTATTCTAGTTTTATTGAATATCTTGAATTTATGGTTAAGTGGAATTTGATTAAGTGAAATTTTATAAGATATATGATATATTGATTCACCCCCCTCTCAGTATATCCCATGCTTAAAAATTGGTATCAAAGTAGGTTCCTTCAAAAAAAAATTAATAGCTTGAAGGTAGATCATGAAAAGCACAAGATGACCAAGTAGCTAAAGAAGGGGAATCAAGACTTGAAATCTATGGTCGAGGCTCTTAAGGAATAGGTGTGTATGTTGGATTCTAAGTTGGATATATAAGAAAAAATAGATAAGATGTTTATTCTAGATCTTAAGAATTAGCTAGAGGTTGCATATTCAAATTTGAAATCAAGAGAAGAAGAGTATAATTAGTTGAAGGTTGATTTAGGTTCTTTAAAGGATAGATATCTAGATAAGAGTAATGGTGACAATGAATATGCCTCTACAAGTAAAATTTGAGATGATCAAGAAGAAGAAAATGATGAAAGAAAATATGAAGCTAAGGTGAATCTAGAAGGAGAACTCATTTGTGCCTTAGAAGAATTAGAAGATGTTCAGAAGAAGAATAAAGGATTGAAGTGCCAGATCAAGAAAAATGAAAAGGAGTCAAAGGAAATAATTGAAGATCTATAATCACACTTTGAAGAAGCTAAAAGGAATGAAAAATATCTAATAACATAGTTGCAAAAAGTAAGTAAAGAATGTGAAAGGTATGTTATTGAAATTGAATCTTTAAAAGAATATATTGAGAAAACATCAATGATAAAGAAAACAATAATTCAAAATTTGAGAAAAGCACTGATTTATTGAATAAGATATTAGAAATCCAAAAATCAATATTAGATAAGATAGGTATTGGATTTGAAAATAAAAAGAGCTATGTTGAAGCTCTTACAAAAGAGGAAACAAAAAGGGAAGAAGTTAAGAATACATAGGACATCTCAAAAAATAAAGGTTGGAAGGAATAGAGCTACAAAAGGCAATTTAGTCAGGGATACATAAACAAGTTATATTTTATGGTTACTATTTTTATTGTAATGGATATGGTCATAAGAAAATAGAATATCAGAAAAGGGCTAACAATTTTAGAAATAAAGAGAAAGAAACTCATGCAGAAGCCACAACTCCTTTACTCCTTTATCAAGATTTAATGAAGAGGACATAATATGTTACAAGTGCAAAAAATTTGGATACATAGCCCAGTACTATAGAAGCATGTTTGAGTTAGTTAAGAAGGACCAGAGTTTCAAGGTTCCATTCATCAAGAAGAAAGTTTAGATAGGGTCATAGTAGAAAAAACAACCTGAAAAGTCCATGTTGGTATAAACTAATTTACATGCAAAAAATTAAGAAAATACATGGTTCATTAATAGTGGATGTTCGAGCACATGATAGGAGAAAAGAGCAAGTTCATAACCTTGAAGAATATCAATGGTGGCATAGTGAAATTTGGAGATAATACTACTACCAGAATTGTTGAAAAAGGTATACTAAGTTTGGTTAATGGTAAAACTAAAACTAAAAATGTTTTATATGTAGGTCTTAAGCATAATATTTAGAGTGTAAATCAAATGTGTGATCAGAGGCATAAACTAAAGTTTTATACAAAAGGTTGTGAAATTAGGAGAAAATATTTAGATGTGTTGGTTGTATATGCTTAGAGAACATGGAATAATTTCTAAATGTTATCAAACATCAAAGGTCAAAGATGTTGTTTGAGTAAGATTGAAGAAAGTTGGCTATGGCACAGGAGAATGAAACACATAAATTTTGACAATCTTATCAATGTCAGCAAGAACCAAGCAATTAAAAATATTTTAAAGATTGCAAAGGCATCAAACATGATTTGTGAACCTTGTTAGCATGGGAAGTAGGAAAGAAGGTGGTTCAAAACAAAATAATATTCAACCATTCAGATATTAGAGCTTGTTCACACTGATTTGTGTGGGCCTATGAGAACTCAAAGCACTCAAGGTGAGAAATATTTCATGTTACTTATTGATGATTTTTCATGTATGACTTGGGTAATATTTTAAAATAAAAAATTAGAAGCTTTCAGACATTTTATATCATTCAAAGCATTAGTTGAGAATGAAACTAGTTTGAATATTAAGGGCCTAAGATCAGATAGAGGAAGAGAATTCATGTCAGATCAGTTTATTAAGTATTGTGAAGACCATGGAATAAAGAGACATTTTCAGCAGCTAGAACTCCACAACAAAATGGAGTAGTTGAATGGAGAAATAGAATAATTCAGGAGATGGTAAGGACAATGGTAAATAAGTCCAAGATACTAGATAAATATTAAAGAGAGGTAGTTGGTAAAATAATGCATATATAGAATAGATCATTATTTAGAGTCAATAGTGATAAGAATTTTTATGGGCTATGGAAAGATAAACTAGCTATAGTTGATTATTTCAAAGTTTTTGGCAGTAGATGCTTCATAAAGAAAACTGATGAAAAATTGGGTAAGTTTGAATTTAGAGCAGATGAAGGTATATTTCTTGGTTATTATTGAAAAATTAAAGATTATAAATGTTATAAAAAAATAACCAAGAAATTATTTGAAAGTTTAAGTGTTAGGATGGAAGAAGATGGAGCATAAAGAATAAATGATCTAGATGACATTCCTAAAATCATTGAAGAGGAAGATTTTGAAGAATCAGATTAAGATGAGAAGGAGAAAAAGGACACCAAAACCCCATCCAAATATTTCCAAAGAAATCATAATGAAAGTGACATCATCAAAGACATAAATGAAGGAATTCACACCAAAATAATGATGGTAAGTGAATCTAAGCAAGTTAATTTCTCTTTATTATCTAAAATTCAGCCTAGAACTTTTTTAGAAGCTAGACATGATAAGCATTAGGTTAAGGGAATGGATGAATAGTTAAATTAGATAGAAAATAATGATACTTGGGAATTAGTGCCTAGACCAAAAGATCACAATGTGATAGGATAAAAATGGGTTTATAGAAATAAGTTGAATGAAAATGGAGAAGTGACCAGGAATAAAGCAAGATTAGTATGTAAAAGATATGCTCAGATTAAGGGAATAGATTTTGAAAAAAGAAATTGCACTAGTATCAAGGCTATAGGCTATTAGAATATTTATTCCATATGCAATGTTTAAAAATTTCAAAGTGTTTCAGATGGATGTCAAATTTGCGTTTATGAATGGGAATCTAGAAGAGGAGGTATACATTGAGTAGCCTGAGGGATTTATTCTCTCAAATGATAGTAGCTATGTATGCAAATTAAAAAAAAGCACTGTATGGATTGAAACAATCTCTTAGAGCTTGGTATGCAAGAATTGATAAATACCTGTAGGATCAAAGTTTTAAGAGAATATTTGTTGACAATAATCTCTACATAAAAATAGAAGGTGAGCATCAGTTAATAGTTGTGGTATATGTTGATGACATAATATTTGGAGGTAACATTGAAAAGATGACAAAAGAATTTTTTGACAATATGCAAAAATAATTTGAGATGTCTATGCTTGGACAATTCTCCTTTTTATTAGGGTTGCAAATTTTTTAGTCAGATAAAGAAATTTTCATATCTCAAAGTTAATATGCCAAAGAAATGTTGAAAAGTTTGGTTTTGAGGATTGTGCACCAATTGGTACACCAATGGGTATAGGGAAAAAGGTATGTAAGGATGAAAATTCACCTGTTATAGATCAATCTTTTTATAGATCTATGATTGGTAGTCTTTTATATTTGACAGCATCAAGGCTAGACATTATACATGTAGTAGGCATGGTTTCATGATATCAAGTAGCCCCAAATGAGAGTCATGTTTAGTTGGTGAAGATAATATTTAGATATATCAAGGCGATATTAGATTATGGATTGTGGTATCCCACAAGTAGAGATTTCACTTTGGTTACTTATATAGATTTAGATTGGGCAGGTTGCTTGGATGACATAAAAGTACAAGTGGAGGAGCTTTCTTCCTTGATGATAGATTAATATCATGGCTAAACAAAAAGTAGAATTCAATATCACTTTATATAGCTAAATTAGAATATATTTTAATGGTATTGTGTTGTACTCAAGTGCTTTGGATGAAGCAAACTTTGTAAGATATCAAGGTAAAATATGATGAACCTATTTCTATTTTTTGTGACAACACAAGTGCTATTGATATTTCTAAGAATCTAGTGATGCATTCAAGAACAAAACATATTCATATCAAATATAAATTCTTGAGAGAGTAAGCTATAGATCAACAGGTTAAGATGGAATATATCAGTACTATAAAGTAGATTGTAGATATTTTCACAAAGGCACTACCAAAAGACATATTTGAGTATCTGTGGGAGAAGTTGGGAGTAATTTCTTTTACTTTCCTTCCATTGAGGATTACCATCGGTTGAGGGGGGAATGGTGTATGCTCCAAGATAGGCCCTTTGCCATTGATGTTAAAGGGGGAGAAGTACAAAAATAGGTATATGTATAGGAATAGATACAAATAACAGGTATAGGATGATATAATAAGGGGGAGTTACTATATGTTTTTTAGTTTGGCTATATATGTAGGTTGGCATATGTAATATAAGTTTCAAGATGTGGTAGTTTTAGTTTGAGGTTGCCATCAATGACAAAGGGGGAGATTGTTGTAAATATTGTCATTGATGTCAAAGGTCTAGCATTATTGGTGATAAAGACACCATAGGATTTAATGGTGTTTTTAATGTTCATATCTTGGCTAATGTGTGTTAATATTTATTTAATATTAATGAATATATTTTTGCTTGCATAAAGTTAAAAGAGGGCCCATGAAGAAGTCAAAGATTCATGGGGTAAAGATAAAAGAGGAATGGGACAAATTTTCCCATGAAGAGTCATCTTGAGGAATTCCAAGAGTCACTAAGTGAAGACAAAAGAGGAAGGGAACAATTTATCATGAAGGGACACTTTGAGGAATACAAAAAGTTACCTAGATAAAGACAAAAAGGAAAAGGATGCATTTGCTTATAAAGGGTCACCATGTGACTTTTCAAATGAAATAATTAAAAGGGTCATGCAAGTTTGGCACCATTTTCCATGAGAATTGAAGGGTAACAAAGGGTGAATTCCAAAGGTCATTTGGTAAGATATAAATAAAGGCTTGGGAATCCATTTGTAATGTGTGGAAGAGAGCAAAGGAGAGAAAAGAAAGAGATATTATAATGCGCCATCATTTATTGAGAAATTAACATTGACAAATAGTTGTGTGGTATACATAATAGGGGTTGGTGCTCACTAATAGTTGTTGTGTTGGTGCTCAGTAAAAGGGTTGGTGCTCATGAATAGTTGATGTGTTGGTGGTCAACAAAGGGGTTGGTGCTCCTACAAGTTGGTGCTTGTGAATATTGTATTTTGAGTTGGTGCTCATTCATATACCTAAGATTATTCTCCATGGTTTTTCCCACATTGGGTTTCTACATTAAATATTCTATCTCTCTCTATCTTTTGTAATTTTTATTTATTCAATTTTATTGAATATCTTGAATGTATGGTTAAGTGGAATTTGATTAAGTGAAAGTCTATAAAATATATGATATAATGATACACCCCCCTTTTATTATATCCCATGATTAACATACATAAGTTAATTGTAACATCAGGAGAGCCAAGTGTATATTATAAATCATAATAACCAAATGCATTTGAAATTATAAACACCTATAGTAGATAGGAAAGAGAAGTGCACAACCAACTAGTCTTGACTAATCATTGGAACATTCCACTTCAAATGTGGAATATATATTTAGAGGTGTGAATGAAAGGTATTGATAACCTCATGGAATGAATTTAAGTACCTTGATTAAATTCCATTGAAATTGACATACACATACAGGGTTTCAAGAGCATGGTGTCTCAATCCAAGCAGGAGTCAAGGAAGGAAGGAATTTAGTTAAGAGTACAAAGAGTATATATAGTGAGTTAAAGGTGAGAGAAGTTATGATATAGTTTTCATACTTCATGATGATTTTTTTATCACCATTACCAATCCTAATAGGATATAAATAACCTATAAATAGGCCCAAAGGTAGGAAAATATAGTTAGAAATATGTATACTCAGTCACCTAGGCAAGGAGATATGGAAGTAAAGTATTTGAATGATAGGAGTGAAGGAAAACACTTCCATCTTGGTAAAAATATTTTTATTGAGATGTAATGATATACTTAGAACAATTAGAGGGGCCTAAACAATGAAACACACAGTCCACTTCTATATACCCCTGCACAGTCTTTATTTGAGTAGTCTACTTTTGAAATTTAGGAAGTTTAGAGGTCTAGAATTATCACCAATATTTTAAAATTTATAAAAAGAACATTTATAAATTTAAGGATATTATTAAAGTGTTATTTTTAATATTAAAACAATGGAATTACTCCCTATTTTATCTCAGATAGGGGGTACTTCCCCTTGAGCACAAAGTGGTAACTTTGTTGAAATAGGCACCAAGATGAGCTTGGAGACAAGTGGAACCTAGTTGGAAGATATGATAAGCTTTATAAAACTTAAGGAATACTTAAAAACAACTCACATAGGAAGGGAACCCAATACAGTGCTCTATACACCAAGGGTTACAGGTAAACCTACTAGGCAAGGCAAGGCCTAAGGGTCCAAATGAGAAGGTTTAGTCACTTTAAGAATGAAATAAGATTTATAACCTATTAAATTATGTAAATGAGATGGATATATTTGTACTAAATCTTTTTTTATGCAATTAATTCAAAAATGGGGGTCTTAAATTGAAATGTTATAGGTAGACCTATCTACCAACAATAGGCCTAGTAGTCCAATGAAGAGTTGCTTTTACTTTTCACAAGAGGTGGAAATTATAACTTCTTGAAGGATGATTTTGGGGTCGATAAAAAGTTTTTAAATATGTTAGAGTGAAATGAAAACCATGAGAAGGCCATCTTTTGGATTAGAATCAACTCAGTTCTAGTGAAACAAAGGAGATAAACTAGATAGGCCATATTTAGAAGCTCACATCTCCCATGAGGATTTTTATGGAGACCAGAGAAGTTTAGCAAAGCTAGTAGGGGTATTAAATAATAATTTTGTGGAATTTTATTAAAACTCCAATGTCAAGTTTTTATGAAAAAAGATTAAGGGTGAAAATAGGCCTAAAACCCTACTAAACCCTTGTTAAGGACCAATCTTGGAAAATTGCATTATAAATTCCAAAAGATGAGATATTTTGACTATAATATATATTTTAACTTTTATAGGATCTCCCCAAGCTCCTCCACATATTTTAGTTATATGTACTTGTATGGATGGGGGTAAAAACATGATTTTTTTCATTATTTTATGTGTTGTGTAGGATACAAGAGGAGTAGGATATGAAACCAAGTTTTGGAAAAATATTGAAACTTATTATAACTATTAATATTAATTTCATGATATGTAAGATATTATAAGTGCTTCAACCAATCCCTTACTTTCAGCCAGTCAAATCTAGCATATTGGGCAAGCTAGAGAGAATGAAAGGAATTCTCAAGTAAAGATATTGTAAGATAACCATAATTTTCAAAATACCATGGAGGGTATTTAAAATTTTCATTAAACCACTCCCATGGATTTTCATGGGAAATTTATTCCAAATTTGAAGACAGGTGTTCTAGGTGCATCAGAAGGAGGTTTCCTAGAGTGTAAGTGATGATGACTCTCTCCCAAGTGATTCTAGAAGACTATACATGCAACCAATGCATGGAAAGGCATGTATGAGATCATAAAATTCCATTACAATCATTATACCTACCATTTATTTGTTAAAAGTCACTCAAATAGGCCTAATCATGAATGTAGTTTTATGTGCAATAAAAAGGAGTTTTAGACTACTTTGCATAACTTTGACGACTTAGATTGACACTTGTTGCTCTTGAAATTACATGTTTTGACCCATATCCTCCTACCATGAATGGATAACTAAAATTATTATCTTGACAAGTGTCCTTGTGACCCTTAGCCTTCTCTTCTTTTCTCTCTCTCTCAAATTTTATAGGAGTTGGCCATTTTGGCATTGTATTAGATGCTCCACCTGAGTATGAAAAAGCCCTACTCATTTGTATATTTTTTTATCAATAAAATGAATAAGTGTTACCTCTTTATAAATATTCATAAGTGTGTTCCAGTTTAATGATGAATCTTTTTTAGTGAAGACTATGGATTTCTAGAATGTCATCTCATTATTTCACCTTGTTTAAAGTTGGAAATCTTCTTCTTATAGGGCATGTAAAGTTTTTAAGGGGATGTGAAATGTTGATTGAGTTTGTATTTTAATTAGTTCCATTCAATTCCTCTTTTTTAGTTGTCATAACTTTGCACATTCATCCATGACCTCACAATATAACATTGATGTAAGAAGATGAAGATTGAAGGAGTGTATTTGTAGTTTACTTCTTGGTCTCAAGTGTATAATGAAATTGGTTTGAAGTCATAAAATTGATTTGGTGTATCACATCCTTAGTTTATATTTACTTTCAATTATCTCTCTTCCTTTTCATCCCCCAAGTTAGTTATAGGTTCAATCCTAAGTGGTACATCAAGGGAGTTATCCCTATCTAGAGACTCACCTCACTCCTTAGGTTTCCCACAAGCCTAGAGGTGATTTCATTATGGCACTTAGATAAGGAGATCTTTACATCTCCTCAAAGGGTGAAACTACAAGTGAAAATAGTTAATGTAACACTTGGTATGACTCTAGTTTCAAGATTTGGACGATTTTTGGTGTTATCCTTCAACACATAAGCCTTTAGAGGCATATTTTCAAGCATCATTGGTGACTCTAAAGACATATTATCTGGTTAAGAAACCCATGTTATCCTTTGAATATTGATGGTAACATATTTATTTGTGTTCGTGTTTTTAATGAAGATTCATGGCTGACTTTGGATTTGAGTTTTATCCTCTACAAGTTGGTGAAACATATCCATCTTGTCCCATTCCTTATCAATATGAACAAGTTCTTGGTCAAGATTTTTAAGATAATTATCAGCCCCAATATGATCATATTCATCCATATCATGAGTTTTATCAGTCCTATAACCAACCTTATCAATGTCTTTCTCCTAGTCAACCTAATCCTTTCTCTAATAAACCAATTTCCACCTTCAAATAAGCACTTTTGGGCTATGAGAGGTATATGTTGGATCTTAATACTTGAAGGGAATGTGGTCAAAGGATTCCTAATAATTCCATCCATCAAGTGAGAAATGTATTAGAGTTAGTCAATAAGGTGTGGGAACCTATTGATAGAACCAATTGGCAAAGGCTCACAAGTGAGATGATTGATGTGGGTGGATTAGTCTCTTCCTTAGAGGATAGGCAAGAAGTTCATGAAAGGCAGCCTCACCAAACCTATCAACCTTTGTACCTACTTCCTCAAGTTCCATATCAGCCATATATGACCCCTACTCATGATTCAAACTAAGCCTATCAAGGTAATTTTCTTCTTATTTAGTTAGAGGAGTGTGTTGAAACAAAAAGCCTTATCTTTGAGGCCAATATTTATAGGTATATTGAGTTAGCTAACATGCATATGTATTATTCTATGTTGGCAGGAAAAGAAGTGGAGTTCAAGCGTAATTTTACCTATCACATACCAACCTCACCACCTAAAAAAGAAGCTCATAATCCCAATGTCCTAAGTTGGAATAAAATAGTGGAATCATAGGAAAATAAGGAGAAAAAGCTTGATCAAGAGTGTAAAATTGAGAAGACATCTAATCCTAATATCCTAATTTGGAGCAAAATAAGAGAGTCATGGGGTAATAAAGAATATGGGAGAATTTTACATGAGTGTGAAGTGGAAAATGGATTTGATATTTTACAATCCCCTCACACCCTTCCTCAAGAAACTTCTTCTATTCCATGGCAGCCTTCATATAATCCTTATTCCCATGATGATTCCTATCAACTTCAAGAGAAGCTTTTACAAGATAACCTAGCCAAGAAAATAAAGGAATTAGAAGCAAATATGAGATTGATAATTCAAGGTGAGATGAAAGGTTTATACCTAAGAGAATATCCTATGCCTAAACACACCCCATCTCCCCTTCATCAAGAGCTTACTAAAGAGTCTCTTACCTTGCATTCTCAATATGACCTTGAGATATAAATTCCAAATTTGCAAAATACTTCCTCTTACCCTCATCTTATTACCCTTTACCTTGATGGACCTATGGTGTAGGAACTAAAGGAGTATTAGCTAGTTGATAAAGAAAGAGAAATATTGCTTGAAGAAAATCTACCTCTTTGACAACATCATTGGGATAGATCACTTGATTTTGAGATGCCTAGTCTTGGCATCACCATGAAGGAGGTTAAAGATCTTAAATATTTTGAAAAAAATCAAAATGTATCAATTGAGACACAAATTGAGAGCCCTTAATAGGTCCTAAGTGTTGAAGAAGAGGTGAGTCTTTGTGTTGAATCTCTTTGCTTGGTTGATGGTGAAGAATGTTTTATTTATGTTAAAGAACCTATCTTGAGAGAAGAAAATGAAGATGAAAATTATAAATTCATGGATAAAAAATAAGACTTCATGAGTGTTTATGAGTAATAAATCACCGTAGGGACTTCTTTTGGTGAACAAAAGGACAATTCACAATCGTTTACCTCCATATTGGATGAGGAAGAACTTATCATTAACACTTTCATCACCTTGCAAGATAACATGGATGGACTAAGACAAGTTATTAATCAGCCTTTTGATGACTTATTTTAAGTCATCAAATAAGGATATAATCCTCTTCAATGAGGATATGATCTGGTCAAAGATGGAGAAGGCAACATTGGTACAAAAGTAAATATGAAAAGGACAAGCATTATATCCAATCTTTCCTTTCAAGAAGCATATGCATTTGATGATGACATGTTTGAAGTCATAAATATGGGATATAATATTATAAATAAATTAGGATAAATATATCAGATCTTAAAGGATGGAACAATCTCTTATTAGCCTCAATCTTGCAAAGAACATGAAACCAATCCTCTTGGAGACATGCCTACTAAGGAGATACAAGTTGATTATGAAATGAAGAGTGGGTAGCATCATGAAGTGTGTGAATATGTTAAAGATGAATATTTATTCATTGGGGATCTATTTGAGGATGATTTACTTGAGATTAGATTAAGTAAAGTGCCAAGGAAGAGGTCTAATCCATAAAGAATTCAATTCAAAGAGAAGCATGCTTAACACTTTGTTTCATCTCATCATGAAGATAATTCAAGAGGTTTTCCGTTTGATCCTAGAAATGACGTTTGTTTAGTTTTTAGTTGTGTATAGTAGGTTTTTTATTTATTCCCTTAAGTGCTTATGCACATGTGTGTGTCTTGTGTGTTTACTTCCTTGGTTGTGTGTCCTCTCCCTTTGTGTGGTTTAGGTAGTCACTAGTTATCTTATATTGATCAATATTGAGTTAATGGTAAATTTTTATTTGTTTGTATTAGTCATTAGATGACCCCATAATTCCAATAGAATAATAAGGTTTCTTTTTTTGTTTGAGTATAACAGGTATATTACCCCTATGAGTCACCAATTTGTTGACCAATTTTGAATTTTAGGTCAAAATAGGGCACCCCTAGTAAAAAAATTATTTTTAGGCATACAAGGGGGTATAATATATTTTCATAAGGTGTTTTTAGGTTAATTAATGTCAATTGATGTTATAATAACTTTGCTCATTAGTTATCTAGGTTTATTTATCATTTTGAGTCATTTTAAGGGGTCTAAATAGTGCATTTAATGCTTTGTATAGGTTTATTGGGACATGTGAAATTGTAAATGGGTGATTTTATGCCCCATGTGTCCAAAAATGTTTTAATTAATTGAAAAAACTGAAAAGTTATAGGTTATTAAGAAGAAAGTCAGTTTTCCTAAAGAAAAAGAAGAAAATGACACATGTATGGCCCTTTGGGAAGCATGCCACATGTGAGGAGGCCATGTAATGTCTTTCCATATTCCTCAAGATCATATAAACACTTTATTTGATATAGAAATGAAAATTTTAGTCCAAAAATGTTTTATCTTTTTTTATCCTTCTTGGCATAAAGAAGTGATTTGCAGATTTCCACTTGGTATGGCCAACAGAAAGGGTTTCAAGAAAAATAGACTTGGAAGGTTGTTGTAAACTTAGATACCTTAAAATTAATATAATAATTTTTAGAAATTCTCAACTGTGCTTCATGAACCATCCATTTGAAGTGGACTATGCAAATCTGCTTATAATTCTATGCTCTTTCAAGTTTTGCTTTGGTCTAAGTGATTCCATACAAACTAGTTGTTGAGATTACTTAGATTTTTTGATTCCCAATATAATTATTCACACACTTGGTTTAATTTTTCAAGTGGTTTTGATGAGATAAACAACTCAATTTGTAGGAGGATACACCAGTTTGAATTTTGAAGAGTCTTCACCATTTACAAGAGTTTTGTGCTTTGTTATGGATTTAGAGGGTTGTGTTAGTGTAATTAATGTGTTTATAAGGAAATATTAACTTCATTATCACCTTACATCATCATTATCTACTTATTCTTCATAATGTGCAGTTGCATACTCTACATTTACATCTAGACTATCTTAAACATACACACATCTAGGTGCCACCACATGACTAAGTAGGTTGAAGAGAGAATATCTAAGCTAAGAAAGGCATTAGTGATGTAAGGAGTACACATGGAATCATGAAATAATCTCAAAATTCATTTTAGAATCCCATATAACATTTTTTTATATCAACTTCTCATCTCTATGGCCTACATTGTACAAATTGCCACCTATAGGTGATCCAAATAGAAGATTGGGGTATCAAATAGGGTCTCAAGGTAGAAAATGAAACTCTTCTTGGAATCATGATGTGTTAAGGAAATAATAGAATACATGTTTTATAGGATAAATAGAATGACAAAGGAAATTTTTTACTCCAAATGCCAAATGATTGTTTAAGGTCCTTTGGCCCTAAAAGGTGAAAACAGAGGTCCCAAGGGTTTTTGTTGGTTCCCCATAACATGCATACAAGTAGTCTTAAAGAATTTGATTGATTGGATTGTTTAAATATAGTATATACTAGGCTCATGATAAGGGTGAATATCAAAAGGTAGAGGGTGGTATGTTTTTAGGGCCTCAAAAGTGCTCTAAAACACACTGATATGCTACAATAATATCTATATGTCTAAAGGAGATAATGGCCCAATTGTTTCTTTGAGAAAAAATATGAAGCATTCACACTTGATTAGGTGGCTATGTGAGTTGAGTGACATGAAAATAGACTAAATTACTATCCATGAGGTTTATAAGAGGTTCCATGACCTCCTTTAGACTCTCATAATCCATACATATCCCTGAAGAGTGCACTTATAGTAGGGTATAGGATATTTAATTAAAATTGCGTCTTGGTAGTGTTTCACTCTTTAAATAAGAATCAAGATGAATAAAGGAATTTTAGATACTATTATACTCTAAGTGGATCATTTTAACATCATATACAAGCTAGATGAAGCCTATGAACACCTATCACCCCTGCATGGATTGAGATAGGGGTCAAATAGGTGGAGTGAAGGAACAATGGATAGACATGTATCATGATAATGTTTAGCCATATTATGTGAATTTTAATGTTTATAAAATAAGTTTTTAATTGATATTAAGAAGGGTTTTCTCCATCATAATCACTTTTTTGAAGCCTGAGTATTCATCTACAGTCAAACACAGGGTATAGACTTAGTCTTATCATCAAATGCTTATAAATAGGTTAAGAGAAGAATAATATGTTAAGAAAAATAATGATGAACTCCATGATGATATAAAAAATGTAAATAAATCACAATAATACCTCATAGGGCTCTAATTCAACCTATAACTAGGTCAGGAATGGCTATAGGTAGGGGTTATCAAATAAGTGTCTCAATCAGGCAGTAAGGACTCGTATATGAGAATAAAATGATTGAAAAGGGATAGGAGAGGTTAGTAGTGTAATTATGTGAATTGTAAAATTATTATAACTAAGTGGAATATATAGTTAGAGGTGTGAATGAAAGGTCTTGATAACATAATGTAATGAATTTAAATACCTTGTTAAAATTGTATTAAAATTTACATACACTTATAGGGTTTCAAGAGCATGGTGTCTCGGTTTAAGAAGGAGTCAAGGTAGGAAGGAAGTTAGTTAAGAGTACAAAGAGTACATAGAGTGAGTTCAAGGTGAGATAAGTTATGATATAGATGTAATACTTCATGATTAGTTTTTAATCACCATGAATAGTCCTAATAGGATATAAAAAACCTATAGATAGGCCCAAAGGTAGGAAAATACAATTAGAAATATGCATACTCAGTCACCTAGGCAAGGAGATAGGGAAGTAAAGTAAAGTATTGGAATGATAAGAGTGAAGGATAAAACCTCCATAATGGTTAAAATAGTTTGATTTATATGTAATTATGGACTTATATCAAGTATATTGGCATAAATGATGAAACACATAGTCCATTTTTATATACCACTGCACATTCTTTATCTGAGTAGCCTGCCTTGAACATCTGGGAAGTTTGGACGTCTAAACTTGTCACCAAGAGTTAAAAATTTTTATAGGAAAAATTTATAAATTTAAGTATCCTATTAAATTTTTGTTTTTACTAGGAAAATATGGGAATTACACACTATTTTATCTCAGACAAGGGGTACTTCCCCTTGAGCACAAAGTGGTAACTTTGTTGAAATAGGCACAAAGGTGAGCTTGGAGCTAAGTGGAACCTAGTTATAAGATATTATAATATTGATAAAACATAAGGAATCATGAAAAAAACATCATAGAGTAAGGGAACCCAATATATTTTTCTATACACCAAGGGTTATAAGCAAACCTACTAGGTAAGGCTAGGCCTAAGGGTCCAAATGAGAAGGTTTAGTCACTTTAAGCATGAAATAAGATTTTTAACCTTTTTAATTATGTAAATGAGATGGATATAGGTTTATTAAAGATATGTGGATAAAATGAAGTCAAAAATATGGGTCTCAAATTGAAATATTATAGGTAAACCTATATACCAATAATAGGCCTACTAGTTAAATGAAGAGTTACTTCTACTTTTCACAAGAGGTGGACATTATAACTTCTTAGAGCATGATTTTAGGGTCCATAAAAAGTTTTTAAAGATTTTATAGTGAAATTAAAATCATGAGAATGCCATTTTTGGCTCAGAATCAACTTAGGTCTATTGAAACAAAGGAGACAAGCTCGATAGGCCATCTTTAGAAGCTCACATCTCCCATGGGGATTTGCATGGAGACCAGAGAAGTTTAGGGAAGCTAGGAGGGGTATTCAAAAACATTTTTTTGGAATTTTTTTCAACTCCAACATCAGGTTTATATGAAACAAACTTAAGGGTGAAAATAGGTTAAAATCTTTTAAAACCCTTACTAAGGACCAGTCTTGTAAAATAGAGTTGTAAACGACACCAAATGAGCTATTTTGACAATAATAGATATTTTAAATTGTATATAACCTACGAATACTACTCGAAACCTTTTTGGTTGTATGGAATTATATGGATGGGGGTAAAAATAGGATTTTAATCACTATTTTATGTGTTGTGTAGGTTACATGAGGAGTTAGGAGATGAAACCAAGTTTGGGAGAAATATTGAAACTTATAATAACTCTTAATATGAATTTTATTGCATTAATAATATTATAAATTCTTCAACCAATCCCTTACTTTTAGCTAGTCAAATCCGATATATTGGGCAAGCTAGAGAGAAGGAAAGAAATATTCAAGTAAAGTGATTTTAAGGTGCCTAATGCTTCCAAGGCCATATAGGATCTTTAAAATTGTAATTAAAAATTTAAAATGTATTTTCATGAGAAAATGATTCCAAATTTGAATACAATTGTGCTAGGTGCATGAGAAGGAGGTTTTCTTGAGTGTAGGTGATGATGGCTCTCTCCTAGGTGATTTTAGAAGACTAGGCATACAACCAATGCATGGAGAGTCATTTATGAGAGCCTACCCTTCCATTAAAATAATTAGACCTGCCATTTATCAGTTATAATTAGATCTTATTAGTAGTTTTTTACCCCTAAAAACCCAATAGAAGTGTCCAAAATTTCAATTTTAATAGTGCTATCTAAAAATAGTAATTTCTTGAATTCTATGTTGTTTTAAATCATTAAAGTCAAAAAAATTCATCTTCCTTGATAATTTTAACCTTACACATCCTTTTCCTACCTTAAAACTATGTATAAATAAATATGTAGCCTAAGAAAGAGAGCAATCATCTCTTTGCAGAGATAAGCATATGTTTGTATTTACAATCTTGTGAGTAATAAAACATCTCTTCTCAGAGAAAGAATTATTATTGTGTTGTTTTTGTGTTACTAAAATATATTTTAGCCAAAAACATTTAGTTTTGGATGATATAAGTGACTAAAATAGGCCTAATCATGAAGGCAATTTTCTATGTAATAAAAAGGAGTTTTATGCCACTTTGTATAACTTTGATGACTTAGATTGACACTTATTACTCCTAAACTTGCATGGTTATACCCATATACTCTTCCCATGCATGGATAACTGAAATTATTATCTTTAAAAGTGTCTTTGTGACCCTTAGAATTATATTCTTCTCTCTTTCTCTTAAACTCTATAAGAGTTGGCCGTTTTGGCATTGTATTGAATACTCTACCTAAGTATGGAAAAGCCCTGCTCATTTGTATACATTTTGATCAATAAAATGACTAAGTATTACTTATTCATAATTTTTCACAATTTTTTTCCACTTTAATGATGAATCTTGTTTAGTGAAGACTATGGATTCCTAGCATGTGGTCTCATTCTTTCACCTTGTTTACAGTTGGAAAACTTCTTCTTGCAGAGCATGTGAAGTGTTTAAGGGGATGTGAAATGTTGAGTGAGTTATTATTTTAATTATTGTCATTAAAGGTCTTATTTTTAGTCCTAATATATTTTCACATTCATCCATGACCTCATAGTATAGCATTTATGTAAGAAGATGAAGATTAAAGGAGTGTATTTATAGTTTGCTTCTTGGTCTCAAGTATAGAATGTAATTGGTTAGAAGTCATCAAACTCATTTGGTGTATAATATCCTTAGTTTATATTTAATTTAAATTATATCTATCCCTTTTAACCCCCATGTTAGTTTTAGGTTCAATCCTAAGTGGTATATCAAGGGAGATATCCCTATCTAAAGACTCACCTCTTCCTTAGGCTGCCCACAAGCCTATAGGTGATTCCATTATGCCACTTAGATAAGGAGAGATTTTAATCTCTTAAAAGGGTGAAAATAAAATTGATAAAAATAATTATCACATAGGATCATCCAAACGCATTATTATTCTTTAAAATTGGTTATACAGGTGCTGAAGGTCAAAATTACCATGATTGGTCTTTAAGGAAAATTGTTAGTTCTGAGTGAGCAAGTTGGAGTGTTTTTGAGTCATTTTACCCTATGTAATGAAGTATGATGAACTTGGTGAAGTTATTGAGGTATTTAAGGCTCTATGTATATGTTTTATTTCCATGTTTGGTTATCAAATTAGTGTTTTATCTTCAGTAGTTCAAAATAGGCTTTCTAATTATGCACATGCCTAATTGTGAGCATTACTAATGGCATGTTTCAAGTGGTGGTTAGAGCTAAAAGGTGTCATAGAAATAATATTAGATTATTATAGGTCTATTTGAGTTGAATATGAATTATTAATACTATTTATGAAGTTTAAAAGTGTTATAAGAAGATCAAAGGGTAACATGTGCTAATGAAGGCCTAATTAAATTAGGTCTCCTTAACGCCTAAAAGACAAAGAGGTGGTCATCATCAGTTGGTGTTTCAATGATTTTTTATTTATTGGAAAGTAGAAGAAGAAGAAACTAATTAGGGTATGGTTAAAAAACTTGATTGATAGTGCATGCATGGAATTAGAAGACTACGAAGTGCTCTTCTTTGGTTTGGGAGGATGACCTGCAGATAAGAAAGAACTAACACAAACTTGTTTGTTAGAAACATAGTTGGGTGGATTTCCTAGTGATAACTAGATATATAAAGTAGGATATTCCTTAGGGGATATCAATCCACACATTTTTAAATAATTAATTTTATAAAATAGAAAGGAAAGTACTTGCATTAATAAATCAAAGGTACTAAAATTGAATACAAGAATGCTTACATAGAAAATAGACTAGAAATGATTAAAATAGTGGTAAACTAATTAATAATAGTGTTAGAGGGTTGGGGTATACTTAAAAAAATTAGATAGGGGTGTGTGAATAGGTAGAGAAATATAAAATTATATTTGAATAGGTGTAGGTAGGTGAAATTAGCTTGTTGGAATTTACTACCATAGTGACCATCAACAGTTGGGGTGACCATCGGTGGTTTAGGTAACCATTGGTTGTTAAGGTGACTATCGATGATCAAGGGGACCATTGGTATTTTTACATACCATTTTTGGTTGAGTCAACCATTGATGGTTATTATGTATGGATCTAGGTTGGTAAAAAAAGTTGATTGATGAGATCTAAAAGATGGATTTTGAGAGATGGGTAAGACCTAGGTTGATTGCAAAATGGAAATAAAGTAAATAAATACTGAGAAACAAGTAATCATTTTACCAAAAGTTTATTAGGTGGATGGTTGATGTAGTTTACCTATTGGTAGAATCTAGCTTGATTTTGATAGAGTAACGATACTTGGTGCTTTGGCAGAGCTATGATGGTAAGTTGGCTCTTTGACATGGTAGCTGATTTGTTGGATTGCTACTAATGATTGACTTATAAAAAGATAATTCTAGATGCACAAGATCTTGCTAATGATTATAGATGGATTTTACCTCTTACTATTCTCTTCTTATAGGTAATGTAAGAGAGTTATAACCATATGTGAATTGGGCCTCCTACTTATAACTTGCTCATACAATGGCTCACATGTGGATGAGGATAAGTTATTTTAAAAAAATCAAGGTAAGTAACTTGCATTTTTTTATTAATGAGGTTGACCTTGACCATTGATCAACAACTTGATCATCAATAGTTGATGGTAAATGGTAAAAAATGGGTAAAGGTTGGGTTAAGCCAATTTAGTCAAACTAACTGTAGGTTAGGTTCAGCTAGGGGTCAAAGGGTTAAATGGTCCCGAGGAGGTCCTAAGGTAGTCAAGGGGAATTAAGGCATTTAGAAACATAGTGTTTGGATCTATAGTGTCTACATTTTTCCCCTTTTTATTATGTGGCTTTGAATCAACTAGTTACAAAATAAAAATTGATACTAGTAAGAGGTTCAATTACACTAAGTATGGGAGGAGTTTCCCATCAAATTAGGAGTTGATGAGGTAAAATAGAATTGGGTGTGGGTTTGAAAAATTTGGTGAAGGTGATGATGAAGGTGGATGATAGGTTGGGTACTAAAGCATAAATAGGCATGAAAAGTGTGATAAAAGGTGTGATAGCCAAGATCATGAAAAGATAAGGTTTCCATGGTTGATAATAATTTAGTGATAAGGGAAAAGTGAGTAGTGTACCACATGACTATAATTAGTCATGTCAACTGGGTACACTTGTTAGTCTCTTAGACAAGGTCAGGGTTTCCATGGGTATCTGAGGTAAGAAGTGCTCTCATGGAAAATACAAATAGGTTGAGTGTTATAGGTATCTAGGGTAGGAAGTGCTCCTAAAAAGACATAAATAGGTTATTAAGCATGAGGTGGCATAAGTTCAAAAAGGGTCAACATGGAAATGTCATCATTGTGGTCAAAGGACCAAGCAAAAAGTATCACAAAACATACACTAATTGGGCCAAAATGGACCAATGATGAGGTGATGTGGTGGTTAGGGGGGATTAGATAAGGTAATCTCCATGGGTGGGTAAATTGTGTTGGTTTTGGAAAAAGGGGGTTTGCTTAGGTAGGAGAAACAAGGTATGGCATCCTAACCATCAATGGTTAGGATTCCCAAGGGTGACCATTGACAGTCACCTTGACCATCTATAGTTAGGGTGAAAACCCTAAATGCCTAATGGTGAAAAGTGAAAATAGAATCACTTTTACCTCATTGTGACTTTTACTTGGTTTGAGTTTGATATTTCATTTTTTATGGTTTGTCTTGAAGGTGCATTTTTGAGTGTACTTGATAAGGTGGGAAAGTGTTAGCTGATGTGGAGAGTTGACCTAGTGGACCAATGAGGATGTAGGGAGCTCACAAATGTGGATGAGGATGAGTAGGATTATGGCTTACTCCATGGTGGAAATCACAAAATGAGGTAGGGGATGCCATTTTTTGATAGCTTATCTTAATTTTTTGAATGCATTAGGATTAGGTTTGGTTAAAATGGGTGGGTTTTGGACTTAGATGACCTAAGAGGGGTTTTAAGATTTTTTAAAGCAAATTTATGAGTAAAATTAGAAATAGATAGTATGTGTCAATGAAATAGGGTGGGTAGTCATGTTGAAGTGGCAAAAAGGAGAATTTTATTGCATTTAGGTAGTGTTTATGTTTGATAGGGTTTGGGTGTTTTAGCCATAAAAATTGCATAGTGATCATCGATGGTTGGGCTTGACCATCAACGATCGACATCCATATAAAAATGGGTGCCTAACCATTGACAACCAACATCCATATAAAAATGGGTGACTAAGTAGTGGGAAGTTCCCTTACTTATTATTAGGGGTGTTGGTCAAGTTATT
This sequence comes from Torreya grandis, assembly GCA_037957365.1. Classification (NCBI taxonomy): domain Eukaryota; kingdom Viridiplantae; phylum Streptophyta; class Pinopsida; order Cupressales; family Taxaceae; genus Torreya; species Torreya grandis. Next base: position 1,398,243 of record JARHVA010001035.1, on the reverse strand, counting down.
ATTAGGTTAGACTATATTTGGTTGGGTGCTTGTCCTTCTAGTTCAGATCTATAGGGAGTTGTGGGGGTTTAGGGCCCATAGGAGGTATGACATCAGTGTTGGTTTGGTTTTGCATTATTGGGCCTATGAGCCATTCAAGTGTTAAGGCCAGTGGGGTTTCCATTATAGGTTTCACATATATAGAGTTCTTTGTTGGCTTGATGCAATGGAGGGGTGACTTTGATACATTAGTTTCAAGGGGAAGAGTTAATGATGTGGAGTGGTTTAAGGCTACACTAGGTGCACTAGTGATAGGAGACATCACCTAAAGGCCATATATCTAGTTTCTAGTATGGGCTAGCTATAAGAGGTAGACATTCTCCCTTTATACCTATAAATGGATATTTGGCAAGAGGGAGGGAGAGGTGTAACTCATCCCATTTAATAGGGTGTACTGATAGTTTGGCTTAGTATAGGGAATTCTAGGTCCATTCCCTAGGTACAGTAGAGAGGATTTAGATGTTTTATTTTTAGACCCACATCTTATGCCCAATTTTTTAGATGATGAAGATATGATAGATAGGGCACATATAGAAGATGTTAGGGTTATAGATGGGTATATGGCATGGTACTAGCCCTTATATATAATAGTAGACATTAGTGGGGATGATGGAAGTACAAGGCTAGTAGATGTGGATCTTACATGGAGAAGGGGTCAGAGGGTGAATACATAAGAGGATAGAATTAATGGATAGGAAAAAGTAGTACTAGCTACTACATAGGCGTAGGTTACAATACTATAAGGGTAGGCAGCCACCTTACAAGGCTAAATTACTACTTTATAGGGCTAGGTTGCTACCATGATAGGTGATAGGGATCAGGCCAAGACCTCCCTAGGCTTGGTTACACAAAAGAGGGACTCTCTGAGTTAGAGAGGAGGAATAAAAACTACAACATAGGTAGGACCACTAGGTACCATCCCTATACCATGGTACCTAGCCATAGGGGAGGAGATATGGTACTATGAGGACATAGTATTAACACAGTGTCCCTAAGAGCCTTGATAAGGTGAGTATAGAACTAGATTGGCAAGTGGTTATAGACTAATGACACTAGGGTAATGGGAAGCATCCATATCTAGATAGATAGGGATAGCTAGGGGATTGATAGGTAGAGTAGGTGGGTAGGCACCAGGATCTAATGGTGCTCTAAAAGGTAGTGGTGCCCCTAGGTATATATATAGGTATACTATGACATTTTTTATATCATTTTGGTTCTATCCTATGATCTAATGTGGAGAGATGTAAATTTTTGAGAGAGAAAGATGTATATCTATTTGTACACAATATTATGTTATTTGACTCATGAGTTGATACATATGATCATTGTTTATGCTCATATTCATGGTGTATGGTTTGAAGTTGATGTTTAATGCTTCATGGCTTCATGTTGGGATGTTTATATTGATTATGGATTTTTCTTATTATATGGATGATAGACACTGATATAGACTTAGCTAGGCATGAGATGGTTTTAATATTATGGTTATGCTTATGACATGATAACTTTTTTCTTTTTTTAATGTGTATATACTGCATTATTTTAGACTTTAGACATGTGGTGAAAAATGGATTATTGATTTAATTTATCACGGATGTTTTATGATATTATCATGCTTGGTATGGTTATTCTTATTATTAATGTTTAGGATAAAACACATGAGGTAGTTTAAATAACAACACTATATGGGAGATTAAAAAGTATAATCAAGAGATAAACGTCATCATGAAAATATAAACTAGTCATGATAGGACAAGAAGAGGGTATGATGCTTCTTCATTGATAAGGACTAAAAAAAAACTAAAGTTAGACTAGCTTAATGAACATAATCCCTTTGAAAGCTTTACATTAGCATTTTTTATTTGGTTAAAAGGTGTCTTGACCACATAATGTTAAGTAAGATCAAGAATCCTTTACATATAACATAAAAGGGAGATGGGTGAAAATGGAACCTTCTTGTGAGACTAGTATGCCTCTTTTATAGGTGTCTAAAGAGCTAATATAAATAAGTCTATGCCAAATTATGTAGACTAATCAATGTGTGAAGTCTACTTGTGAAAGCCAATTACAGCTTCCACCTTATTATGCTATTTTAGAGCTGATTATGGATTTCAAAATTAGTTTGCTTTTGTTATGATTTTTATAATGGGTCTTTTGCTTTGTTTCTATATATGAGAAGTCGGTCAATGTGAGAAGCTTCTAAGAAATTGTTATGATTTTGACAAATGCTTATTCAACCATCCTTCAAGGGAGTGGTATAAGTTTATGTTCTTTATTTAATGATTTTAATAGTTATCCTTCAAGGGAGTAGTCTACCTTATACCTGGCAATTTCAAATAGATTTTCAATAGTTGTCCTTCAAAGGATTAATTTGTGGATGCTAAGAATGACCCATGATTTCTATTATTGTGGATTTTTCTTTTTTCTTATTTGATTTTTATATAAATTTCTTAGGTTGGCCTAGGGGTTTACCATTATGAAGGCAAAACTAGAAGCACAAGAAGGTTGATTAGGTGTAAAGAGGTTTAGGTGATAATGATCATGGGAATCCATCTTGTGAAGGGGTGTAAAGTACCATGTTAACCATGTCATGGGTAGAGTCATGATACCCACTATTTAAGATAAGGCTATGTTGGTGATAGATAATCACATGATTCAATTTTAATTAGTTGCCCCTAAAATAGGGAGATAAAATGTAGGTAGATAATAAAGGATGAGCTTAAGGTAGACAAAAAGGTGAGCTTGATCTTTCTTAAAAAAAAAATGGACATAGATGTGAAGCATTGAGGGGCTCAAGTTCTGAGTGGCTTTCAAAATAGGACAACTAGTAAGGTTCTAGTCCATACTTATGGGTTATGATATAAGGTCCAAGATAATTGAAAGAAAACTTGCCCTACTTGCTTTTCTCCATATTAGTGACATGTTAGTTTTACTTTAGGATGAGATCTATGATGTTAAATTCTTGACTTTAAAGTGTTTATTATAGGAAATCTTGATTCATTATTGATAGACATGAAGATGGGTGAGGGTTTCTAAATGATGCTCATCGAGTAGCTTGAGTTGGGCTAAAAAGTGTTGATGATAATCATCCTCAGAAATGAGCTCTTACAAATATATGTGAAGAGATGGGATTTAAAATTCAAGAGGAAGATAGCCTCCACTCCAAATACTAGGGAGAAAGGGGTAGCATTTGTAGGGGTTTTAATTCTAGTAAGATATACCCATAAGGTGAAGGGGATGTGTAAATTCCAATTTTGACTAGATTTAGTTACCATTTTAGTTAGCATTTTATTAATATTTTTGTTAAAGTCTTCTACCTATCAATTTTCTTGATGGAAATAGGGTGAGGAGAAACTAAATTTAATGTTGAATGTGTCAAATAGACTTTGGAATTACTTTTTCTTAAAGGATTTACTATTATCAATGATAATCTTGTGAGGTACACCAAAATGGTAGATGATATGATGGTTGATAAAGTGAACAATATTTTTTGATTTGGTGGAGAATAGAGGAATAACCTCTACACACTTGGTAAAATATTTGGTTGCAATGATAATATAATTATGCCACAATGAGGAATGGGGATTAATTTCACCAATGAGGTCTATACCCCATTTTCAAAAGGGCTAGAAATTGGTAGAAATGTGAAGGTTGTGGCTAGGCATGTGATGTAAATTAACATTTGTTGACACTTAACACACTTTTTCACATAATCATAGTAGTCTTGATTAAGGGTAGGCCAATAATGGCTGAATGAAGGATATGCTTAGCTACGGTGAGGCTAATAAAGTGTCCTTCATAGATACCATTTTGCATTTCCTTGATAGTGTGAGAGGATTTGTGACTACGTAGGCAACAAAAGAGTGGGCCATCAAAGCCATACTTATAAAGGATACCTCCTAGTATGGTATAACATGAGGTAATCTTAATAAATTCTCTCTGAACATTCTTTTACATGCTAAAAGAAACTATGATAAGGTTAAGATAGTCAAAGGTTTGTTGATACCAAAGGTCAGGTTGGGTTTCCTCAACATTAAAAATGGTGGGAGAATCTAGTTTGACATATGAAGGTTGGGTAAGTCTATGTGTAATGATAGATATATTGGAATTTAAGGGTGTGGATGGTATCTAAGAGGCAAGGGAAGCCATGGAGTTGATGAACTTGTTAGTATATTGTGGGGTTGACTGGATGTGGTAGTGTTCAAATGATGCTAAGAGTTTATATACTAGTTATTTGTACTATTGTAGAACATCATTCTTACACTAGTAATAGCCATTAATTTGATTGAAAAAAAGTTGGGAGTCACCAAATATATTTATTATTTTGATGCCTAGGGCTAATGTAGTTTAAAGGCCTATCATTAGGGCTTCATACTCAACCATATTTTTGGTACATTCAAAATCAATATTTAAGGACAAAGGAAAACATTCACTATCAAAGGGGATAATGATGATACCAAATCACCCACCACATTGACATTTTTATCCCTCAAAAAACATGGTGGCTTGATATGTGAAATCCATTTTAAAGAGGGTCACAATGGACTCGTCAAGGAAATCAAGAGGAGGAGGTTGATATTCTGCTAAAGGTGCTTCAACTAATTGGTTGGTAATGACTTACCCTTTAATCAACTTTTTGCTAAAGGAACTCAAGGTCAAACTCTGCTAGGATCATGAGCCATTTGGCCATACACTAGTTTTGGTATGGCTTGCAGTGTATGTATTTGAGTGGGTCAGTATTGGTTATGACATAAGTTTTATGGTTATAAAGGTAGTGGTGAAGTTTGGTGGCCATGAATAATAAATCTAAGTAAAGCTTCTTAGTATGGGTGTATTGAGTCTCATATTCTACTAGTGTGCAGCTAATGTAGTATAAAACTTTCTCTCTATGTTGTTTATCTTGGTTAGCCAACATTTCCCCTAGGGAATGGTTGGTGGTAGAGCTTTGAATGTAAAAGGGTTGGTCATCCTTGGGAGGGGTAAGGATAGGTGGTGACAAAAGGTACTCTTTGAGAAAATCAAAATCCTTTTGACATTCATTATTCCACTTCAAAGAGACATCCTTATTTAGAAGGTGGTGAAAAGGTTGGCATTGATCTAAAAGATGGGAAATAAAATGGAAAATGGATTGAAGCTTCCCTTGAAACCTATGGATTTTTTTGAGGTTGGTTAGAGGAGGCATGTCTAAGATTTCTTTGATTTTGGTAGGATTGACTTCTATTCCATGAAGGGAGATGATGAAGCCATGAATATTTCCTGACAAGACCCCAAAAATACACTTCTTGGGGTTAAGGTAGACATGATAATGGATAAGTCACTCAAAGATTATTTTGAGAATGACTAAATGATCCTTTTAGATTTTGGATTTTATGAGAAGGTCATCTACATATTCCTCTACAATCTTATGGATAAATTCATGGAAGATATAGGTCATGGCATGTTGGTAGGTTACACCAATGTTATTTAGTCCAATAGGCATGACTCTATAACAAAAGGTTCCCCAAATGGTGGTAAATGTAGTTTTATGCTAATCTTAAGAAGCAATTAAGATATGATTATAACTCAAGAACCCATCTTTGAGAGATAACATCTCATATTCGGCTATAAGATCAAATAGCTAGTTGATGCTTGATAGAGGAAAGTCATCCTTGAAATAGGTGAGGTTTAGGTCACTAAAGTATACACAAATGCATAGACACCATATGGATTTGGTGATAGATACAACATTTGAGACCCATTTGGGGTAGTTAATGGGTTAAATAAAGTTGATAGATCAAAGATGTTAAAGCTCTTTTTTGATGAGGAAGGTAATGTAAGGATACATGCATCAAAGATTTTTTTTGATAGGTTTGGCATCATAGTGAGTTATTATGTTATGGGTGGTGATGGTTGGGTCAATCCTAGGCATGTCATTATAAGACCAAGTAAAGGCTATGCTACTGTCTTAGATGAAAGAGGGGAAGTCTTTAAGTTCCTCAACATTCATTGATTGGTTGATTTTTACAATATGAGGGTTATTTGGAGTACTTGAGTCGATATCCATGGTGGATTCATTCAACATGGTTGAGGTCTTAGGAGGAAGGGTTTTATGGATAAATGAATATAGGGTACCAAGGTAGGTGAAGATATAATCATGATATTGACATTAAATAGTGTTAATAGTAGGAGAGTCTTCTCCTATCATCTTAGGATGGATCAAAGTGATGGTTATAGTCACCCCTTCCCTCTGATAAGTCAAGGTTCATAAGATGACCATGTTGATGAAAAAAAAGTTATGTGGGATGTTGTCATCATCTTCACACATAAAAGGTGGAGAGATAGATGAGTAGGGGGTACCCTCCTCAATAATGGTGATGGTAGGTGGTTTGGGTTACTTCTTGTTAGTTAGGATGAAACCAAGGCCATGATTCTCATGAGGCTTCCAAGTTTTAATGGTGATTAGCTCATGTGGGCCATGTTCATACTACCTAAGACCAAAGCCTTTCCAAGTACATTGATGGAGAAATGTCTTGGTGAAGCTTAGTTTGTCTATATAAGAGAAACTAATGGTAAATGGCTTAGGGGAGAGAGTGGTGGTAGAAGTGCCCAGGAGTTTATCAAGTCCTCCATAGACAAAATGGGTCTGATGGTCATGAGGTCCAAACGGAACAATAATGTTGACATTGGTGTCATATCCTAGCTAGTTGGTGAGTTGTTCATACTTGTGAGGATTAGGGAAAGAATCAAGGGATAAAAGGTGATACTTCCCTAGTGAAAGGTTATGGAATGTGGATTCTAAAGGGTCTATGATGGGATCTGATCAAATTGGATAGAGGAACTAGTCAATGCCTCATTGGTAGAAGGGAAGATGATATCCACTTTGGTGATTGAAAGTTGGGTTTTAGCTATTGAGGGTGTTTTGGATAGGGGTATGAGGACATCACTGGGGTGGTAGTCATGTTACATGTTGAGAAAGGACTCAGGTCAACTTGGATAGTGATGACCTAGCCTTCATGCTCAAAATTAATGTAATGGTATAGGGTAAAGGGGATGTAACCCATGGAATAGATCCAAAGTCATCCTAACAACACATTGTATTAGAATTCACCTTCTAATACATAAAAAAGTTTGGGGAATGTGTGGGGTCCTAAATGGATATGAAGGATGATAGTCCCTAAGGTAGTGGCCATGGTATCATTGAAGGAATGAAGGATGGCCAAAGATTTAGACATGACATTATTTGGCAAGTTGAGTTGCTTGTAGGCATGAGAGGAGATGATGTTAATGGTATCTCTCCCATCAACCATGACCTATTTGATACAATTTTGGTTGATTTAAGTAGTAAAAGAGAGAGAGAGATCTAGGTCATTAGGGTTAATGGAAGGTATTTCAAATTCTTTGAAGGTAACAAGGCTATAAATTTGAAGGTCACCAATAAAGGTAGCTAGAGATTGATGGTATTTGGGTTGGACTTTGATGGATTAAAAAGCCTCTATTAGTACTTGATGGTGTGGGGCAGAGGTAGAGATCAACTCATATAAGATCATCTTCATTTAGGTCTGATGAAGTTGCTTGAGGATAACTCTATGGATGGATTCTAAGGGGTTATATTGGGAGGTACCTAAAATAGACACCTTGGGTTTGGTTGAAGATAGAGAAGGTTGGGTGTGGGTTGGTTGGGAGGTTGAAGATGGATGTCCATGGAATGGACACTTTAGCCTTCACCTTATCTTTCTATTATGATCTTGTGACCACATTAATGGTATAAATATAAGGAGAGGTTGAAGTAGGAGATTGGTCAAACTTGTATTCACTCTTAGGTGAGAGTGGAGGAGTAGACAAGTGTTGGGTAGTTATGGTTCTTGGTTGGATTGGTATGGGGTCCATAAGAAGTTCATATATTAATAGATCATCCTCATCATAAAGCCAATGGATAATGGTTTGGAGAGCTTTGTAGTTATTCATATCATGGTTGGGTGTCCTGTGATAAGAACGCACTTGGTGTTCATTGTACCAAATAGGTTTTAAATCAAGAGGGTTAAAGGGTCTGATGGGAGGTAAAGATAAACACCAACTTGTAAAAACCTATGAAGAATGGTCGATTAGGACTTGGATAAAGTTGGTAGAGGTGTGCCGATCTTTGCTTTGATGGTTGAGGTAGAAGGTTGTTTGGGAATGGGTTTGGTGATAGGTGCTTTGGTAAGGCATTACACTTGGTTAATGGCTTTAGTTTAAGTAAGTAGTTTGATGTGATAGAGGTGGAATATCATAAGGTAGGTAGCTTAGGTATTTTTAGTGTGGTGAAGAGAGGCATGTTAGAAAGAAATTGTGAAAGTGTAACTAAAAGAGGTGATGGGGTTATAGTAGAGATAATGGGGTTCCTACTCAAGGTAGAGGGATGAGGTCCCAAAATAGAGGGAAAGGTTGAGGGAGGTAGAATTTAGGGCTTCAAGCCTTTAGGTGGCTTTACCTCTTTGGCCACTTTGCTTTAGTGGTTGGTTGGTGGGCTTGAGGAGGTTAGGTCCACTTTCATAGATAGGTGACTAAGGCTCAATGTAGGGGGGATAATAAGGCTTTTGATAGGTCTAGTTGGGGGTGATAGGAGAGGGTTTGGTTACTTGGGTCTTGGTTGGCTTAGGTGGTTGAGGGCTAGTTGGTTTGGTAGAGGATTTAGCTGGTTAGTTAGAGGGTTTGGTTGTTTGGGTGGATATGGTAAGAGGTTGGTAAATATAAGTGATGGGCTAGTTTTCTTGAGAAAGGGTTAGAGGTTCCATTTGGGTAATGTAAGGGAGACGTAATTACTACCAAAAGGTATCCTAGTCCAAGTTGGGTTGAGAAACTAAATCCAAACTTTAAACTAGTCATGAGAATGGTTTACAGATTAGTTTGGCTCCCTAGGTAATAGGTTCAAAGGATATACCTAAAGGTTGGGAGAGGGGTATAGTAACCTTGTCCTCTTCCTTAATCAAAGGATGTAGGGTTAAGGTAGGTGGGTCTTTGGTAGGATGAGTGGGCATGGGGATTTATTCCTCAGGAATTCCCTCTAAATAAGGGGTGGGTTGATCAATAGTTAAAGGTAAAGGTGAGGTGGCTATGGCGGGTGGTTATTTTGATATGAAATTTGAAAGAGAATCTAATGGCTCCACTACCTCAATAAATGGAGGGAGAGAGGATGGAACTTCCTCATTTTGGCTGCCTGAAGGAAGGGAAGTTAAGTCCACTATCTCGATAGATGGAGGGGGTGAAGAATAGGAAGATTGGGTAGTAAGTGCTTTAGAAATGAGAGCATTAAGGACCATGTTAATTATGTGGGCATCATGGGAACACTCAACATTATTATTCTAAATCTTAATAGGAGTATGGTTTGGGAAAAGTTTCCTGAATATATCAAGGGCTTGGTTTGATGGTGCATTAGGGTTTTCCAATGTAAGCTCCCCCTTGTCAATGAGGGATTGGACAAGGCTCTTGAAGGTATTACACATACTAACTTCATATCTTATAACTTGATGAAAGGCACATAGATAATTATCTTTTAACCAACTAGGTGCAAGATGAGAGTCATCAAACTACTAAGGAGGTTTGATAGGAAGAAGTTGAATGATGTTTTCTTCCAATAAATTCTCCAAGATGGATGCATAGGATTTTCCAAGTGGAGTGAATTGCTTTTAGTTATTCTAGGTTTGGCTCCTCATGTTTTACTTTGAGGAACTAGAGGAATTAGATTGGTTGATAAAAGGTGGATGAGTAGACTTTAAGATAATCACATTCATGGTTCCCTTTCTCTTGGTGTTGGTATTGGATTGGTTGCTTAACTTGGAGGAAGAAGCGTCATTGGTTTTGTAGGTTGAGTTATTATTTTTGATCTTTAGCTTTCCTTCATCAATGGCTCAATTCTCTAACTTACATGCCATGGTAAAGTCTTCATCGAAGGTTTGGAAGATTTGGACACATAGTGTAGAGGAGATATGATTGGCACATGCCTAAACAAATATCTCTATGAGATCAGGTTGAGGCAAGGAAAAGGAAAGTTGGTTAATCAAGATCTATTCTTATAGGCAAGGAAAGAGAGTTGCAACAAGACATGAACTGGGCCTCATAATTATAACTCACTTATGTAATGGCTTTCACATGGATGAGGATACATTATTTTTATAAAATCAAGGTGGGTGACTTGTATGTTAGTTGTTAAGGAGGTAGAACCTAATCATCGATAGTTAATTTGATTGTTAGTGGTCGAAGGTAAAGGGTAAACGTTGGGTTAAGCCAATTTAGTCAAACTAATTATAGGTTAAGTTTAGCTAAGGGTCAAAGGGTTAAATGGTCCCAAGGGGGTCCTAAGGTAGTTTAGGGGAATTATGACATTTGGAAACATGGTGTGAATATTTCTAGTGTCTACAGTTGGTTAAGCAATAAGGTGATTTAAAGGTGATAAAATAAATTGGGTGGTTAGTTTAGTTCTAAGTCATCTAGGTGGTTGGTACCTCCTTACAAGTGGGTGTTTATTAAATTCTAGTTGGGTTGGTACTTAGCTAATCTGGGTTGGTGGTCCATGTAAAGTTGGTGATTCACTAAATTTGATCTTTTGACTTGTAAAACTATAGTCCATTTGTAGATATCAATTGTTTTTCTTCCCCTTGAGGATTTCCAACTCATATGTGTGTTTTTTGTGTTATGCTCATGTGGATGACTCTTTATGAATTGTTATATCTTTATATTGATTTGATGGTTCAATGAATGTTAAATTACATGTGAAAGAAAGGTTTATGAGACTGATTCACCCCCCTCTCAATCATTGTGTTTCCAAGATTATCTTCAACTTTTACAAGTTTTGTTCCTATACCTACTTTTCTACTCCATAAACACTGATGTCTAGGATAGACATTAACATTGATTATAGTCTCCTAACCCAACACAAGAATTAAGTACCTTAAAGTCATATATTTTTCAAATAAAATATATCCTAATGTCAGCCTAAGTGATTTTATGTGAGTTATTTATCCAAAGGGGTCGATATAAATATAAGATCAACCCTCATTCATTCCTCACCTAGAATAAATCAAGGTAACCTATCAAAATCATTAAATCAAGCACTCAATAAAGTAATTATTCTATATTTTATCCTATTTTCATATTAATCATAGGGACAACACATATATAAGTCTAAAGTAATGGAGTAACCCAAGAGCCTAATTTTCTAAGTTACAAGCTAGGTCACTATTATACTTACTTTGAACATATTTCATGATTCACACACAATCCAACACATAGGGGATAGATACATCATTCTAATGACATATTGAAATTATTGGATATGTAATAAACACCCACTAACAGAGGGGTCTCTGGGGCCAGTGCAACACCATGTACCCATTAACCCATTTTTACCCAAGGTCACCATGAAGATGAAGAATTAGGATTTTAAAATTTCATGAAAAGTGATAATCCATGACATGGATTTGAGTGCATCAAAGTGAAAGTAAATTAAAAATTAGAAACATCTAGGTGGTTACATCCTATTCCATAAAGCATTCCATATAGGACAATTGCATCAAACTTAGATAGTATCATCAATGTAACCATTCTAGGTTAATGTTAGTATCTAGAGGTCTAGAAGCATCCAAATTAGAATATGATGACTATTATAGAATCATATTTTAGAATATTTTTTACCTATCCTAGATCCAACATTATGTTAGCATTAGAACCAACTAATTTTATTACTTATTTATCATTTCTATACATAGCTTAGTTTTACTCTCTATATTTAACCTATAATCAACATAAGAAATTCAATGTATGTCTATACCTAAGTTAATCACCCAATTGGCATGTTGTAGATATGATTATCACCATTGAACATTATAATTTATATATTCTTAACCCTATCTAGTTGAGTTAAGGATCCTCATCCAACTTAGGGCTAAACATTTGGTGAACCCAATTTTTGAACATTAAACCTCAGGAAAATTAGGGTTTATTTATCTTTTCTATTACTCATAATTGATTGTTATAGTTTTTTAATCATGTTTTCTATGTATATGTCTATAAATTATTTCATGGTCCAAGACCTTATAGTTTCTATGGTTTACTACATTAGTTTCCTTATTAAAGATGTTAAGCAACTTTGTGCCAATAGTGAGAGGGTTTTTAATCAGAAATAACACTTGATCTATTTTTAAAATTCCTTTTGTAATGTTATATATCTAGTATTTATATGCCAACATGCATGCTCACAAACATTTGTTATAGATAAGTCTTATTCAAATGATAGATACCATCCCACACCCATTATTCAACCATATATTATATTGGATTCCTTAATCCATGAGGTTACTACTCAAAAAGGTAGGATTGCTAAACCTATTCCCCCACTTGTTAATATACAATAGGTGCCTCCTAAAACTAAGATTGTAATAAAATCTAAGGGATATGACATTATTGACCAATTGAGTAATACTCATGTAAAAATTTCAATCCTTGAGGTCCTAAAGTAATCCAAGTCTATAGGGATATTCTATATGAAGCATTATGTGAGACACACATTCCAAGTGATATGAAGCCTACTTATTTTGAGGATATTGTAAAGGATCTCAAGAACAATAACAATCTCATCACCTTTGATCTAAAAAATTTACCATCCAAATATATTATTGAGTAAAAGTTACCTTTGTTTATAAAAGTGATAATGAAATATAAAGGTATCAAAAAGGTACTCATTGATAATAGATCAGGTCTAAACATTTTTAGCATACAATTCCTAACCACCATGGGTATTAACACCAATCTTCTTCAAAAAACTATTATGCACATAAAAGGGTTTGACAATTCACATATCCCTCTAGTTGGTCAAATCACATTGGATGTGACCTTAGGACCAAAAAATGATTTTAGCTAATTTTTAGGTAATGTCTCAATCATTAAAATATAATTTATTTTTGGGTATACCTTGGAAACATTTAATGTAACTTGTCCCATCTACACCTCATCAATGTTTAAAATTCATAAATGATGGGACCTTATTATCCATGCATGTTGATGATGAACCTTTAATTTTTTTCAAAATGATACATTATGAAACTAAAAGGAATCCCTATAGTGGTACCACCTAAACAATCCATCCCTATTGAGAATATAAATATGTATGAAATAGGTGAGTAAATTATAATGGATCCTTTGTCTTCAAATGAAAATAAGGAACTAAACTCTAACATACACATATATATGCACAGAGAGAAAGAATCATCACCAAAAGAGCTAGTAAAACTAAAAGATCCCCTAACATTTGAGATTATTTTATTGGTCAATATCGAGAAAAAAGATGACCATGTTTTAGAATACTATGGTAGTGATCATGATACAACTTATGATATGATATATGAGAAAAATGTGAAAATTATAATTCGATCCATTTGATCACTTATCACCTAACCTATTCAAAAATTTGGATCATGACATATATAAGATAAATCCACTTGCATAAAATATCAAATGAAATCTAGATAAGGGAAAAAATAAAAATAGAAGCTGAGCAAGTAAATACTTTTTAATCCCTACACCCCTCTTGGTTGAAAACATTGATTCAACCTTGTAAGGGTCAAATGTAAATTCATCATGTGAACAATGCGAAGTCTTATCAAAAGGATTCACATTTTTTTTTATAGATCATCACACATCAAGATACTCTAAATACCATGTCATCAATGTTAGTTGATCATAATATGATTTAATTACCTTCTACTAGACACAAATCACATAGTAGATTTTTACCCACAGGAAATATGATACCATACTATAAATATCATTATATCAGTGGCCATCATACCAATCAATGTGAGACATTGAAGAACTAAATTAAAAAAATATAAGAATGAAGGACACATACATATTGTGTCTAATATGAGGAAAAGGCAAAATCCCTCCTCGCTTTCAAAAAGAACTCTCTCAAAGTAACCAAAACATGAGGATTTAACTATTACTAAGAATATTGACAGGGTATATTACCACCTTATCTAGTTTTATAACAAGTGGGATACAAATTTTGGTACCAATTTTCTCTCAAAATTGGGATATTTTATAGATGAACTAATATACTCTATGTTCCTGCAATAATATTGAGGATACATCAAGTTACCTATCACCTATGGAACATGTAGAAACTTAGACCATATGGGTATTAAACCATGAACCACATTTGAAATTAAATTTGGAAAAGATTGGCTATCATATTGGAATTCTAAGCTATATTATACAAACATGTGTGTTAATTTTATTAATATGGATAATACAATTTACATATGGCATGATGGCCATGATTATTTACATGCACCATGGGCTTCATGTAAACCATTAATTTTTTTTTTGAAGTGGTGGTAGTACAATGATATAAATTAATCTTAAGAAATTTTTTATGTGGTACTAAACCTTTTGATGATGAGTAATTCCCTTATTAGACTCTTCAAACATTCCAAAAATACCAAAAAAATAAAAAACATTAAAAAATCCAAAAACTACATGTTCGATTGGCTCCTTAACATCTATGTGTTAGTTACATGTTGATGGATAGTCTACCTATTAATTCCAAAAACACACATATGTGCTGAACTTATACTTGAGTGGGATAAAAACATACACAAATACATTATCTATTCTTATTTTAGATGTTAATCTTTCCCTCTACTCATGTCATGTAGACAATGGGGGCATCTGCTTATTTGATCTTAATACACACATGTTATATGATTTGATAAGCAAATCTCATTAACATGTTTGATATTACATGTGTAATTACACATTACTTTATACATGATTATATATTATACAAGGTACTTGATATGTTATGCACTTAACATTTTTTCCTAACACATTTGATCCATGGGCTACTATGACATGTTTATGTTGGTTGCTTATGATTTACTTTATGAAATTATTTAAATATCATGTATTATTATTATATTATTTGTTCAAGCATTTGAATATGCTCCTTTACTTATGACTGCCATACATATCTATGCTTTCATTGTAATTTGCATATGTCATTACTTGTTGTATGGACATTTGAATATGTCATTTTTGTTCTCATGGGCATTCAAATAAGTCATGTCCTTTTGATTTCTGTAATTTGTTAATGCCGCTTGTTTGTGGTCTCCTTGGAGTAATTATTTATGAATTACTTTTGAGTGCTCTTATGTGTGTGCTTGGTTTATTATTGAGCTTATACTATTACTATCTATATGTTTACCTGGTCCTTATCATAAATCTTACACCTTCATATTATTGCATTGGTTCTATGAGATTTAATGTGATATTTACCTAGATATATTCCTTCTATATTCTAGATGGGTTCCATTCATATATTATACAGTAATCTTATCCTTTTAATGTGAGGTAACTACTAGTTCCTATCTTTCTCTCACCTTAAAGGGGGGCATATTAATGGGGGAATTTCATAGAGGCATGCTATCCACACTTGGCATAGTTTTCATATTCAATGAGTTCATTTCATATGTGCATGGATTCCACACATTCACAATTTTTAGATTTAGTGGGGGCATGTCATTTGGGCATGACTTCCACACTTTCATAGTTTTTATATTCAGTGGGGGCATGCTTTGGAAGCATGTTCTACACACTTATTCAATATTTAACATCTCCAGATTATAATGGGGGCATATTTTGGAAACATGTTCTCCACATTGGTATTTATATTAGTTTTCATATTTATCCATATATAGGGGGGGCATTATTTTTAATAATGTTATCCACACTTACATAATTTTTATGAATTGGCCAAAGCACACTATTCTATGATTCAAATTCATAGTTGTGGAAGAATTCTATACATTGGTACCATTGTTATACATAGTTTCAACATGAGACATATCAAAGGTTTATATGCTATGTAATTTGTACTTAATATTATATAATCCAAACTAGTTTTAGATTCTAAAACTCTCTTATGTATTGATACCCTAGTTATAATTTTATAGAATCTATTGAGTTAGTCTATTGTAATAGTCGGTTCAATTTTTTGTATGGTTGAGGTGATTAAATCAATCAATCTTATCAAGTTTTTAGGTTGGAATTTATTGTATCATCAAAATTCACATGGTTATAAGTATCACTGGGTTGCATAATTGAGCTAATATCAATTTCTAAGTGGCAACTCACCTTTGATCCAAGGTTAGGGCATTTAAATTACAATCTCTCTATCTCTATCTACTTATTTATATGTATTTTCATGATTTATCTATATTTGTTTTAATATTATTCTCATAGCCTTACAATGATACATATTGTTAAAATCAACTTGCCAATAGGTAAGGCAATTAAATAGACACACAAATGTACTCCTAAACCTTGATATTTAAATTTCAATCTATTTCAAGTACTTTCAATTCTAGATTATATGAACTAATTATATACTGTAACATGCACTTGGTTATAGGTTAATCACCAAAAAATCACTCAAGTTGGGAACACACAAAGCTAATGTGTGTTATACACAATTAGGTATGCATTCCTTTACTTTAAACTAACAATTTCATTACTAGATTAAAGGGTGGGGATAATGTAAATGATATTTATGGCTTATATATCACCTCAGTGTTGTACACTTAGAAAACTTAGACCTTGGTTGTTCCTCTTAGTTCTAAACCTTTCCCAATTCTACAAGTTTTACATCTACTATATCTTATGCCCCTTGGCCTATCTCTTAGTTTGATCAATATTATGTTGATGACTCAAGCCTTCTATATTTCCTAGAATGTTAAAAATGTACTTATCTTGCACTTTTTCAAGTTTTGAGCTTGTACCTATTTTCCTTCTTCCTAAACACTAACATTTAGGATAAACACTAGCATCAACTCTAGTGTCCTAACCTAATACAAGTTTTAAGTGCCCTTAAATCATCTATTTTTCAAAATAAATGTATCCAAATGGTTATCCTAAGTGATTTTATTCAATTTATTCATCCAAAGGGATTGGTATAAACACAATATCAACCCTCATTCATTTCTCACCTAACACAAACTAAAGAAACCTATCAAAAACATTAAATCCATCACTCAATAAAGAATTTTTTTCCTATTTTCATATAAATCATAGGGATAACACATACAAAAGTTTAAAGTACTAAAGGAATAGCCCAAGATCCCAACTATCTAAGTTACAAGATATGTCACTATTGTACTTACTTTTCACATATTACATGGTTCACACACATGTCAACATGTAGGGGAGAACTATGTCAGACTGAGGCCCTCTTTAGAATATTAGCTATGTAGGTAGTGACCACTAATAAATGGTTACTTAGGGTTAGCTTGAAGTCATGTGCCCACTAAACCATTTTCCCCAAGGTCACCATGAAGATGAAGAACTAGGGTTTTAACATTTCATGAGGAGAGACAATCCATGAACCAAATATGAATGCACTAGAGTAAAGGCTAAGTCAAACTTAGAGGTATACATATGGTGAAATCCTATTCCAAAATGTATTCTATATAAGACACTTATATCAAACCTAGACAATAACATTGATGACACCATCTTAGGATGACGTTAGTGTCCAGAGATCTAGAAGCATTCAAAATAGAATATAATGATTGTTATAAAATCATGTTCTGGACTTCTTTGTACATGTTCTAAATATAACATTATGTTAGATTCAAAACTAAATAAGTATATTAATTATTTATCATTTCCATATATAACTTAGCTATACTTTCTATATTTAGCCTATAATCAACATAAGAAATTTAGTGTATGTTTATATCTAAATTTAACACCCAATTATCCTATTGTAAATTTGATTATCACCCTTGTGTATTATCATTTATATATTCTTAACCTTATCTACCCAAGTTAAGTATACTCATCTAATTTAGGTTTAAAAAATGTGCCTCTCCTCTACTCATTTCATATGGATATTGGAAGCATACACTTATTTTATAATGATACATGCATGTTATGTCATTCTATGGTCACTTTAAATTTAAATATACTTACAATTTAAATATCAAGTACTTACACATATATTCAAGGACTAGTATGTTATGATTATAGAGGTTGTTTATGCTTTAATTTATGCACTTCCTTGAAGGTATTGCCTTGATATTATCTATATTATTTAATCATTTGAATATGCTCCATAGTTTGAAACCCACATGCCTTTTTTTTCCTCTTTAACATTTGAATATGTCATTATTTTTTACATAGACATTTGAATATGACATTATTTATTGTATAGACATTTGAATATGTCATCATTGATTTTGTGGACATTTGAATAAGTCATGTACCTTATATTGTGTGGCATTTGAAAATGCCCCTTATTTATGGTCTCCTTAGACCATTATCTTTTGTTTTACTTTTGAAAGCTCTTGTGTCTATGTTTGATTATTTTTTGAGATTGTAATATTAATATATATACAATTCCATCATTCACATTATTAATCTTAGGACTTTATGTGATCACATTATTTTATTTTTAATAATCTTACACATCAATTTTTTGAAAAATGATGAGATATCTAAGCTCAAACATGAAATTCAATACCAAAAGAGATTATTACTACTTTTCAAAACTCCTTTACTACTCATGTAGAGAAAATGCAATTGTATATTGACACTCTTATTATTAAATTTGTGTCCTTTAATAATGATAATAGCTATCATACTCATGAATCTCATTTTAATTTTAAAAAAAATCAACATCTTATGCACACTCCTTCAACCAACCCCAGTTTCAAAATCATGTAATCTATGGGCTATTCAGGTGATGCACTTGGTAAGTGCAAAGATGATATTCTTGAACCTATTTTGCCTACTTGTAATACAAATTTTAAAGGTCTTGGTTTTAATTATTCTCATTCTTCTAATGAAAATTTAGAATCTTATTGTCCTCCTCATTTAAGGATGTTTCATGAAACTTATTTTGATTATCATGCTTTTAATGCTCATGTTTTGGTTAAAACTATCAAACCCTATGTGCATTGTGAAAAAAATAGGCATCATATCTCTAAATGTTGAAAATTGCATCTTTGAAAATATTGTGGTAAATCCATACACGATAGTTTGCATTATTAGAAAATGATTAAATATCCCATTTCTAAGGGTAAAAATATTTGGATTTAAAAAAAAAAAAAATCTTCTAGAGACTTTGATATGTGTTCTTGTGATAATTATTCTAATAATTCATGAAAAATATATTTTCCAATTAACACATATTCTTTATATCCATTTTAATTAAAATCAATCCTGTATGAATTTCTTGATTTTTATTGTTTACTTTATTTAGAGATTTTGTGACTAACTTCTTTTCTTGAAGGTTTATGCACTTTATGATGAGAGTTGTCTTTGCTCAAATTTACCTAATTGTACCTCTATTTTTATTAATTTATGTATGTAGATTGTATTTTTATGATATATTGGTGACATAACTTGAAATATTGGTGTTAGCTTGCTTATTTTATAGTTTTATGGATCATTACTCCTTTTGGTTGGTCTTTGTTCCATGGCAGATAGACCACCTTGTCTAAAAAGGATTATTGGAGATTCTTGGTGATCACACTTTCTTTTTTATGACTTTTGACAACACCTTATCTTCTTTCTTCTCTAAATTTTTTTAATTCCTCTTGAAGGAAGATTCTATTAAGGGGAAGTATTATGTAATCTCAA
This sequence comes from Torreya grandis, assembly GCA_037957365.1. Lineage (NCBI taxonomy): Eukaryota > Viridiplantae > Streptophyta > Pinopsida > Cupressales > Taxaceae > Torreya > Torreya grandis. The sequence goes on along the minus strand of JARHVA010001035.1, from coordinate 1,378,551 downwards.
CTCCCTTATTTATTTGTAAATGTGTTCTCCACTTTTGTAACCCCTATTTAAGCTTAAGGGGGAGTGTTAGATAATTAACATTAATTTGAGTCCTTAAATTTTTAGGCTTATCCAAAATACTAATTATGTGTGCATTTATTATATTTGTAAATTCATATTATTCCTACCTTTATGAGGTGTCACTCACCTCCCTAATCCAATTGTTGGATTTAAATTTACTTGCATGTAACTCTCCCTTCCCCACATGTCACACACTTCCCTGTCTTTGTAAGGGACTATGCCATAAGTGGCACACACACCTGGGGGATTGTAAGGTCATAATGATATTATATGTAACTATAATTTTATTCTTGTAGCTTTAAAAAATATCCCTTTATCTCCTCCTTTACTTGCTAGAAACTCATATCTCTCTCTCTTTTCTTTTGTGCTCTTAATTCAATCTTGTACTTGTGGAGATTTTGGTAGCAAGCGTTATAATCAGATCACATGAGTTTTTATTTAATATGTTTGATTTACCACTTTAAAAATATTTATTTCATTTGTGATTTAATCCATAATAGGTAATATTTTTTCTTACTTTCATTAAATTCTACACTCTTCAATGTCATTACTAAACAATTTTGGCACAATTCCTAACATTAGATATGTTCCTTCTATATGATACTTAGTTCATACAAAGATTATAAAATTATATTATCCTCATGAGGTAAGATCAGTACTAGTTTATACATCCCCTCACATCAAAATGAGGGAATATTAGTGGGGTCATGCCATAGAGTCATGGATTCCACATTTTTCATAGTTCACTAGATTTAGATTATAGTGGAGGCATGTTTTGGAAACATGTTCTCCACACTTACACTAGTTTTCAAATATATATATATATATATATATATATATATATATATATATATATATATATATATATATATATATATATATATATATATATATATATATATATATATATATATATATATATATATATATAGTGGGGGCATGTTTTAGAAATATGTTATCCATACTTACACTAGTTTTTAGATTTAAATTATAGTGGGGAAATGTTTTAGAAACATTTTCTTCACACTTACATAGTTTTCAAATTGGCCACATTACACGGTTATATAATTTAGATACATATTTATAGTAGAATTCTATACATAGGTACCATTGTTATACATAGTTTTAGCATGAGACATACTTAAGGTAAATATAATATGAAAAGAGACCTAAAATTTGAAAAATAAAATCATATTTCATATTTTAAATTCTTCTATGGACTATCATCACCCATAATGTTGGACTTTTATTGACTATATTGAGCCAAGATACTTCAATAGTTGGTTCATTTTTGGAATGGTTGAGGTGATTAAATCACTCAATATTCCTAATTTTATAGGTTGAAATTGATTACATCATCCAACATTGATAGTTTTATAGTGTGTTTTGACTTGGTTTACTCATATTCACTGAAATATAAGTATGATTGGGTTGCACAGTTGAGCTAATCTCAACTGCCAACTGGAAAATCACCTTTTCTCCAAAATTAGGGGGTATGGGTCATCAAATTATCTCTATCTCCCTAGATATGAAATGTATGTATTTTATATTTGTTCTAACTTCATCTCTAATGATTCATAATGATAAATCTTTTTAAATCAAATTTTCAAAAGGCAAGGTGGTTTCATTGATACACATGTGTACTCCTATGCCTTTCTCTTTTTCAATTTAAATCATTTAAATGTTTTAAATTTCAGATTATATACACTAATTATATATTTTAACATGTTATTGGTTACATTTCAATCACCATCAAATCACTCAAGTTGGGCTCAAACAAAGGTAAGGTGTATTACACACATCTAGGATGTATTTATTTTCCTTTAAACTAGAAATTTCATTACTATATTAAAGGGGGGAATGTAGTCACTATTTATAAATTATATATCACCTTAGTATTATTTAATAAGAAAATACATATTATGGATGCAAATTTATATTATATACCTTCCCACTATATAAAATATTGCATACACTATCTCTTTGTGTTAAATTACTTATCTCTTAGTTTGACTAATGTTATTTTGAAGACTCAAACCTTGTATCATGCTTAGAATGTTATAAACCTACTTATCATCTATCTATAAAAGTTATATACATGTGCCTATTTTATAATTTCCCAAACACTTGAATCCCAGTTAGATGCCTATGTTGATGTGTCTTATCCCAACATAAGTGTTTAGTGCCCTAATGTCATCCAGTTTAATAATAAAACATATTTATATGGTCAACCTAAGTACTTTATATGTGAGATATTCTCCAAAGGGATTATTATATATATAAAATAAATCCTCATTGATTCAACACCTATCATAGACAAAACAATTGAAAAGGTAACATACCAAATGTATTCTATCAAAAATTGAAGTGAGAAAAAATTCCTTAGTTTATCCTATTTCCTTATTAGTCATAGGGATAACACATCTACATGTCTTATTTAATAAAGGAACATCCCATGAGTTATATTTTCCTAGTTAAAAATTAGGTCACTCTATATCATTGACACAAGACATCACATAGGAAATAACTACATAAATATGGGGCCCTCTTCATAGTGTTAGATATGTAGGCAACACTCATTTATAAAGGGGTATTTGGGGAAGCTCAACATTGTGTTCCCACTAACCTATTTTCCCTACTACCACTATGAAGGTGAATTACCAGGGATTTCTCATTTGACAAGGAGTGATAGTCCATGACCTAAATATGAATGCACTAGAGTGAAGGTGACATAAAAACTATAAGCTTCTAGGTGGTCGTATCTAGTTTTAGCAAGTATTTCATATTGGACACCTACATCCAAGTCAGACATAAACATTGACATAACTATCCCAGGTCAACATAAGTGTCCATGGATATAAAGGTATAATTTATAGAATTAGGTGACTAATCCAAAATTTAGATCTAGTACACTTTCTTCCTATTATAGATCTAGATCTATATTAGCATCATAACCAATGAAGTATCATGTTTTTATTATCATTGAAATATCTAGCATTATTTTACTTTTTATTTTTGGAATATATCAACATAATAAATTTAGTATATGTTTATCTAAGTTTTATAAATTAATTAGCATGCTTTGTAGATATTCTACCATCATTGTGCCCTAGGCTATATATAACCCCTTTAACCCTAGATCCCTTAATCTATATTTTAGGGTTAAACACAACCATAATTTCTTTTGTTAACTTTGAATATGAATCTATAGAATTTAATGATCCATTGTTATATTCATACATTGAAATATTGTGGTTATAAAAATTAATAAAATAAACCTCTTTATGCATTTCCTTGACTAAGGCTATGAAACCATCTAATATATGAGCATTTAAAACTAGTTGAGGTTATTTAGAAGCTACCACATGAACATCATATTTATTCTTAGTATTTTTATTAGCATGATTATCAAGAGAACTAGTAGATACTTTTAAATGTTTATCTTTTAAGAAATGAATTCATTCAATGTACTTTTCTATCCTTCCAATTATATGAAATTAATATTAATTAAGACATAAATCATATGTCTTAATGAAAATCACATATTGGTAGCATGAATCAAAGCTCTATGATAATCACAATATGCACTCACATCATAATTCTTAAGTAAAGGTTGAGATGAGTCAAACTAACATGAAGGAGGTAAATATATATTATTAAACCCAATTAATCATTTAAGAACTTGGTAAGGAATCTCTACTAACCATGTAAATTTTATTCACTCTATAGGTCATGTGGTTGAGATACTATATTAAATACATTATTGGTCTCATTGATAGCTTAAAAAGTATCAATATCATTAGCATTTGCATTGAGTTTTGTTTCACCTTGAAATTTTATAGCACTAGAGGTAGGCTCACTAGTCGAATATTTAATAAAATTAGCTTATAAAATATTTTTATTTCATAGTTCTTAATTGTATGTAAATTTTCATCTAAATATTGATGTTAAAAATCACTTTTTCCATAATAGGTTGGAGTAAACATTGAGAGAAAAAAATTAGTATTGGGTAGTTAGTGAGACATGTTTGTAATATTTCTTTTTAATTCAATAATATGCTCACTAATAGGCTAAATTATTCCTTGTTTATGTTGTGATAGCAATGAAAACATGACCTTTTGATAAATTGATCGAAAAATGAGATAAGAAACTATCAACCAAAGAATTAAAGTAACACATAGATATTGATGGTATACTAAAAAACCAAACCAATACATAATACCTAAGACTAATACAAAATAACTTAGCTAATAATTTATCATTTTGAAATTTTGAAAGACATGAAGCATAAAATATTTGATGTGTTATTAGGGATCACCATTTCCATTGAAAAATTAAAATTTAGGTGTAATAAAACTAGTATGAAAAGGGTAGATAAGGACATCATAAGCCAATGGATTGAGTAATATATGATGATAATTAAGCATGTGACTCAATTTTTTAAATATTTGGGGAGTTTTTGAATTTATGCTTACATATTTTCAATAGTTTTTCAAGGAAGTAATTCTTGATAAGTAGGATAAGAGATAGGTTTAGGCATAAACACTCTATTATTTTGAGAAAAAATGTGACAAAAAATGTAGATTAAAAATAGGTCTAGAAGTAGGAGGTACAAGATAAGATTTAAGAGCAAGTTTTGAATAAATGTAAATAATAACTTGAGTAGAAGTAATAATGAGAGGCACAAGAATTGAATCTATTATATAAATAGTCTCATTACCTATATGAAATAAGACCCTATAGTGGGTGAAAACAAGCCATTCAAAGATTCATTTGCAATGTTTACTTTCTTATATATAGTTTCCTTAGCTACATTTCTCTTTTTTAATTAAAATAGTTATTATGTGATTAAATTGATCATTATGTTCCTTAATACTTTGTCTAAAACTAGATGTAAATTTTACTTGTTTATACTAACATCATAATTTTATACATTTGAATATCTAATAACACCATTATCATTCATTAAGTTATATTACATATCATTATCATCAAAAGCATTGGAATTAATAACCCATAAAATTAAATCATTTTTATTTTAATAATTAATATTTTAATTATTTGCATTGTAATTTACATGTGTATCAATACGAGTATGAATTTTATCAATAATTGATATTTTATTTTTCACACAAGTATGAGTACCAAGTAAAGGAATTTGAAGAAAAACAATAAGTCATTTTTCCTAGTAGGTGTATTATATCTAAATTTATTATATAATACATGAGAGAAACACATATAACATGAAAAAATATATTGCCAATGACATCAAAATAATAAATCACAACTCTAAATGAATCAGATCTAAAAACATCAAAATTAGGGCCTAGAGGGGAAAATAACATAAAATCCTAGATTGGAATGTAATAGGGATTAAGTTCACTAGAATAAAAAACTAAATGTTTTTTTTAAGAGGGATGAGGTTAATTTAAAAATATAAGTAGGGGCATAGGGGTTGAAAACACTAAAAAAATCACAATAAAATGGATCGTAGGAAAATATAACTTAATTATAGTAAAATATAGTAAATAAAACCTAGATATGATAATAGGGCTATAAAATGAAAGTGTAAGCAAGATTAAATAAAACTATCATTTTTCTCTTAATAGAGTAGGATTTAAATAATGTTAATTGAATAGATTCTATGTGTACTTGGATGAGAACGTAAAGACAAATGATATTTTTAGTTCTAGCAGAGGCTAAACTAAAACTCAAATGTCAAGAGAAAAGGGTTCTAAAGCCTAAGACTATGACACAAGGATATAGATCTCACAATAACTCAATATAGTAAAATGGTTGTAAGTATGATTTAAATATGAAAGTAAATCAAATGATTGTAATGGGGTATAAGTAAGGTAAATGATGGGTGAGTGATTATAAACAAGGTAAGGTGAAATGGTCCAACTAATGGGGATCTATACAACCTAAATTGATTAATGGAAAGATTAATCAAACTTATATATATATATATATATATATATATATATATATTATCTTATTAAATACAAGGAATATCCTAAGAAAAGACACACACACATGCACATTCAAATTAATAAATAACATCTAATATAATAACTAAGTAAATGAAAGAGTATATAAATATAAATAATTTCCTTTGATTAGACCTGTTGATGCTTCAATCTTTCACTTTAGACCAAATGGAACTTTACATGATAATTTTTTTTATGTTGAAGACCTAAAATGATTGGATTAAGACCTAGATATCCTTAGTTAGTAATTCCAAAATACATCTCCTATTGAGATTCAAAGACACCATAAGACAAGACCTCCAAAATAAGTTTATAAACCACTAACTCTCTCAATAATATTTATGGAAGCAATAAAAGTGCAAATATAGTGAATTAATGTGATATATATATATATATATATATATATATATATATATATATATATATATATATATATATATATATATATATATAACTAATAATTAAATATGATCCTTATATATGGTTCTAATATTTAAAAGATACCTTAAACTCTAATCCAATAGTAACATCTAGTTTGAGACAATTCTAAGATTTTAGTTAGCACGATACAGTATTGGCCAAGTAGGTATAGTAAACATGTTACAAAACACACTCATAAATTTATTAGAAAATTTTATATTATAAAATAAATACTTAAGAAAAAAAATGTATCATCTAGGTTGATATCATAGGATATAGGGAAGCTATTAAATATAGATAGGAAGTAGATGAAGAGGAAAGATTGATAGAGACGTAAAATAATTTAGATTGATAGTAGTGATGGTGTCAGATAATATTATTTAAAAAAATATAAAAAATTACCATGATCCAATCTTAATCCATTCTTGGTACACCCTTTAATGTGTGCACTCAAAGATATTGATGCATTAACAAGTTGTTGCAAGACAAAACATTAATAAAGTGATAAATAAAAAATATTAGGTGTATACGTGTTCTCCAAATAAAGTTAATAATGTGTCACAATAGTATAATTTGGGATGGTTATTTGGGAAATATACATAGTAAGACAAAAGCATAACTAATAATAAATTCTCAAATAAGTATCAACAAGTGAATTATTAAAAGTAATATATGCATATATTGATTAATTTTATGCATAAATGATGCATGAAAATACCATAGTATCAATTATGGAGGGCACAATAACGTCATTTGAGAAACATTAAGGATACATGGCTAAAAATTTGATAAAATGAATGCACACATACCTATGGTATTCAATAAATGGATGAAAATGAAACACTCTTAGAGGAAGGTTGATAAACTTGGAAAATTTAGAAAGCCAAGATCAATAAGGTTAGGTCAATACCAAGAGACAAGGAATTAAAAACACATGACTATAAAAAATCCAATGTGAGATAGATGGAAATTAAAATAAAAGAAATGGGAATAAAGTGACTATAAAACATCCTAATTAAGATAGGTGCAAATCAAAATCAAATAAAGGAGAGTGAAATAAAGTCCAAAATTATTATTAAAACATCTAGTATAAGACAAGTAAAAACTTAAATCAAATAAGGAAAAGTGAAAGAGCATGTAAAATGACTATAAAATCTAGAGTATGACAAGTGAAAAAGTAAATCAAACAAGGATGTGTGACAAATAATATCAAACATTAATGAGTGAAAACTCAAAAGTAATACTCAATCTAAATAAAAAATTAGAAAAAATGATCTAGAGACATGACTATGATGATGGAGATGGTGCAGATACAAATGGTGATGAGAATATATCAATAAGCCATAGTTGTATTTCTTGAGGTATTAAAATGTAATAAAAAACTATAAATCCAAGAGGCACTATAAATGAAAACTAAAACTAAAATATGAAGCAAATAAATAGAAAATGGAAATGTAAAGAATAGGGATATGATAAAATAAAATAAATACCTAGTAAGGGGATATTAGTAAATATATAATGTAGATAAAATGAATGAAATATAACATGAGGGTGATGAATGAATCCTTAGCAGATACAAGATGCTCTAATCAAGTGGGTATGGATAAGAGTTGTTAATATTAAAAATCTATAGAACCCCACCTACCAGGCATAAGTTTAGGCTAAGATGTAGAATATATATATCATCCCATAAATGATATATGCATGAAAAATAAAAGTATCCTACCTTCCTCCTATATGTTCCCTACTCCTCAGGACCCCTTAAAAAACTATTAATATACTATGAAGATTGGGTACTTGTGTGAGAAATTATGTGGCACTAAAATGTGAGAAGGTTGATAATGGTGAAATAAGATATCCTTCCCTAGTTTACTAACCTAGCGCACCCCAATAGGTTTAGGCTATATAATGATTTTAACTATGGAGTTTGAGATTCAATTATAATAGGAAATGTGTGAGAAATATCACATCTTTTAGTGTAATCTAAATTTTAATATTTGATTTTCTTTTTAAAATTGCCTTGTCTTATGATATGAATTTAACTCTTTTGTATTTTTCAAGTTTCTTCATCCATACATATTTGAAAAAACCAAACATGGGTGATAAATAAAAATAACATATGAGATCTTAAACATAGCCTTTAGAGAGTAGGAAATACATAACATGGTGCCTAAAAGACTCCAATAATTACACCATAGGAAATAGTGCAATATCAAAATTGATTTAAGTGTTCTTAAAGTGGAATGAAATGGAAATATGGGGATTTAGGAAGATCCATCTATGTGAAAAGGGTTATATAATGATGATATGTTAGTAGTTTACCACAAGAAGAGCTAACTTTCCTTCAAAAGTTACTATGCTAAAAGAGGGATTTTAAAATACATAGAAATGAAGTTCAAATCATATAAAAGAGACCTAAGTAAGAAAAATACTATGAAAGGTGGTAATTGTGTCACTAGGGAAGATGTATTATTATACATAGGGTATAACACAAGCACTAATAATATGAATCATACCAATATATGGGAAATTATAGAATATGTCAAAGAATCACTAGAAAATTGAGGCTAACTAAAAAATTGTAAGTGTGATAAAATAACTTTGAAGGTGATATCCAAGATCTAAAAGGAAAACAAAGGCCAAATGAAATTTTTCCCAAAAGAGGGTGAAGTTAAAGATATACTAGACATTATAACCCAAGGTGATACCTAAGATCCATAAGACAAATGTAAAATATTATGATATAAACAAAACATGTACAAAAAACATACTATATGCTAAAAATTTATACTATTAAATTTAATTATGTGAAAATGTGTAGTAAATAAACTTAAATAATTAGCTATTCATAAGTGCCTAAATATTTTGACATACATCATCACTAGCATCTATCAAATCATGTTGTAACTAGTATTTATCTTGGACCATGGTATCTTATACTATTTTTAAGAGTCATGATATAACTACCTATAAAATGATCTCTAAGGAAAAAGTAGATACATTAGAAGGAGGAATTCACATGGCCTCTCAATGTAAAGAATCAATTATAGGAATATGTGATGACATGATACACATATCTTATAGTTTAAATTATGTTTTTGGTTTTAGGGGAGGTGTCTCCACCATATAAGATGAGTCATATGATAACTAGTAGGAACCATGAGGTGGAGGCCCATAAAGTCTCTAATTTTTTTTGGATAGATTTGCACAAGTGTATGATGTGTAGAACATTGATTCCAAAGATAATAAACCTCTCCATTTTTAGGGATATAATTAGGTGTAATATTTAGTGGCATAATGTTTGATAGACTAGTAAAATTAGCTACTTTGAGATGAAGTTCATTAAAATACATTTTAAAAGCTCAACAATTAGTCAAATAATTCATATTAATCCTATAGAAGTAATAAGAGTTCCTAAGATTATCATATCAAGGCGGTTGAATATCCATGGTAGGAGTTGGGCCTTACAATTAAGTTATGTTTTAAAAATATTTTATAAGATATACACATTTTACATAAATGACTAGATACCTTATGAAATTCACAATACAATTCTTCCTCTTGGGTGAGTGTGCACAGTGTTGAAACTAACCTATGTGGAGAATCATTTTGGTGTTTGTCTAGAATCTCATCAAAAAAATAATCACTATTAGAGAATATAATGGTTGATTTAGGAACTTGGTTTTATGTCAGATATCTTCTGGTATGCTCTGCACTATTGTTGTGACTCACCATAAACTCTATTGAATGATCAATATGGTGTTTTTATTTCTTTGGGAGACATCCTTAGTGTGGGATGTATAAGTGTGGCTAGTATATATAAATTTATTAATATTTATGGATTTTAAAATATATAAAACCAATAGGGTCTAGGAATATTTCCAAATTAAACATGCTTTGAAGATATAAGTAACAATAATTTTAGGTGAAGTAGAAGGCAATGTTGGATCCATTTTACACCTATCAACATTAATTGAAGGAGTATAACTGCCAATAAAATTGGAATGAGATTTATATTTAATTATTATAATTAATTTAATACTAGAGTAAGACTTATATTTCTATTAATATCACTAGAGACAGTAATGGTACCATAGGATTTGGGCATCTTTAGCTTATGTGCATATAAGTAAGTTTGGGTCATCTAAGGTGTAAGCATCATCATAATAAAGAGTTTAAAAATGTAAATTAATGGATTATACCACTAAAATGATAAAATATGTATGGGGAGTAGAATTATTAGGGATCACCACAAAATAATGAAACTTGTCTGTCAACTTATTGAAAGAGCAAGGTTGTAAGGTGGGTGGTAACTGAGCTATAATTCTAGAGGGGAGGTATGCCATTTTGATTTTTAAGATTATTTAACTAGAATCATCATCATTATAATATATTAGGCTAGGTATAATATTTACATAAATATTGTCATGAAAATTATAACCTTTTTTAATTGAAAGGATAGTCAAAACATTAATATTCATGGAAATGAATGTTAGGTAAAGGCTTAAGGTTTGGAATTTTAAATACACCACATTCTTGGAAATGTTAAAATAATCAAGGGTTAGTGTCATCTTGAATCTTGTAATTATTACCATTATAATTAAATTTCACACAATGGATTGTAGAAGAGGCCATGCCCTTCATATGATGAGTCCAAGGGTGGCCAAACAAAATGTTGTACAGTAGAAAAAAATTGAAAATCATAAGCTTAACATTAACTGTGATAAGAAATAACATGATAGGAATAAAAATAAATCATAATGGAATAAATTTAATTTTTTCATATCCTAAGGATGTAATTTGGGTATATTTAAGGTTTTGTTTAAAATATCCTAAAGTTTTTTTGAGTTTTATGGAGGTGACACAATTTATAGATCCTTCATCGATCAAGACGTGCTTGACATGAATGTCATAAACTTAGACACTAATGAAAAATGTAAGGTAATTTTTATGAATTAATTTTTATTCAAGGATCATATATGTTATAGGAAATTTTAGGGACAAAAATGATATTTTAGTTTGATCATTCTGGATGGACATCTCTTCACACTATTGTAAATAGTTTTCCTCAAACCTGGGTAGGGTAGCTTATTGCCACATAGGTGTTGGTTAATGAATGATAATATCCAAAAAAAATATAAATGAGATGTTTTATGTGACATGGATAAGTCCTCATGATCTCAAGAAATATAATTTGATATGGGAAATTATAAAGTTATTCTATGGGATCCCATTCATCAAAGCTAATATGTGCTAGATAGGATTGTGAAAGGGCGACTAAATTTTTAAGCGGATCAACAAGAGAAGAAGAAGATCTATATTTAATATAATTGGGAATAATTTTTATTTTATTAACATTTTTTTAATATTTAAGGTAGGATGAGCTAATTTTATCGGTCTGGTCAATGCAATTATTTTCTAAGAGACATAAGAAATAGATAATATTGACTTGGTTGATATGGTAGATTCAAAATTGGGGACAAATATATATTATACCAACCATGATAATATAATAAAAATAAATTTGGTAAATTAATTTTAATATACTAGGTTGGCTAATATGTTGGAATATCAATGAGCACAAAAGAGATAATTTCTTTAGATTCAATAGTCACAAAAAGGTGTGGAGAGTTATCTAAAATTTCTCTATAATTAGGATAAGGAATATTAGGCTAAAAGGGATAATGATTGATATAATAATATTCCTAATTCATATTTTTCATATTCACCAATTTTTTCATCATTATAAGATTTAGGATTAAGCAAGGTTTCAAAGACATTAGTAACTAGTTGGTAAGGTGTTTGTTTTTTATGATTAGATTCCTAATTTTTAGTGTGGTTTGGAGTAAACAGTAAGGTGAAAATTGGTTTGGTGAAGGGAATGACAATTGAACTTAGATTCATGAGCCTTGGTTACCTTATCATAGTATTTAATCTACTCTCTAATCATGGGTTCATGATCAAAGTTTGGATTAATAAATAATTTTAAAGTTAGATGCTTAAGTTGTTTACAAGTATTGTGCGAACATCCCTAATTTCTATGGAACCAATTTTATTAGGGATAATAACAAAGAGAAATAGGATGGGAGGTTTCAAATTAATTATATGAGGGTATATGATATCATTTCCTAATCTTATATGGGGAAATTTGTTGATGTATTTCACAATTGTTGTTTTGTGAAGGAAGAGGAGGATGTTGGAAGGGACTTCCCTCGATAAATGGGGAAATAGTCACTTCATCAAAGATTCCTAGATAGATAAAATTGATTATTATCTTGGAATAATATGTATTAGAGACATATTATTATATATTATTATTATTTTTATATCTCATAATAATTTAAGTTCTAAGCTTGGGTTTGGAATGATTGAATTGTCTTAGAGGAAATCTTGACATTTAGCTTGATCTAAGGATTCCTCCAATGATTTTGGAAAAAGAGTCCTAATGATATAAATTACAATTTTGATTTAATTACATTCATGAAAAGGTGGAAGAGGTTTTATTCCAACATATTGGGTTTGAAATTACTGTCTAAAATTTTCAAATGCTTAATAGAGGCTTGGGTATTCTCATTATTTCCTTGCTTGCAATTGATGAAGTGAACCAAGTTATTTTTAGGAAAACAATTGGATTGAAATTATTGCACAAATACATTAACTAAGTATTCCAAGATAAATATGGATTTTAAGTCTCTTTGATTATACCAATCTAAGGCATCAACAAATAAGGTTTTGGAAATAAGTTTAGTAAATGCAAAGGTGTTGAGTCCAATCTAGTCTTTTTATAGGTTACCAAAGGTAATGTAAAGTAATATCACTGTATCCATTATAAGATATCATATAAATGATACCACCTATGTTTATTTCTAAAATTTTATAGACTAAGCTTTCATTTTGTAGATGGTTGATGAATTTATTATAAAGCAGTGGTTATAGATATTAGAATAATAGCTTACTAGATAATACTATAGGAAATTGTACATGTATCCAATATTAAATAATTTGTGCATTAGTAAATGAAAGTAGTTGTAGGTGGTTTTCTACATTTAATAATTATATATGTATGCAATAGGAATCTAATGGAAAGATGCATTTATCACTTTTAGTAGAGTTAAACATAAAAAAAAATCAAGACAAAGCATTTTGAAGCTTAGATATTATGGGGAGCTAGATAATAATAAAAAACATAACAAAACTAGAAGAATAAGAGACAAATACCTTTCACCTTCCTTGTACCTCTGAATTTCTTGTTAAAATGGTAATTAGATTGTACCTGGATTTTGTCCAAATGTATTCTTTGTTGATGTTCTTGCTTTATGGGCAAAACCTCCCTTTGTTCACTTTGGTTTTGGCCTTGACATGTATTAGAAATGAAGCTATATCTTCAACCATTTGGCATTATAACTCTACACAAGAAAGCTTGTTAGAAGCAAGTGTGAGACCTTGTATTTATAAGTTTCAAACTAACCCCAACCTAGGTGTGATTAAGTTTAGGTTAACCTTGGGTTAGACTTATGAGTCCAAATATAATAAATAAGTCCTTAATTATGCATTTATGGAGGCATGTTTCAACATTTCTGATTTTTAAGGCATTTATGTTGAAATTTTACAATTCTTGACTTTGAAGATGATGACATCAGCATGACCTCATTTCCATTTGATATTTGTTGGATTTTTTTTTTTAGAAATTAAAAATTTAGTAATTCAACATGGATTGTTTAACCAAGAATTTAATTTGATTTTCTTGTTTAATTAATTCTACTTAGACTTTTAGTTATTTCAAGAATTAGATTAAGTTCCCTATTTAATTGGTTAAAAATGCCAGTTTTCTTGGTCACAAGATGATGCTTGAGGATGAATTCATGAGAGGTTATCATTTATTATAGGATAATACCCAAAATAAGGATGATTTGATGCAATTTTGGGCAGTTACATCTAATGTGTGGATGAATTTGGGATGTTGAGTATTTTCTAGGCTTAATTTACATTATTTAGTAGAAACTAGTCTGAAGTCTATTTATAAATGAATGTGGTAAAAAAGAAATGCATTTATTTTACCCTTATTTGACCAATAATTAAAATATATAGTCATAATAACAACTTCTTAAATAATGGAAAAGTTGCTATGTTGAAGATTTTAATTCTATGACTAATGCCGTAGAGGGTAGTTGATGAGCCCTAGATGCCCCCTCGAGGGATCAAGAAATAAATAGTGTCATTGAAAAAGCCCTAGAAAATAGGAAATGACATGGTCTAGGGGTAATGAAGGTTAAAATATTAATTTTCCCAAAGTTAATTATAATCAATGTCATAGTGATTTGCCCTTGTAGAGTGGTTGGGTCTAAATAATGATTTGACCAAAGGTGGTTCTAATCATTAGCATAGTGATTTGCCCCTATAGGGTGGATGGGTTGAAATAATTATTTGACCAAAGGTGGTTATAATCATTAGTGGAGTGATTTTACCTAGTAGGATACATTACTCATGTAATAAAAGTGGATTTACCCTAGTAAGTAAGAATAGATCATTAATTAGTCAAAATAACTTGTCACATCTGGGAAAATTGGAAAAGGGGAGTTCATGTAATAAATTTGTAATATAGATGAATGATGATCTAGAATATAATAAAAATAGCAATATAAAAGATCTACTAGTATGAAGATGCACATTCAAACTAGCACATAGTATGACCAAAAAATAATGTTGTTAAATGGGTCTCTAGAAAGGCCCAATAGCATAATCTAGTGATAAAAATGGTTAAAAAATAATGAATGTAACAATGAATGACACAAAAAATAGATTATAGACTCAAAAATAAGAAATCCTAGAATGAACAGAAGGAGCCTTAGGTACTAGGGGTGAAAATTTATATTTTTAAGCTATATATTCACCTGCATGGGGTGAATTTTTTTCATTTTCACCCAAACCATTTGAAAATTGGAGCTTTGACCTAGGAAGATAAATACAACAAACAATGGCATGTGGATGAGGATAGAGGCATGTGACTAACAAGGTGAGGGAACATAAGAGACCACCACATGATAGGCCACCAGTAAGTCACATCAACTAAGCCTTTTGGCCATTCATTATGCATTTAATGTTAGGGTTTTGAGGAAAAATGGTGAAGTCACAATTTTTATGGTAAGGAAAATGATAGCTTCTCTCTCCACTTTTTGGTGATTTCGTTAAAATCTAGTGGAAATCATCATTTTAATAATTTCACCAAAACCAGGCAAAATCATCATTTTCATGTAAAATGAAAATGGTGACTTCATTGATTTACTTTAGAAAATGCTAAATTGATGATTTTTCTTAAAATAGATGAAGTCACCATTTTTGTGAAAAATAAAAATGGCTACTTCACCATAATTTCAAAGTAAAATGGCGACTTCATCAAAAATATCAATTAGGTCATCTTTAGGGCAAACATGCAGTAAGTGGGTACTTTCTAGATAGTAGCATAGGCTAACATAGAGCTATATATGGTTTCAAGAGTGGCTTGAGGTACTGGTAATGTGTGAGCAATGTTCACACTACTTATGAATGCCATAGATTTGGATAGAGGACATGGTATAAATCTTGCACATTTTGGGTCTACATGACATAGCTCAGATGCCTATGATTATAGTAGATTCGGCCTATTTGAGTGTATTAGTAGAATGGTAGAACTCAAAGAATTATACTTTCTACCTACTAATAGGAGAGGCTACACTGATTCTTGAGGATACTTGGCATATCCTCAAACTACAAATGAGAGGCCAAGGTTATTTTGGATAGATCCTAGATAACAATAGGCTATATTAGATAAACTGATTAGTTATAAACACATTCCCATGGTCCTTGGAAAGGTCAAAATTGATTTGTTGGAGATGTATACTAATATTTGACTAGATGACCTTTTCATGAAGGACCTATCACCACCAACACTAATTGATAGAGAGGTCATTATTCTTATGGCTATTGTTAGTAACATATTACTACTTGATAAGAACATCTAATTATTTCACATGGGCTTAGATGGAGTGATCATATCTATGATGGATGATACTACCAAATTTACTTGGGGGATAATAGTATTAGCCTAACTATGTACATACTTGTATATCATGGCCTATTGAGGATGTTAGAGTATTTGCACTTCCAATTTTCTCTAGGTTTAGGGATGTGAGCACATTGCTATTGAGCGACCAATTATCTAGAGATGGGTATGAAGCCCATAATATATAGTGGAATATGGTTGGGTTTAGATAAGAGTAAGATACAAAGGACACTATGATGATATATACTTCTATCAACACATGTTAGATAAATTAATGAATGAGTTATTTTTTTGGTAGCCTTACCATATTAGTTGTAGTGGCCATAGGATGATTGGTATTTGATATTCATGACTACCTAATACTTCTTGATAGGTAGAGAGCCACATATTATCAAGGATTATAGGCTTGATTGAGTGTTATGATATTTTGGCATGCTATATGTCCCTATTGATCCAAGATAGTTTACACACAATACTCATGATATTAGTTGTGTGACTCTAATGATTCCTAGGAACATGGA
This sequence comes from Torreya grandis, assembly GCA_037957365.1. Classification (NCBI taxonomy): domain Eukaryota; kingdom Viridiplantae; phylum Streptophyta; class Pinopsida; order Cupressales; family Taxaceae; genus Torreya; species Torreya grandis. The sequence goes on along the minus strand of JARHVA010001035.1, from coordinate 1,361,521 downwards.
TGTGTGTAGTTATGGGTAAGTTATATAAACTTTGTGGGCCTATGTTGGTGGCCCAATAGATGTAAATGTGATTTTAGCATATTTTCTATGGTGGGCATAGTTTTTTCCTCTGATATTAATAGTACTAGTTCAAACACCACGATAGGTTTAGTTTGGACATGTACACATTGTGAAAGTATAGGATGTATAGATACAATTTGGGGATGGTGATCAAATGGATATCAATGAGGAGAGTGAGGTTAAAGATAAAATAAGTAGTGGTTCTAGTAGTGTCATTAGTAGTTGGAATAATAATTGGGGTGGGGATGAGGATGATGGAAATGATGGGGGAGATGAAGGGGATGATACATAGGCTATTATGGTAGACCCTAACTAGGTAGGTATTGATGAGCATTTTATATAGCTCATTATATCTCATATAAAATATCCATAAGTATTGAATCTTGGTTATTTATTGAATTACATTTAATATTTAAGGTCTCATTTAAGTAGGAAATGAGTGTAATTGTATTTTATTCATATGTTATATATTTTTGATTCTCTATCTTGTTATTTATGTCTAACTTGGATGAAATGAACACAATTTTGCATATAGAGATACATCCCTATGACAAGACTGTTTTGAGAAGTCATAAAGAGTTTTGGAAATAGTTTTGAAGAATCAACTTATAACACATCAATATACAAAGATATAAATCTCCAAAGATGCTCTAAAGATTCTCCAAAGCCCTACCTAGCCATGTTTCAAATATCCCTAGCCATGATATGAAGATGCTCAACTATACTCTATAGATCAATATAGAAAATACAAATATATATATATATATATATATATATATATATATATATATATATATATATTACCTTTTTAGATATCTTATTTTAGGCATTAATATTCATAGTAATGGTATAAAATGATCTAAATATAAATGAATTTCTATTTTGTAAAATCAGACATAGTCTCTTTTGATATATGTTAGTTATACTTTATCTATTGTTAGTTGAATCATTTCTAATACCTCCTTATAAGTGTGTAATCAGATTCCTAGAACTTCTATTTTGAATAAACATATTTGACTATTTAGATCACTAGATTTTATATTCTAAGAATAGTTGTTGAGATGTGTTTTAAATATATGTTTCCTCATTCCAAGATAATCAAAAATAGAGAAAATAATAGAGAGAAGAAACATTCGAGTGTAATTTTTCAAAACATATATATATGTTCCTTTTTATAAAGGAGTATTAATAAATTTTAACATTTCATTTTATTAATGAGTAAAAGCTGATCCTATTTTGAGGAAGGAACAAGGGACCACTTCTCTCTAAAGATCAAGAAAATTGGTATTTCTAGTTTATATTTTAAAAGTGTGTTTCTTTTGGTACAAGTATATTTCATTTTACTGTAAGTGTGATTTCTACTTTAATCCAAAGTGTGATTTCCCTTTTAACACAAGTGTGTTTCTTTTTAATGCAAGTGTGCTTTCATTAAATGCAAAGTTTGTTTTAGTTCAATGCAAGTGAGTTATTTTTATGCATAGTTTGTATTTCAATTCTCATAAGAGGTAAAGTTTATCAACTCATCTCCATATTCTAAATTTGTTAGGAAGTAGTCTAGGTGACAATAGACAATAAACATTATTACATTCTAAAATACAACATTGTCCTACCTAGTCGAGGAAGTTGAGTAAGGATATTGTAGTGTCTTATGCCAGATATTTAAGTTCTAAATGCTGATGGTGTAAACCAAAAAATCATTTTAACAAGGAATGCCATAGGAGATATTTAGTTAGAATTTTTTTTTAGATTTACTTTTTCTGCAACATAGAATTAGATCTTATTTTTTGTCCTTAGGATTTAGATATCAATGATAGAGTAAACACCCACAAAATAATAAACTATTAAATCAAATATCCAACATCTCATTGCATATAGCCTTGGACACTGGCCCTGGTAGAAAATGACACCAATCCATTGATTGGTTAAATAACATTTATAACAACAACCTATCATTTTTGGTACCATTATCAGGGACTCTTAATTAATAAGTGTTAGTGAGACTCTATATTATAGTTATACATGGAAAATTCAAAAACATTTGTATACCTCAAAAAAGAAAAAATGGACTCCTTAGATTTATGAACCACCCAAGATATTCTCAAGGATGATTTATCTCTAAAGAGTCCCAAATAAAATAAGAGGAGAGGATTCTATCCTTTCTAAAAAGATCAGGAAGTGAAATAAAGTCAATTTAAAGATGTATTCAAACTTTTTTGGATTCCTCTCATGAAAAATATTTATTTAACAAATAGATCCTACAAGAAGAGTTATATTTAGGACATTTTTTCCCATAGAAAGAATTGATCTTTAGAATCCCCTTTCTAGAATAGTCAAATTTGATTTGCAAGCCCAATAAGAAGAAGATCTAATCACCAACAAAGATTCTCCTCCTGAGGTATACCATAGGTTGTGAACCCAAGTAAATAACTTGTATTGGATTGATAACCAAAGTTGGGAAGAAAATATAGGAGATGAACATGCACATGTAGAAAACCCTGATTGACATCCTCAATAGGACAAAAAAATTCATATCCAATTAGTTTGGGTCCTAATGATATAACCTCTATGAAAAATATATTGCCATTTATTTTACCTTCTTTTATAGATAAATCCTTAGAAGATCTAAATCAGTTCCTCTTTGAATTTTAGGTTCTCTACCAAACATATGACTATGTCACTGAAAATAAAAAGTTGAAGTTATTCCAATCTACACTTAAGAATGTAGTTATGAGATGGTTCATGGGCCTTGAGGGTAATTCTATAAGTACTTGGGAAGAAATGGAAACTAAATTTATTAATAAATATCAAGATTATTATAGATTTAGAGAACAAAATGAATTTTTTTCAAGATCAAACAAAATGAAGATGAAACCTTTAAAGATTACCTTGATAGGTTTATATTTGCCCATAAACAGAGTGGTTACCAACTCATAAAGGAGTTCATAAATAAAAATCTTTCATAAAGGCCTAGATGATGATACACATGATGCTTTGAACCTAATAGGAAAGGATGGCATTGACGAGTTAACCTTTCATCATATTTTAGCATTATGTACTAACTATTCTAGAATAAGACCTAGCATAAGGAAATCATGGTTAGGAAAAACACCTGAAGTTGGATAATTAATGGAAGAATTTTCTAATTTAAAAATATATATACTAGTATAATTGACATCCACATTATATGGTTTTAAATCAAAGGCTAATACCACCAATATTAAATAATTGTCAATATATTATCCTAGATGTAGGCTTAAACATGTAATTATAAATTATCCTTTAGATATAATAGAGAAATGTGATATTTGTGACCTAGACCATGACAACAAGAATTGAAATAATATTCATACCATGAGAAACTAGGTAAAACAAGTAGTATATGCAGTTGAGGAAGTGAAATTTATTCAAAGACAAGGAAACTAGTACTCCTAACCTCAAAATCAATTTGATCCATGATTTCCTTCCAATCCATGCATGACACCATGGGTTGGACAAGTCATACAATAATGTGGGGACCACCACTATAAACACAACCATGAGTTACTCAAGAATGGATGCAATGGATGTGGGGGATGACTCAAAATACTTCAAAACCCTAGGCATATCAATAAAACCAATAGCCATATTGGATACAATAGTCGCCACCTCAATGGCCAAATCAATAATATCAAACACATGGAAGGTTTCCTCCATAATAGGATTTTATGCCTTCATAACCTCAGCCACCACTAATTGAGTAGTAGGTTAACAAACCATAGTTACCTACCCAACTAGTGGTAAATCCTAAGAATAGGTAAAATACTTCTATCTATGGAGCTAATCAAGAAAGTAGTGTTGCAAGTGGTCTAGTTAAGTGTAATAATGTTCAACTTAGGTTAGGAAAGGTATTAGGAGATTCACCAATTACCATAACTAAAATTCCCAGTGATGGAAACACTCTTGAGTCACCTATATTCCAAGAAACGAATAAAGACAAGGTATAATCCACCATAAACCCAATGACACTAATCACACCTCAAGATCCCCCTACTTTTCCATTTATTGAGAGGTTTAAGGAAGGAAAACCTAGGGAGGATTCTAAATTGGCGCAAGGATTAAGAGACATGAGGATACAAATTACATTGTTAAGAGCCATTAATGATATTCCTGAGTTCAATCAAATAATTAAAGGATTTTGCATCAAATCACCAAGTAAAAGAATAAATATCCTAAAATAATTTAGGTAACTATAAAAGTTACTTATTTACTAGTAGAAAACATACTTGTTCCTAAATACAAAGACCCTAGCAATCCCATAATGACTATGACAATTGGGAACAAGTCTATACCAAATGTGCTTGTAGATTTAGATGATTTCATCAACATAATGACTGCCAAAATAGTAGAATTTATCCCTTATAGGGCTTCAATCTACCACTATAATATTTTAAATGGTAGATCAATCCACTACTTCACCTGATGAAGCCATACAAAATGTTCTAGTCACCATAAAATCTTGGGAATACCCTATAGATTTCATGATACTTTGACCTAAACCCAAGAGGGTCAAATATATAATCATTCTTGAAAGACTTTGGATAGATATAGTCACAACATAAATTGATTTTATATCTGGTAATATTACCATTTATAATAGAATTTATGCCAAAAAAATCTCCTTTTATGTACCTATTAGATCTTCAATGGAGATTTTTAAATAGATATGGGTGGATCAACCTAAACAAAATTAGAATGGTGTGTCTTCCTTAGCCATAGTTACCATAAAATAATATGTCCAAGATTTTGAGGAATAGATAATAGAATATTTGGACCAAGATAACCTAGCTCCAAAGTCCAATAACCTAGCTCCAAAGTCTGAAAGCCTAGCTCCAAAGACTGATAGCTTAGCTCCAAAGACTAATATCTTAGCTCTGAAGACTAATAACTTAGCTCCAAATGTGAACAATTATGAATGGAAATAATTTAGATTCACTAATGAGAATAAATATAATTTCATAAGTTCCCCAAACATGTGATCTCATTTGTAAGATATCCAACAAGCCATAGTTGACTGGGCTCGAATAGGTAGAATTCATTTTTAAATGATTTTCATTGTCTATTGACCATTTACTCTCCAAAACTAAAACCTTTTACAAAGATGTGGCTAAATTTCATATGATACTACCACACATATGTCTATTAGATTCTTTGATGAGTGAATACAAGAATATAAATTCCATCATTCTAGGTACTAAAAAAATTGCAATCTATACCAATAAATTGTTCAATATCAATAGCTGGTTAATTGACCAGAAAGAAAGTAAAGTGTTTGATGTATTGGTTTGACACACAAAATCCTTCACTTGGGATTATAGTGATATGAAAGGAATATGTCCCTATGTCTATACCCATCACATCTATAATGAATCTATCAAATTAGTTAGATAACCACAATGAAGAATTAACCTAGCCTTGAAATAAATTATAAAGATAGAGATAGAAAAACTATTAAAATTTGGTTTCATTTATTATATATCTGATAGTCAATGGGCTTCACCTCTGGTCATTATACCTAATAATAATGAAAAATGGATAGTTTTCATAGATTACAGAGAACTAAATAAATCCACTATGAGAGATTACTTTCCTTTCCTTTTATTGATCAAGTCTTGGATAGCTTCATAGGAAATCAATACTTTTCATTTTTAGATAGGTTCAACAAATAAAATAAAATCAACATAACACCTAAATATCAATATAAAACTACATTTACCTACCCATAGAGATCATTTGCTTATACAGTCCTTATTTTTGGATTGTGAAATACACATGCTACCTTTCAAAGAGCAGTGTTATCCATATTTTTTGATCTTACAAATGATTTTGTGGAAGTATACATAGATAATTTCATTGTCCATGCTAGCACATTTGATGAATCCTTGAACAATTTGGATAAATTCATCACTAAATGTGAAAAACATCAAGTTTTTTTGAGTCATGATAAGTGTATAATAATAGTTGATGAAGGGATAGTATTAGGACATCATATATCTTCTTAAGGAATAAAAGTGGATCCCAATAAGATTGAGATAATTTATAGTCTCCCCATCCCTTAAACACAAACATATGGTAAAATTTTTATCGATCATGTAAGATTTTATATAAGATTTATTGAAGACTTTAGCAAAATAACTGCACCTTTATTTTCCTTGCTAATAGAAGACAATGAATTTATATGGAATGATAAGTGTCAATAAGATTTTGAAGCTTTAAAAAAAAATCATAACTACTATAGTTTTGAAAGGACCTAATTGGGAACAACCTTTTCATATTTATACTGATCCTTCTAATAATGCACTAGGGGCAGTTCTAGGACAAAGAGACGATGAATGAAAAATGTATGCCATTTATTATATCAGCAAGAATTTTACTCCCATAGAGAAAAACTACACTATCATAGAAAAATAATTTATTATTTTTTATGCCATAAACAAGTTTAGGCATTAGATTAGTAGTTATCAGGTATTTATTTATATATTTCATTCAAATATTAAGTACTTAATGAATAAACCAATAGTAGGTGGGAGAATTATTAAATGGCTACTAATATTGTAAGAATTTGATATTACCATCATAGACAAACTTTGAAAGTATAATGTGGTTACTGAATTTTTATCTAGATTGATCGCTATAGGTGAAGATGAACATATGGAGGATTCTTTGCTAGATGAACAACTATTTTCTATATCTACATACTCCCCGTGGTTTGTAGACATGGAAAATTAATTGGTAATAGGGAAGTCTACTCATTATTTTACTTCTAAAGAATAAAATGTTTGATTAAAACTAGTTCTCATTTTAAATGGTTTAAAGACATGTTATTTTAAACTAGATTTGATCATGTACTTCATAGGTGTGTCAGAGAAGATGAAGTATTTGAATCATAAGAGAATGCCATAGTGAACTAGGAAGAGGACATTATTTATCAAAAAGGACCATTCATAAGATTTTTGGTGTAGGTTATTATTGGCCATTTCTTTACAAGATTGTAAAAGGGTTTTTATGGTAATGTGATCCTTGCCAAAGGATGGGTAAGCCTACTATATCCTCATAAATGCCTCTTAAATCATAGGATCATGTTGAGATTTTGAGCTCTTAAATCTATTATTTTTTATCAAGGGACCTAATTCATGTATAACATGATCAATTATTTCACATTATTATACCAAATCAATCATTGAAAATCCTCACCATATCATCCCTAAGCTAATAGGCAAGTAGAGGTCACCAATCAAGAGCTTGAAAATTTTTTGACTAAAATAATGAACATTAGTAGGAAATATTGGGCAGATAGAGTACCTAAAGTAGTTTGGACATATAATACATGTAAGACTATCATAATATTATCTCTATATAAACTCGTGTTTGGAAAGAAACTTTTATTACCAATAGAGTTTGAATTATGGATGCTAAAGATAGTAGTTGATATGGGAATTAATCTTGATGAAGCACAAAAGGAAAGAATCATGTAACTGAATGGGATGGATAAACTAAGAATAGATGAACTCACTCAAACTAACATGATCTATAAGTAGAAAAAATAGTGGCATTATACTCATATCAAAGGAAAAAAATTTCAATAAGATGATTGGGTACTTCTATTTTATTATAAATTCTAACATTTCAAAGGTAATCTCAAGACAAGATGGTTGGGGCCATACCTAATCAAAACTATTCACAACAATGTCTCTATTCAACTTAAACCAATTGATGGTGACTAAAGGACACTTTTGGTCAATGTTCATAGAATTAAAGTGTATATAAGACCTTCTAGTAGGGAAGAATTCATTGAACAAAATCAAGAGCAATTTGACCTTATGTAAAAACCTAGTTCTTCCACTAGGGTCAAATGATCTTTGTGTAGACATAAAATAAGGGGGAGTGATAAAAACTAAAAAATGGTGGTTCTCATCCCTTAAAAATTCAAATTAAAAAAAGAGTATAAAAATGAAAAAATAAAAAATTAGTATAAAAATAAAAATTAAAAAACTATTGAAAAGTGAAAATCAGAAATGACACTTTTCATATGAAAATTCTACAATAAACATGAATTGTTCTCTTCTCAACTAGCTTATCTTCTCAAAACTGTTTATCCTTATAGGATATATGGTAACTTTAAGATATAAGCATGGATCCTTACAACAAAGGTATAGTTTTACTTCCTTCCTAATAAGTTAGACATTTTTTATTTTATATTCTTCATGCATGACCATTAGGTGGACAACACTTTTAAATATGGATAAGTTATTTTGATGCCATGTGGATATGACTAAGGCTGGTACCATTTCCAAATTTCAATATTTGATGTGAGGTTATTTCAAAAACCTTTTCAAAAGATGCATCCTAATGCAAAAATCATTACGAATATCATTTCAAGTGTTTCTAAGTATGATCTGTCACACCACATCATTGATGTTAACCCTAAAAAGTGCATTCTATGAAGTGCTTGTCCATCATTTCTACTATAATTTTTTTGATACCCCTTTATTTATATTCATTAATTCATCACATGCCAATTTCCTTTCCCTCTTCAATACTCTGTGAAATTTCAAGCTCAATTTTTCATCGTGCAAGCAAATTTTCAGTAATATTGTGAGCAACTAGGAAGATGGAGGGTAAGAAGAAAAGTGAACTAGAGTTAGCAAAACCTTTGTTACAAGATGAATCTTCTAGGGTTATTTTTGAAATAACAGGATGGATCAATTTCCTAAATACATTATAAGTTTTTTAGGAAAACATTATATAGGAATTTTTAGAAAATTTTGATTAAGATCATTCTATAATCTAGAGTGAGAATATTTCTATTAATTCCTCTATTATCAGTGAAATTTGAAGGGTTATTGAAGAAAGCATGGTTGTTACTGATAAATTGAGTTTTATTGATCTATTTAAAATATTCATTGATGGAAATGAACCTAATCTTAAGTTGTCCAAAAATCCACAAGGCATGGCGAGAGGAAACATTTCAGATAAACTTCTATCTCTATGAAATAATGGCTCATACTGGTCATGAAATACCTCACTTGTGATGGCTAGTTCACTATGGTCAATGGAAACACTATGTGATTTCTCATTCATTTGAAGAAAGGAATTGTATGCAATCAAAAATGCATCATATCTATAAATCAATCATATTGTTTCAATTTATTTCTCTCATTTCTTAATTTTAAAATCAAATAAAAGAAAGCAAGTAATAGGGTGTGTAGAGGAATACCTGGTAGAATGCACACGTGAATCCATATGAAGGTGGGAAATCCTCTTTGGCTATGAAGGAATAACCTACAAAGTAGAAGAAACACTAGAAAGGGGGTTTTTATATATTTGGTTGAGTGGATTGCCTAGCATGAGCTAGATTCAAAAAGCGTAATGCTTTCTAGGAGGAAGTCAATCCACTTTTTATGACAATCAAGTCTAAAATGATAAAAGTAGGTAATTGTAATCAATGATAAAAAAAATTAATATTTACAAGAAAGGAAATGATAAATTTCTTGCTAAAGAAAAAGATTAAATTTTGATGTTAGGTTGGTTGGGGTCTACTTCAAAAAATCAAAGAAGATCCTATGATAAGAGGGAAACACATAAAGTGGGGTTTGATTAGGGGTAAATGGGTGAAAATGGTTTGCTATAAATATATGCCACATTGAACCATCAGTGGTCAAGGGAATCATTGATGGTTGGGGTTGAATATTGGTGTTTGGGTGACCATTGATGGTTGGGTCTAATCATTGGTTTTGGTGACTATTGACAGTGGGAATATAATACTGGTAACTCTGATAAGATAGAGATATTATAAATAGGATAAATTAAAGTAAATAAGTGCAAGATACCTAAAGTTTGTTGAAGGGATCCTAGAGTAATTTGGTTAGAGTGACAGTGCTTCGAGCCTTTGAATGTTATTCTGATAGAGCTTTGGGTCACCACTGATATTGTTGGATACTTGGAAGGATGTTGGATACTTTCAAGAGATATTGAATGCAAAGTGATTGATTATGGATCCCTTTTCACTTCTTTTTCCTCTCTTTTTATAAGAATAATTTACTAAATGAGAATGGGGGAAGTTACTAATTTGATGTAGGATAAAGTTGCCAATCATTATCATCTTAAACACTTTATTTAAAGGCAAATTGTCATCTTGGGAGATGTTGATCTCACATAAAGCTAGCAATGCTTTAAATTTTAAATTAGGTTATGGACCCAACCATATATGATTAGGCTAACCATCAAAAATTAGGCTGATTATTAGCAATCAAGGGGCTAGGAAGAGATGGATGAAAAAATGGGTGAATAAAGTGATGTATTGAGCCATGAGTTGTGTTTAAGTTGTAAAAAAGTCTAATAGATGAGGTTGTCCACTAGACGTAAGGTCAAATGAGGGTCCACAATAAAATGACATAAAAAAATATCATGTATAATTTTTAGGTGTCTACATTTTACCCCTTTTGTTGTGTAGCTTTAAGAAAGATAAAAAATAAAATAAGAGGCTTGTCAAGGTCTAGGTCTGGTTACTTTGAGTATGGGAAGGGGTATTCCACCTCAAATAGGGAGATGTTTGAGGTAAATATGAAATCAAGTTAATGTTTGATAAATGATATATGGGTAGTCATAAGGTGGGTGATGTTAAAGGGGTTAGATAGGTTAGATGCAAGCCCGTACATAAAAGCAGACTAATGTGAACATAAGATTGCAATAGGGGAGATTAGTATAGTGTCAGTGAATGAAATAAAATACAAATAAATAACATACTAAGTTAACACCCTAAGCCTATCTCAAGGGGAGAGCATATTAAAACAACCAAATGAGAAACAAAACTATAATATAAAGACAAACAAATCCTTCACCTTCCTTGAATGCTCCAAACATCTTGTTGAAGTGGCTTGCTCAGCTTGTGCTTAATGAGTTTTCATCAAAGGAGGCTTGGCTATCTCCGCTTCTCCTTGGAACCTTTGTGATGGATTTGTCTTTGGATTGACTCAAAAATTTGACATTATAACACTAATTTCAATGGCTTTTATAATTATTTGTGTATTATAACTTTGAATTATCCAAGCTTAAAATTTAATAGGCAAGACCTCCTATTTATAAATTTTACAAAATGGCCAGAATCAACCTGAACCAGCCATCTCAAGATGGAGATGTGTGGATAAGGATTAATTAAATAATGTAATTAAAATTCATAAATAGGCTCATCAATATTTGGGATAAAGGGGCAAGAATGGGCATGGAGGGTCTTAGTGAGGCATGGGAGGCATGAAACTTGATATTTTATGAATTTATAGCCTAGGGATGTCTTCCCAAGAAATGATGTCACCTGATGTAGTTATTAAATATTCATTTCCAAAAAAAATAATTCAATAAGATATATGGGATTCTTAATTAATCTCATGATTTGGTTTAATCAGATCTTAAGCATGATTAAACACTTTGATGCAAACCTTGGATCTATGTGCACAAACTAATCAAATTGGTCAAAATGTCTTATTATTGGCTTGAAATGTGATTGGATTGAAATTAGGATGTAATTTTAGATGCTTTGGATTTTTTTTATCTCATTTAGGATGTTTCCAACATAAAATAACAAAAGAATGTGTCTTTCACAATAAATTTTATAGGAAAGAGCAATCTAGAGAACCTAGGTACAAAATTAGCATTTTGATTTGAAATGATCTCATCAAAGTTAGCTGGCCCATAAAATACATTACCCCATTTAAGAATATCCTATCCAAAATTAGCACTTGAATATGTCAATTTCAAATCTTTTAATGTGTTTTAGTGTTTTTAGGCCAAATTATGGATTTTAGTAAGAATTGGTCAAAAGCTTGATTGAAGGTTATGGGTGGCCATTTTTAGGTGTCTAAAGTTTGCCCCTATTTGGGAAGGCATTGAAAGATATAATCATAGTAACATATTCTCAAAGAATTAAAAGGTCATGTATGCCTACAACTGTAATGATGATGAACTAACTATGTGATTCCCCCTCAAGGGAATAATTGGCACAATGAAAGGTTAACAAACAGTCTATCAAAAATAAACAAGCAAAATGAGGGGACCAAAGAAAGGAAAATGATGGGATGAAAACATAATGAGTTTAAAAAAGTAATCAAAATCATTGAGAATGTAAGTGGGATGGTGTGTAATGGTTTACCCAAATGTGGTTATAAGCATTGTACTTTGATAGTGGTAACGTGGCATGAGAACAAAATGATTTTCCCAAAGGTGGTTATAGTCATTGAGAAGATGGAGATAACCTAGTTAGGATAGAAAAAAAAAGATAATAAAATGCCCCTATATGGGTAGAAAAATTAAAGTTGTGACAACACAATGATTTGCCTAAAGGTGGTTATAATTATTGAGAAATATATGTGGGATGGTGTGCAATGGTTTGCCAAAAGGTGGTTATAAGCATTAGACCCTAATTATGGAAAACATGACTGATTTGGCTGATGATGATGATGATGATGATGATGATGATGATGATGATATTATATATACTATAAAGATGAAATGGGACAACCTTCTAGTAGGGAGATGGTCATCCAAACTAACAAAGGTTAAATTTTTTTATTGCTTATTTAATCTATTTAGGATTGAATCAGGATGTCAGTGCTAAAGAAATGTTGATGCCACCATTATTGAATATATTTATTTAAGTTGAGGGTTATTTTATCACATGTCAATAGGCATCATGGTATAACATCATGAGGACTTGATTGAAATATGCATAAAGATTGACTCCCAAGATCTAATACTCAATAGAAACCAATGCACCAATGATATAAACCTTGACAACAATGTAAACACATGAATATGGATGGATTTAGGTGTAAGTGTGAGTAAATAATCACCCAATAAATGGACATAAACTAAATCAAGGCAATAGTGATGAAAGAAAAGAAACATACACACAAACAAAATAATAAAGAAACAAATAAATTAATTTAAGCCATACGAACATTGCCCCTAGAAAATAGGTGACAACTTAAAAAAATAACATAATGGGGGAATATAAGAAAAAAAGGGGGTGGTTGAGCTATCTCCATATGTAATAAGCAAGTGGATGATGCCTACATAGTTCCATGGCCATAATATCCAACAAAAACTTTAATCCAAATGTAGTTCTCCCAAGAAATGGGAAGAAAATGATAACTAATGAAAACAACATAATGGATGCAATAGAATAATAGGAATGGTCTTGAAAAATGGCAAGTGCATGGGATAAAAGGCCAAAAATGATGGGGAAACTAAGGAATAAGTTATTTTCTTGTGACTTAGTAAGGATTCCTAGAATCCTTAAGGCAAAAAAGTGGTCAATGTTTTTGGTTTTTTTCTAACAAATTTTCAAATGTTTTTGGAATTTTGGAGTATCTCAACCTAATTGAGGATGAAAGGATAATAAAATGGTTTAAGATCATAAAAAAATGAGATCATGGCTTAGGTTGCTCATAAAATGGTGAGAGTGTGACTTAGGTTTCTCATAAAATGGCAAGAGCATGGCTGGAAAGGGTGACTAAGCTGACCTCAATACGTATCAAGTGCTACCTCCATAGTCATGGAGTAGGACCTCAAGTCACTATAGTTCTACTTTATAGTGAAGTAATTTGACTAGTTTAGCATTTAATTCAAACAAAATAGGCACACTTGGGATAAAGGTAGAGTAAAACATAGGAAATGGTAATTTGGTAAGTCAAGGATCAATAAACAAATGTTGCCCCTAGTTTTCCCATAGGTAGTTATAACTAGGATACAACATCATAAATCAATGATATCAATTTTTCCATAGGAGATTATAATTAGTGTCAAGACCAGTGATAAGAAAGGAACAAAAAATGAAGGGTGAAACTACCAAAACTTCTATCATACTACTCCAAAATACTATCTATGTCTGAAATGCTTGAAATAACTACTAAAATTGATTAGATTCATTGGTGCTAAAAATGTGCAAGTAATGGTGAAACCAAGGTCAAACAGGCTAGGTAGATAGGATTCAAAACATGCTTGGTTGATAGATTGGAATGGTAAAATGGATAAGTAATAAGCTAAGAGGAATGATAAAAATTATATTAATACAAAGAAGAAAAGGGATAAAGTAACATAATTAAAATGTTCCTTATAGACAATACACGACAGTGCTCGAGCATAGTACTGCTTGAGGTGAATAACATTTATCAGCTCAGGAAGTTTATCTTCATCTCTTATGGCAAGATTATATGCTCCTAATCCATAATCTATAGTAATGATGAAAGGCCATATTGAGTTTAGTTTGAATTACCTTTATGCTTGTTCTTGGTCGTGGTATTCTTTTGGTTTTCTTTAAGAACAAGATTACCAATTTCAATTTTTTTATACTTGACATGTCAATTTTAGTGGCCTTTGAGTCTATTCTGATATGCCTAAAGATTTTTGAGTTTAGTTATGCATTTTTCATCAAGTAGGTCTAGCTCTTATAGGTGAGCTACTCGATAGTCGTGATCATCTAAGACATGCTTGAAAGATATGCATAAATATGGTAACTCAACCTCAATGGGAAGGATGGATTTTGTACCATAAATAAGGGAATATGGAGTGGCCCTTGTGGGGGTACAGTGATTGGTATGGTCTATCCAAAGGGAAAATAATATCTAAAGGTGGCAATCATGATTGACATCTTTGAAAATATTTTTAAAAATGTTAATAATGGTTTTGTTTGATGTTTTAGCCTAGACATTACCTTGAGGGTAATATGTCATAGAAAAATGTTGTGTGATGTTGTATTCAGCACATAACTTATCAACATCCTTGTTATTGAATGATCTTCCATTATTAGATATAATTTTAGAGAGGATACCATATTATTAGATGGGATGGTTGAAAATGAACTTAGAAATCTGATTTCTAGTCATGTGAGTGAGGGGTATAGCTTCAACCCACTTAGTAAAATATTTAGTGGTGGTAAGGATACGTTTATAGCCATCTAAATATGTAGGATTGATTTTCCTAATGAGGTTGAGTACCCATGTAGAAAATGGCCATGGTGCCAACATTGGTTTCAGAGTCTTGGCTAGGGCATCAATCAGATTGGCATATCATTGACATTTTTCACACTTATTTACATATACATATGCATCTAGGTCCATTGTGGGCCAATAATAACCAATATGCAAGAGCTTTTTAGATAAGACTGACCCACTAGAGTGGGATCCACATACTCCATGGACTTCTCATAATGATAGTGTAGATTCTACTAAAGTTAAAAAATAAAGCAAAGTTCCATCAAAACTGTGGTGGTAGAGAGTTAATCCAAGTAGAGTATAACTAGTGGAGTGATAGATAAAGGCTTTGGTTTATTTTTGGGATAGGTTAGGTGGTATAACTTGGTCATGAAGATAATTCTAAATTTCTAAATACTAGATATAATTAGGACAAATAATATCACAAATCATTAAAAAGGTTGAAGGTTCATGATTTGGTGTGAATAAATTCTTGATAAGGAATTGATACTCTTTAGCTTTATCTATTTTTCAAATTAGAGATATGATAGTAGCCATAACATCTACAATTCTATTACTATCCCTTGGTATATCCTCAAATTGTATATCTAAAATTTGTTGTTTTAGAGTGTCGACCATGGCCTTATATGGAATGAACTTGTTATCTTTGGTTTGAAAATGGTCTATAACCTGATTAATGATTAAATGAGAATTGCCATAAACCTTGAAATGAGATATGCTCTGCTATACTACCTATTGAAGTCTTGTAATAAGTGATTCATACTCAGACATGTTGTTAATACAAAGAAAACTAATATTGAAAGACTTAAGAATTAGATCTCCCTATGGTTTAATAAATAAGAGGCCTACCCCTGATCCATGTGCAGTAAATGATCCATCAAAATATAGCTTCCAATGCTACTATTCAAGAGGTATGTCAATGGTGGTCATTATGGATTCATTGGGAAATTGGAATGTGAGTGGCTCTATGTCTACAAGGGGTGCTTCAATAAGTTAATCTATAATAACTTACCCCTTAATGGTTTTTTGATTGACGTATTCGATGTTAAACTCACTTAGAAGCATGATCCAATTGGCCATGTAGCCTTGTAAAGCTATTTTAGATAGTAGATACTTGAGTGGATCTACTTTTGAAATAACCTTGGTCTTGTTATTTAACATGTAATGGCATAGTTTTTGAGCTATGAAGACCATGGCTAAACATGTTTTTTTTATGGGCATATAATTGTGTTCATACATGACCAATGTACAACTTAAGTAATATATTGCATGCTCTTTTCCATTATCATCATGTTGAGCTATAAGTTCCCTCAAGGAATTATTTGTAGCTGATAAGTACAATAAAAATGGTTTTCCTATCATAGGGGGTGATAAAATAGGTGGATTTTCTAGGTAATCTTGTAGCTATTGAAAAGTTATTTGGCAATGATTATCCTAGTGGAATGTAACTCTCTTATTTAGAAGATGTGTAAATGGATGACACTTGTCTGCTAACTAAGATATGAATCATTAGATTAATTGGATCTTTCCATATAAACTACAAAGCTAATTCAAATTGGTTGGTGGTGGCATCTTTGTTATAGCTTGGATTTTGGCTCAATTGACTTCAATGCATCTACAAGACATGATGAAGCCAAGTAATTTTCTTGACATTACTCTAAACACACATTTCTTTGGATTCAATCAAACTTTGTACTCATGTAGTCTTTTAAATATTCTATGTAGAACTACTGGATGGTCAACCCTAGTTTTTGATTTACCTAATATGTTGTCGACATAGTTTTCAACAATATCATGCATCATATTATGTAATATGATGGTCATGGCTCTTTGATAGGTGGTCCATACATTCTTAAGACCAAAAAACATTACCTGATAATAGAATGTTCCCCATGGAGTGGTGAATGATATCTTGTGTTGATCTTCTAGTGTTATTCTAATTTGGTTATATCCTGAAAAGCCATCTATAAGTGAAAGCATCTCATAACCCATTGTGGAGTCAAAGATCATGTCAATATTAGGCAATGGAAAGTCATCCTTAGGGAAATCTTTGTTTATGTCTCAAAAATAAGTATATATTTTAATTCCTTTAGGCTTTTTACTAATAGGTACAACATTAGATATCCATTCTGAGTAGTCAATAGATTGAATACATCTTATTTCTAAGAGTTTTTCCATCTCTTTTTTACTAATACAACAATGTGAGGATGCATCTTGTGTAACTTTTGATTAAAATTTTTGGCATCAATATTTACCACAAGGTAATATAAAACCAAGGTGGGGTTCAAACTTGGCATGTCAGTATAAGCTCATGCAAAGATATCTATAAATTCTCTCAATAAAGCTATAAAGACTTCACGTTCCTCCTCAATGAGGGACATGAATAATTTTATCTGTTTTAGTTCTGATGGAGTCATGATGTTTACCTCTATTGTATCTTAGACTAGAAGGGTCGAGCCATCTTCTAGGATAGTAGATAAAGATTTGAACTATTGGACTATATCAAGGTCTTTTGTTAGGACTTGCTCTTCAAATTCTCTTAGGCATGATGAATCTAAGTCCCCTAATGGGAGATCTGGTCATGTGACAAAAATATTTAGAATTTTTTAAAGAATTTGATCAAACACTTGTTTTTTCTTAAAACTAAACTCAAATCCATAGGCAAGTTCATTGTTGTTGGTCTCTTGGTCTAAATTCAAAGAATAATGAACACCCCCATCTAGTGGTTCCTAAAATAGGTTTTCACCACTAGATTGGCCTTTATCTTTAATTTTTCCTTGGTCAAAAAGTGCCTCAAAGAAGTTTTCACTTTGAGACCTTAATCTTTTATTTATTTGATTTTGGCTAAGGGTGTTCACCCACTCCCCAAAATAGGCTTCAGGATCTAATGTGATTGAGAATCTTGATTTATGATCTCCCAATAGAATATTTCTCTAAGGCCTACAAAATCATAGAATACTTCATTGTTTTGAAACTCATCAATTGATAAACTAGATTCTTGTTGGTCCTAATCTATTAGTTAGGGATAATATAATGGTAATGGGTTATTATGAATGATTGGGCTAAGGGCACATATGGAATTATTATCAAATATGCTAGTCTCAACTAGGTCATCAAAGATAAGGCTATGATTAGACTATAATTCACTATCAACAACATCATCACTAGTCATTGGTGATGGAACTAGAATAAGATATGTGGGTCCACCCGTGGGTAGTTTAAATCCAAGTCCATAGGGTCTTTTGTATTTGGTCATGGAAATTGGCTCAATGGTTCCTTGTTGATTTGGTTCAAGGCCTCTTCCTTCATAATCTTGATGTTCCATGATCTGATTAGGAATGATATATTTTGTGCTCTTGTAATAATTGGCCAACTTGTCATTGTATAACCATGATTCATCTACTTTGAGAGGGTCTTATTCTTGGACAGATGCTGGTATGAACGTGACTAGTCTTGGATTATGAAATTTATCTTTACTTTTTAATTATTGATGTATGCATGGGGTAACTTTAGGTTTTCCAAAGGTCTTTGGATTCTAAGGAATATTGGAAATATGAATGGTATCATGTGTTAAATATTCTCTTGGGGTATTAGCTAAAATGGTGTAATGATTGGAAGCTTCAAGAGGCTGCATATGGGATAGGGAATCCAAGGTATTAGGATCTATATAGTTATCTTCTAGATAATTAATAAGTATGGCCTTTCCTTTATCCTACTTAGAACTTGGTTTCATGATGTATTGGTAATTGTAGCTTTGAAACTCAGCCTTGAGATGTTTGCAGTGTTCATATAGGTAAAAATCTCTTGGAATATTTACTTCCATCCCTGAGTGGGAGAACATGATACATTGGTGCAATGTTGATAGGAATACATGAATCTCATGCAACCAAGGCCTACCTAGAAGCATATTATATGAAAACTCAAGATCAAGTACATAGAAAAGTGTATCATGGGTCAAAGGCCCAATGATAACTATCAAGCTAATGGTGCCTTGTGATTCTCTCTCTTGATTATCTTAGGCTTTGATAGTTATCATTTTTGGTTGGAGATCTGCCATTATGTACCCAAGAATCTTGATGAGCTTAAGAGACACTATGTTGAGGCCTGATCCATTTTTTATAAGGAAAAATTTCACTTTATGCCACTTTATATAAACTTCTATGTAAAATGGATTATTATGGAGTGGGCCAAGGGAAGACATATCGCTTTAGTTGAATGTGACTAGTTGGGTGGGAGATATGTGTCCAACCAAATATTGAAATTTATCAAGGGATATATCACTGAAAATAGTGGATTGGGTTAATAACTCATTCAAAATGTTCTTGTGGATTATTCACATTCACAACAAATTTAAAAAATATATCTGGGCTAGTGTCTTTTGCAATTGTTCCATAATATCAAACTTATTTTCTAGGTCAGTGGTAAATGGCTTATTCTAAGGTTGAATGGATAGTTGGATAATGGGCAAAGTGGTAAATGGATATGAGCCTAGGATAGTAATCTTTGACCTTCAAATTGTGATTGCATAATCAAAATTAAGTATAAAACCATGGTTACTAACAAATGGTGGTAATGGTGTGGGACCAGGTAGAATAAGTCTCGATTATTGATGCACTTGTATGTGGTTGAGGCAAGGATGAGTTATTAGTATAAGTTCCAAATGTGTAAATCCCTATTTTTTGGTTCACTTGCATATAGCCCCAAGTTAAATAAGGATTATCCATGTAATTTGGTTGAGTGGCTTTATTTAGCAATGGCCTAGATTGATTGGTGCTTGGTCTAGGATTAATGGAGATGGTATTAATGCTACCTCTACAATATGACCTACAAACCTATTATAGTCATTTGCAACTACATGGTAGGTTTGTGAGTTGTTACCATTTTGACCTTGATTTTGTCAATTTTTTTGACATTGTTGATTCTGCTAGTTTTATTAGTTCTATTGGTTTAGCCTTTGATTTTGATACTGTTGATTTTGTTGTTGCACTAGCTATTGTTGTTGTTGTTGTCATTGTTGTTGCCAGTTATGCTATGGAAAAGGGTTTTTATATATTCCAAGAATTTGATTAGAGATGGAAGCACCACCATCCAATTTGATTTCCCTATTCTCTAACATATTTTCAATTAGATGTTTAATTTTCACACATCTTTTTAAGTTCTGCCCATTGAGTTGATGATACTCATAGAATTCATTTTCATGGTACCAATCAAGATAAGGGATTATTTGAGGATAATGCTTTGATATAGGCCAACTAATCAAATTAGTAGTAACAAGTTTGATAAATACAAACTTAATAGGCTTTCCAAGGTCACTAAAAACATGATGTGTAGGCACAGTTCTCCTTGGAGGAGGGTTTTACAATGGTAAATGTTGTGGCATTTATTGCACAAGTCTTGGTTGTTGCACATATGGTGTTGGTTGAAGAGGTTGTCAGGTAAGAGTATTCTAAAAAGGTGGTTTAGGTTGAGTAGATGATGTTTTCATCATTTGGACATGATGTGACTCATTTAATCTATTTTCCACAACATTTATATTATGGTTGAATTGTTTTGGTCTATCTTAATTATTGCCTATGATAGTTGTGATGCTTACACTTGGATTAGATGTTGTTTTTGGCTACTTGTTTCATTGGTACCTTGGTTCTAATTAGTTGAATTAAGCTTGATGACTCCTTTATTAATGAGCACTCACTTGATCAACAAACCTTTGTCAGTGATTTATTTAAAGGTATGTGAACACTATAGTTCTAGATGATAGGCTATCTAACTATGAATTTTTTAGTGAATGAATCAACTAATTGTTTAACTAGTAAATTATGAGTGAATTAGCTTGCAATTGTTCTCCATCACTGTAGATAACTCACAAAAATCTCACCAACTTTTTGTTTATCTTGCATCAAATCAACCAATGAAATCTCATGCTTGAGATTATAGGAAAAGTGCTATACAAACTTATCTAAAAGATCATCAGAATTAGTTACCAAATTCTTAGGCAGCTTCAAGAACTATTCTAAGGCTTGTCTAGCTAAGCTCCTTAGAAATAAAAATAAAAGGTATATATCACTATATGCCACTAGCTAGAATGTGACAAAGAACTCAATTAAATGGGCTTTGGGGTCACCTTTCCCCTTGTATTATCAAATTTTTATGTCTCATATCTCAGAGGAAATGGAATGTATAAGTACTCCATATTGAAAGGATAGGAACACACATCATCTATCTTAAAAATTTTAATCTATTTCCCCACTTATATGGTAGCAATTTCATCCTTCATCTATTGTAACTCTTACTCTAGGAAACTTGTGGGTATATTAGCCTGGGTAGATGGTTGGGTGGTCACAATTGAAACACTTTGACTAGGGTATGATGGGGGTATTTGGTATACATTGGATTGGTTGTGGAATGAACCAAGAATACACATACATGGATTAGGATATACTTGTTGAAATTACACGTTTAGTTGTGTGATATTTTAGTTTAGGTTGGAAATGAAGGTTTGACTTGAAGGATTTTAAGGTTGGGATGGAGAGATATAATGATATTGTGCCTCTTATTTGAATAGGGACCTATTTCTAATGACTTGAACCTTACTATTGAGTGGGAACTTGTGAGCTAAGACCCTATCTCTAAACTTGTGGTATGCTCTGCAAAAAAGGCAATTGTTGCATAGTAGGTATTTGAGAGACATTGGAACCCCCTTGTTGCATGAATCCTAGTTGGTAAGTGGATGCATGTTGGAGATTTATCATCTATCACTGACCAACATGAATACACTATTGATTAAACGTCATTTGATTTTTAATTGGCATGTTGGTATGCAAAGAAGAAGGTACATTTTATACTACTTGATGAGGTGGAAAATTAGTTTCCCCTTGTTGAGGTGGCCATATGTCTACCCTCTAGTATGTTGATATATTCATTTGTGCTTATTGTTTTGGAATACTACTCGTCACCTATTGAGGAGGAATAGGATTCATCAATTCTATTATTGAGGAATGACATTGGTTACTGATTGACTACCTGATCCTATTGGTTGTGCACTTGATGAAGTAATTGGTTGAGGTTAGGGCATAAAATATCCCATTCTTGGGTTTTTAGAGCCACTCATGGTATTAACTAAAGTCATATGTTGTTGACTAGTTGTTTGTGTATTAGTACTTTTATTTGGATTGGACATTGCTTGTGCATTGTCCACTATGTTTTGCTCATTATTATACGTAGAAGTAGAAGAAACTTCTTTGATAATTGACATATATAATAAGTTTTCCACCAAAGTGTTTTGCATGAATGGGTTTAAAATTTGATTATTGTTGACGCTGGAGATTGCACCCAGGGCAAGGAGGCCTAGCTCCTGCCTTCTGCTCACAACATGGAAACTCTCCTATCACCCATGGGATTGGTTAAGCTGGAGGAGAGAGTCTCTAGATAAGGGCTAGCTCCCTTTGATGCATCGTGTTGTTTCTAGCAAAAGTAAAACACACACACACACACACACACACACACACACACACATATATATATATATATATATATATATATATATATATATATATATATATATATATATATATATATATATATATATATATATATATATAAAGGGGGCATGAAAAGAGAAACAGAATGCAAGAAAAAACAAGCCTACTCTAAAAGAGGTGATGCACCAAAAAAACAAGGGTCGACCTTCAAACATCCACTCTCAGAACCAGATAAATACAGACATACACTACACATTTGGAAAAAGGACCAGGCTACTGAAAACTGGCAGGGAGGCTTACATGAAAACACAAAAGACAAAAAATTACTGAGGCACTATGAAATGTATGCTATAGTAACTTCCTCTATTCTAGTCTTCTAAAATGTCCACTCTTCTCCTTTCAATGGAAGAAATGTTGCCTTGTAGATAATAGGTCTGCTGGTGTTAAACCAGTGAGAGCATCAAAAAATAATGACTAGACATAGACAAACATTCAATGCATACTCTGAAACATCTATCCAAATGGAGGTAAAAAACTGCATTTTATTTGTTTCAGGTGAAATTTTTCTAGGGCTGCACCTTTGCAAAAGTGGAAGAATTGATCCTTCTCAAAAATGAGAAGTTACAATATATAGAAGAAAGGAGAAAGAAACTTGGCACTTTTTTTGACAAGTTGGCCTGTTGCGTCCCATTTGAAAGAGGAAACACTGTTGTGTTGTCATCATCCTAGAATAAGCCTACTAGAACCATGTTGTATAATTACCAAATTTGACTTTGGTGTTTGAGCTTTAATGTAGAAGCATGGGTCGTGCCTCCAACAGATGAAAATTTGTCCCCTTTTTTAAATGCACGGGCCCTGCTATATGTTGTTTGCACCATTTGGAATTAACAAGCAATAAATCACCTACACTTTGCCATTTGGACTACCTTGTCACTTGTACACCATGTCATCTCCTTGTTTTTCACTTTGTTTTGTCTTCTTCTGCGTCCTTGTCTTTTCTAGCCGCTTGGCCCTTTAGGCAAACTCCTTGGCGGGTCGCTACGTTCAGGCCCTTTTCCTTTTTTCAATGTTTGAAAACCCAACGGCTTTTCTATTTCATTAAAATTGATGGCATTGGAGACGTCATTAGGCCTACTGGCTTCTTTTCCTAAACTTTTACGTGGCCTACTCCTCTACCTACTAACTGGGTCCATGTGCTGGTTGTTTGACTACTAACGGGCCTTCTCGTGTCCTTCGTGGACTGCCTTGTCTTCACCTTTGTATTAATCCACATGCTTTTTTTGTATCAAGATACAGGATTTTGGCCTTGAAATGTGCCTGGATTTGATTAACTTGAACCTCACCTAATTTCCTCCTCAAAGCACCTACCTTAGTGTTAAGCCGTGTGTGCCAATGAACCAAGGACGTTGAACCATTGAACCCAGGCATGAAATGAACTCTCTAAACTCACTGAACTTGAAAATGACTAGAATTTGAATAGAAAGTGAAGAAGGTGACCAAGATTTTGCCTACGGGAAAATGGGTCAATAATTTGGTGACTCATAGGGGAAGCATGCCTGCTATGCTTAGAACTAGTTGCCTTAAAATCCATTCGGCACAGAGTCAGATATAGCTATGAAAGAGTTATCAATAGCTTGAAATATTCGAGAATAAAACGTGAAACCTTTTACCCCACACACAAAGGGAAACACACAAAGCTAAAAAACACTACCTGTGTAACTGCACTTAGGAAAAATAGGGAAAAAACAACTGAAAGCAAACTATTATATACAGCTAACCAAGAATGTTCACCTCCCTCCTAGATCGAAAGGAAAATTTCTTAAGTCCCCTTCCTGGCAAGAAGACTTATGGTGGTAGGCAAGAAGTTGAATGAAGAAGAGAGTTGGTGACTTGCTCTTCTTGCCTGTCACCTGCATTGGCTGGAAGCTGAGTGGATCAGATTCAAACATGCCTCCAATATATATGTATTCTACTTGTCCATGGAAGACTGTTGAATGTTGGTCCTTCAAATTGGTGCTCTTCACCAAGAAATCAGTGGCTGTTGGCTTATCACCATTAGCCCTTTGACATGTATTGCTCCCTTGTAGTGTGTCATGGTCTGACCCATTTCCTTTTGCTTCATTATAGGCTCTGTCAGACTCATCCTATGCTCTTTCAAGGCCTTCCTCAAGGAAGATAGACCTCTCCTTTTCCTCCTCAAAGATTAGGATCTCTAGATGTTCAAAGATATTCTCCTGATCCTCCTCCAACTTAGGCTCCTCAACATAGTCATCCTCATCATCAAAATAATGAGGAATTTCATCAAATAGAAGGGAAGAGAGCTCACCATGCATTTGTTCCTCCTCATATTGCTAGAACATCTACATATGTGCAAGACCTACATCTTCTCCAATGCTGATGGTGGCTTCATAAGGAGCATCAATGATGATTTCTTCTTCATCGTCACTCATAATAGCCTCTTAAAGACTTACAAATTGGATATTCTGCTCCTCACTCACCTCCTACAGAATAGGTTCCTCCTCGAGAAGGGGTGAAGTGGAGAAAACATGTGGAAGAGGAGGCAGTCCTTGAGTTAGAATCAAATGATTCTCCTCCTTCCACATGTTTAACACTTCATCAATATCAGGTGTGGCCTGATATGTCTCTTGGAGGTGTGTGGACGGGTTGGGTTCAGATAGGTCCACCACATGTTGGCTGAGGAATCTTTCTTTGGATTCCAACTCTATAATTCTCCTGGCTATATCCTCTTAGAAGAGCCTTTCTTGGAGATCACTAGAAATATCCTCTTCAAAGCTCTGAGCTAGTTCCTGGCATTCCTTCCTCTAACTTAGAATTTGCACGTCATGCTAAAAGACTTGGGGAAGTTGAGGGATGCAAGGAAGAGACTATTGATGCACTGGACGAGTCTTGAGAAGAGGGACATGCTGGTTGGTGGTACTCCCCCCAATGGAAGATTCACAATATAAAGGATTGAGAAGATTGATCTCCATGGGGGTTTTCTCTGATGCCCTCTGGTATTAGAAAGCCAAGCGCATGGGATTGGGAGTAGATGCATTTGGTGAGCTGGAGTGAGCAAGATTTATGTGATAGAAAGGATTTGGTGTAAAAGAGGGGGATTTTTTTGGAATATGAGGGGGTGCACAAGGCTGACTACCTTGGACAAATGGATTTCTCCATTTTGTTTCCCCCTCCATGGATTGTGAAGCCTGTGCTTGCCTAAACAAACACTCCTCCTTATACATCAGCTCCTACTAATATCTATACTCCTCCTCCTCTTTGTTGATCTCCATTATCTTCCTCTCAAAATCTAGCCTCATTTCCCTTATCGTTGCAGGGCAACTAGGAGAGCTGCTTGAGGGGACGCCATAAAGAGGCTAAGTCTGATCATGGTAATATGAAGGAATATAAGGCCCGTGATTTTGTGCAAAGGGATTATACATAAAGAAAGTAGATTTATGATGGCACTAGGCTACTTAACCAATAGATTCAACTCAGATTCACTATTGGTGTTTGATGCAGAAGCCTCCAAAGGCTGGTCAGTTGAAAAACACACCAAAATTCTTCAACTCTTTTGGACAAAACCTGTTCCAATTGGTCCCACTAGGTGTGCCAAAACTATTGACGCTAGAGATTGCACCCAGGGTAAGGAGGCCTAGCTCCTACCTTCTCCTCACAATGTGGAAACTCTCCTCTCACCTGTGGGACCAGTGAAGCTGGAGGAGAGAGTCTCTAGATAAGGGCTAGCTCCCTTTGATGCATCGTGTTGTTTCCAGCAAAAGTAAAACACATATATATAGATATAAAAAGGGGGATGAAAAGAGAGAAAGAGAATGCAGGAAAAAACAAGCCTACTCTAAAAGAGGTGATGCACCAAAAAAACAAGGGTCAACCTTCACACATCCACTCTCAGAACCAAACAAATATAGACATACACTACACATTTGGCAGAAGGACCAGGCTGTTGGAAACTGGCAGGGAGGCTTACATGAAAACACAAAAGATAGAAAATTACTAAGGCACTATGAAATGCACGCTATAGTAACTTCCTCTATTCTAGTCTTATAAAATGTCTGCTCTTCTCCTTTCAGTAGTAGAAATGGTGCCTTGTAGATAATAGGTCTGCTGGTGTTAAACCTGTGAGAGCATCAAGAAATGATGACTAGACACAGACAAACATTCAATGCATACTCTGAAACATCTATCCAAATGGAGGTAAAAAACTGCATTTTATTTGATTCAGGTGAAATTTTGCCAAGGCTGCACCTTTGTAAAAGTGGAGGAATCGATCCTTCTAAAAAATGAGAAGTTACAATATATAGAAGAAAGGAGAAAGAAACTTGGCACTTTTTTTGACAAGTTGGCCTATCACGTCTTATTTGAAAGAGGAAACACTATTGTGTTGTCATCATCCTAGAAGAAGCTTTCTGGAACCATGTTGTATAATCACCAAATTTGACTTTGGCTTTTGAGCTTTAATGTAGAAGCATGGGTTGCACCTCCAACAGATGAAAATTTGTCCCCTTTTTTAAATGCACGGGCCCTGTTGTATTTTATTTTCACCATTTGGAATTAACAAGCAATAAATCACCTGCATTTTGCCATTTGGATTACCTTGTCACTTCTGCACCATGTCATCTCCTTGTCTGTCACTTTGTTTTGTCTTCTTCTACGTCCTTGTCTTTTCTGGCCGCTTGGCCCTTTAGGCAAACTCCTTGGCAGGTCGCTACATTTAGGCCATTTTCCTTTATTCAATGTTTGAAAACCCAATGGCTATTCTAGTTCATTAAATTTGATGGCCTTAGAGATGTCATCGGGCCTGCTGGCTTCTTTTCCTAAACTTTTACGTAGCCTGCTCCTCTGCTTGCTAGTCGGGTCCATGTGTTGGTTGTTTGACTGCTGATGGGCCTTCTCATGTCCTTCATAGACTGCCTTATGTCTTCGCCTTTGCAATAATCTATGGGATTTTTTGGTATCAAGCCGTGGGCTTTTGGCCTTGAAATGTGCTCGACTTTGATTAACTTGAACCTCACCCAATTTCCTCATCAAAGTGCCTGCCTTAGTGTTAAGCCGTGTGCGCCAATGAACCAAGGGCGTTGAACTATTAAACTCATGCATGAAATAAACTCTCTGAACTCGCTGCACCTAAAAATGACTAGCATTTGAATAACAAGTGAAGAAGGTGACCAAGATTTTCCCTGCGGGCAAAATGGGTCAACAATTATCTTGACTAGTTAACTCTATCAAAAATCTTATTGAGGAAACTAAGTCAATAAGAGGTTTAGTCACCATGGTCATATGATTGAAATTTCATGCTAGATTCATGTAGGTTTGATGGTCTATTTGCATTTGGTTAAAGTGGTCTTCCTTGAGGTTGTTTCATTTGTTAGGCATATTAGGGTCCTGATACATCATTTGGACTAGAGTTAAATGATTGTTAGAAGAGGCATGTTGAATATACAATATGCTGTGAGGCATTGTTCTTAGGCTTGGTAAATTTTCATGAGGGAAGTCCATTGGAAACATATCCCCTACCTCTATGGCTCTAACCAAAATATCATCTTTGTTTTCTAACAAATTATGTTAAAATAAAAATAGATCATACTTGAAAGGCATATGAATATATTATTATTATTGAGGAACTAGTTATTCAACTTTAGATATCATAACTAGGTATTGTGCAGTTTGTTCTTGGTCTTTTTTCAAATATGGTGGTGTATTAACCAAATAGTTAGCCAATGGATCTTGGTTTTGTGCCCCTATTTTAGTATTATAAGAGGTATAAGGATCTATCTCATAAGAAATATTATCTACATAGGGGTGTTACACCATTTCTTATTGTGCAACCACATTATTAATGCTTGGATTATACATAAGTCCACTACGAGTGTAGGAATACATGTTGGAATCCATAAAAAATGTATTTATGATATAAAATGAAGAGATTTCCAAAAACTCTAAAAATACAATGTCTAAAAGATGATGCTCAAACTTGGTCTAGATTTTTCAAAAGGATGGAAAGGTTTATGTAATGATTTATGATAAAACAAGCTAATGTTAAGTATCTAACGTTACACATCTTATATAAATTTTTTTAAGTAAATGGACAAAAAATTAAAATGCCAAAATCTAAGGTTGAAGTGTTTCAAATCAGTCTAATCTAGGAAATAAATCATTGCTAGGTCTTTTGACCAAATGTGGCATCAAAATCTAGAATCAAACAAGGCATGTGCTAGGACTCTTAGCCAAATGGAATCAAAATCTAGACTTTGAAATAGATGAGATTTTAATCTAACAGATTTGAAACACTTCTAACAAAAAACTAGGCATTTGAATCTTGGACATGAATTCAATCAAATAGGTATAATGTATAAAACAAAAGGCATTTTAGGGATAATTTATTTTCCCATAAATAATGGTATAAAACTTGGTTCCTTTGACAAATAGGCTAGATAAATGTGAACAATGTAACTGTGATAGACAAAGATTCACAAAGGTATACTTGGATTGGCTTGAAAAGTGTGCACAAACTTGAACTCAACGAAATAGGATCTATGAAACAATGTTTGAAATTTTTTGGGTACTGTAACAATGCTAGACTACTTAAAAGATGTGGAAAAATGTTTGTTTCAAAAACTCTCTAAGGCAAAGATGGTTTCTCATAAATTTGGTAGTGTAACACTACCTTTCTTAACTCAAATGACATACATACATTTAGAGTTTTGACAATATATCTAAGGCAAAAAATTATGTATTCAAATTATCTAAATGGAAATAGGATGGTAACACATAAATTTTTGGTGCATAGATTCAAAGTGTAATAATTTAGCACAAAATGACTTAATATTATCAAGCGGTGATAATTATTATGAGTCTTAAATGACCTTAAACCCAAATTAAAAATTGGACCTAAGTTCCCTTAAGTTTAGTGAAAATGGTGAACCCACTTAACACATTAACCCTATGAATTTATGAAAGTGAAGTTTTTAATTTAAGTTATAAATGAAGGACTTAAACAATGTTTGGTATAAATCTAGACTCAATTGGGCAACATAACTGTGCCAAAATTGATGATATGACTCCAAGTTTTGATGAACTTTTGAATAAGGCAAATTGATGATTCATGTGGGAATCATAATGCCTCTTTGTTCAAAGGAAAATGAGGGCTATGTGCTTGGTTTGTATCATTTTTTCACACAAAATTTTGACTCCAAACAAGACTTTAATCTAGGATAAAACTAATTAATTAATTGGTCTTAGGACCTAAATTGACAAGGTTGCTTGGTATTGTTAGAATCCATTAATATACATCATTTGAGAGGATTCTTTAGTATTCATCAAAAAATTAAAATGTGCATTATATATTAGGGTTTATACATCCCCCTTCTCTCAAATGATAGTACTATGACATGGACCTTGAGGCACACCTTATACCAACAAAACTTCCATGGTAAGTGGGGATTTGCTAAATATTACAAGTTTTTGAATGTTTCTAGGGGGATCAATTACACAATGACTTTCACATTATGATGTAAAACAAAATCATGTAATTTGGTGTCTTCAGCACTTGGCTTGTTACAAAAATGTCTTATCTTTTTTTCAACCACTACATCTCTCACTCACTTAGTGTAGTGCAATGTCTAAAGTGCATATACGTCTTGTGTGTAATAATAACACTAGAAGGTTGTTTAACCACTCAAACCTCTTATCCTAGTGGACATTTCAAATTCGGTGCTAGAAGATGAAACTCTAGATCAAACCTTCCTATAGAACTTTTGAGAGGTAATGAAGTCCCCATCATAAGCCAAGTTTGCATAAAATAAAAGACATAATAGAAAGACTTTAGGGTCATGTCAATATCACCCAATACTTTTGTGAGTTTTATGGGAGTGATTTAAATGATGTTCTTTCTATGCCTTATACTAGGATCTTTGCAATAAGGATGACGTTTTTTATTCCAAAGGTTCCCTAAAAGGGACAAATGGAAGATCATACATGTGATGTTTCTCTCTTTGCCAATCTAAACTAAATTAAACAACTATTGGATACAAAAATTGGACAAATAATTTCATTTTTAAGCACCAAATGAAAACTTGGGTGGTTTTATATTGACCCTTTGGTCTTAAGTTATAACTTTGAAAGCATAATTTGTCAAAACATTCATCTAAACATCTTAATTTACCATTATGCACCAAAACAAGGTTCCTAGTCCATTTTAAAACACTCAAATGAAGTGTGAGAAGTATTAATTTAGGTTATTTTGATGATTTTAAAATTATATATTGAAATAAAATTGTTAACAAGTTATTTAGATTTGAATCACTTTTGAGGATGAAACAAGGACTTTTGAAAAATTAGTTCTTGGGTTCACACATTTCAATCCTGCTAATCGATAGAACAAGCTCATGACTCTAATAAACCATGATTCAAACATTCAATGTCAC
Organism: Torreya grandis; assembly: GCA_037957365.1. Taxonomy (NCBI): domain Eukaryota; kingdom Viridiplantae; phylum Streptophyta; class Pinopsida; order Cupressales; family Taxaceae; genus Torreya; species Torreya grandis. The sequence continues at coordinate 1,330,519 of JARHVA010001035.1, read as the reverse complement.
TATTCAGGTTATATTAATATGGAAAAATATTATCTCTACTTGGGATAACAATCCCACCATTTGGGTTGATAATCTCGCTATTTGGATTCACAATCCCGGGAGTCAGGTTGACAATCTTGCTACTCAAGTTGACAATATTGCTACTCTAGTTAAAAATAGGTTTATGAAAATTTTATAAAAATTTAAGTGAAAATAATTACATATTCATAAAATTTGGAATAAAACACATGTTTTTTAAAAAAAATAATCATAAATGGAGTTTTGATGACCCCAAACCAAGTTTTAGAAAATGGCCTATTCTACATGCTATAATACCATGACTCACAGTGTAATCTCACCACTGAGTCAGTGGTAGGATTGCAACACCATGAATTTGGAGTGGCAAGATTATAATAAAATGAATTTGGAGTGGTGATATTTCAATACCATGACATTGGAGTGGTGGGATTATAATACCATGACTTTGGAGTGGTAGGATTGTAATATAGTTACGGTATTGCAATATTGTTACTAGCTAGTAGTGGGATTACAATATTACTACTTGTGAGTAGTGGTATTATCTAAATATATAGATATAATCAAGGTTAATTTAAAATTCAATTGAAAATAAATACTATGATTTGTAATGACAATCTTGTAATTATGTCAGGATAAATCTGTGACTTCTAGAAAAACATGTTTTACTCAATTTCTTCACTCTTTTGGGCCTCCCACTCCAAGATTATGCATGGAAAAGGTTAGTAGTTTTCTTATAGGATCCTTATGACCAAATTTTCAAAGTTAGGATCCCATAGGGTGTGCCATTTGTGAACATAGGATTGTAAAAGGGGGAGATTAATATGGTGTTAGTGAATGAAATCAAATCCAAACAAATAACACACTAAACTAATACCCTAAGCCTATCTCAAGGGAGGATCATATTAATAAAACCAAATGAGAAATACAACTATAATTCAAAGACAAATAAATTCTTCAACTTCCTTGGATTCTCTAAATAGCTTGTTAAAGTGGCTTGCTCATCTCGTGCTTAATGAGTCTTCATCAAAGGAGGCTTGACTATCTCCTCTTCTCCTTGGAACCTTTGTGATGGCCTTGGATTTGGATTGGATCAATAATTTGAAATTATAACAATAATTTCAATGGATTTTGGAATTATTTATGAATTATAACTGTGCATTATCCAAGCTTAAAATTCAATAGGTAAGACCTCCTATTTATAGATTTTTCAAAATGGCCATAATCAACCTAAACCGTCCATCTCAAGATGGAGATGTGTGGATAAGGATTAATTCATATATAATTAAAATTCATAAATATGCTCATAAATATTTTGGATAGAGGGGAAATAAATAGGCATGGAGGGTCTTAATGAGAAATGAGAGGCATGAATCTTGATATTTTATGCATTTATGGCCTAGGGATGTCTTCCCGAGAAATGATGTCACCTGATGATGCATATATTCAATATTCATTTCCAAAAATAAATTAGTCAACAAGCTCCATGGAATTCTTAATTAGGCTCATGATGTGGTTTAATTATCTCTTAATCATAATTAAGCACTTTGATGAAAACCTTGGCTCTTTGTGCACAAACCAATCAAACTAGCTAAAATGTCTTGTTATTGGCCTAAAATTTGACTAGATTAGAATTAACATACAATGTCAGATGCATTGTATTTTTTTAATCCCATTTAGGATGTTACCACATAAAATAATAAATGCATGTGTCTTGTGTAATAAATTTGATAAGAAAGAGCAATCTAGAGCACACAAGTAAAAAAATTAGAATTTTAACTCAAAATGATCTAGTCAAAGTTAGCTACCCCATAAAATGCATTTCCCCATTTAAGGATACCCTAGCCAAAATCGGTACTTGAATATGTAAATTTCAAAGCTTTTTTATGCAATTTTGGTAATAATTGGTTAAAATCCTAATTTAATCTTATCGGTGGCTGATTTTAGGTGTCTAAAACTAAGAGCTATAGTCAAGATCACATAAATACTAAATTTACTAATGTTGTTCAAAATATGTTTAAGATCTAGAAGGATAAGAGAGGGTAACCAATATATAGTATTGGTCATAGCTGATCAAGTTATGCCTATCAAGCTATCTAGACATGGTCAAGGTTCATTTTAGGTATCCAATTTAAGAAATGCTCCTATAAAATAATATAAGTGGTTAGGGCATGCATGTGGTGGTGCAAAGCTCAAATGGTCAACTTGGAAAAATTGGTTGGTGAGGTCAAAGGATAATGCAAATTCAAATCAAAACATGTAAATAAGTTGGGTAAAAAATAACCAACATTAAGGGGGACATGGTGTGATAGCTAGTGTGTAGGGGGTGATTAGGGATGTAGGTGGTTGAGCAGACTCCAACTGGACAAGGTGAGTGGATGTTGTCTACATAGTTCCATTAAGATGAATATCCCCATAAAACTTTAGGACAAATGTAGTTCTAGTTGAGGTGGAGAGGATAAGAGTTGTGGTGTTGGAAAATTAATAAAAATATTAAGGGACCTAACCATTGATGGTTAGGGTTGCCTTTAGGGTCGACTACCAATGGTCAAACTGACCATTGATAGTCAGGGTAACCCTAAAAAGTTACAAGATAAAAGTAAACACAAGAAGTATTTTTACTCATTGACCTTGGTGATTATTATCTATCAATTAGGTGAGTTTTTATAGTGTGAAGTGTTGATCATGTTGAGTTGGAGGCAATTAGTTTGTTGAGTGCATGTATTCAAGTGTGTGACTGATGGAGGGAGGATGAGGGCACAACTAAGTAGTGGTGTGAGGGCTCTGTCTATGCCACTGATCATAGAATGAGGTAGGTCATGTTTTAAAACTGGTAGAGTAGGTGTAATAAAAGGATAGAGGGTGATTGGTATAAAATTATTGGTAGAGGGAGGTGTATGTAATCAATATTCCTGAGCTTGAATGCCTTAAATATAGATCTTGATAAAATTATGTAAAATGGTGGGGAAAAATGAAACTGGTGGGTTGGGTAGGTATAAATGGTTTAATAGGTTAATAATAAAGTGTATTTTTTATGTATTAGAGTCAATGTGGGTTATTTATAGGAAGGTCAAGTGGTAGGGTTTCACTGTCAGTGGTCACACATAGTGACCATCAGTGGTTTACACCCATCGATGGTTGACCTCGAGGAGAAAAGGGGCTTAGCGACCATCGATGATTCCATGAACCATTGATGGTAAACAAATACAAGGTGTAAAATAGGGTAAAATGGTAAGAGAGCTTTTTTTTAATGTAATAAAGTAGGTTTAAATTATGTAGAAGTGTTTTGAGAAGTATTGTTAGGTTTGTATGAGGTGAAGGGGATATGTTGGTTTGGGTGTAAAAGGGTGTTGGAGTGAATTCTATAGAAAGTGTAGAAGTAGTTTGAAAGGTGAAAGAGCATATAATAAGAAGAAGTTGGAGGCTAAAGTGGGTAAAAGGACTGAGACTTTGTGTTAATTATTAGAGGTTAACACTAATGCAATTATATTATAGGCCCATAATTAGATCTAGATGAGGGACTGAGTCCCTAAGACATTTTTAGAGGTTCAAGATGGGATGATAGATGTTGAGTGGAGGTAGATAGAGGAAGTTGGCCTAGGGGCCATGAGGCACTACCATCACCTACCATGAGATACAACAATGATTATGGTACTCATCGAGATATGGGATCCTACCATAAACACATTCTTATTGCTGACTTAGGAGATGTTGATACTACTAGATGACATCCACAAGATTACTTAGATTTTAATCTAGGGGAAGCCAATTTACTGTGTTGAGAGTGATGAGTGGGATTAATTCATGGACATGATTTATGGAGTTGACTGAGTCCAAGATAGATACCATATTAGTGGAGGTTTCTATGGGAACTTATACTATAGGTCCCCACATGATAGATGTATTTTAACCATGATGATGATGGGTATATCCTATTTCATGACTTTGGATTTGAGTGATAGTCAATTTTCATGTGTGTAATTAGGAGTGTTGATAGAGATACTTCTAAGGAAGATAGTTTTTTGATGGGCTCCAATGTTGTTTCTATAGATATATAGAGAGATATAAGCCTTAATAACATGGAGATGATATAGGATTAGTGTCTTCTTTATGCTCCACTACTAGGCATATGAGCACATGTGGGTACTAAGACCACTTGGGCTACCCTGGGATGTGTATGCACTGATTGACTATAGGGATGGTTTCATGAGGTGGTGAGGTGATTATGCACTTTTAAGATTCAGTGGTGGAACTATAGATATAGATTGGTTCTAATATGTATTGGAGGGCTTAGTTGTAACATACATTGTATGGAAGCCTTATGTGAGTTGGCCCATTTAGATATGTTATATGTATCACACTCTGTCATTATAGATTTGGTAGTGGGTTTATGGGAGATGAGATGGAAAGATAGAGCACATCCTATTAGGTTGTGTTTGGAGGTAGTTCAAGCTAGCACAAGATATACTACCAGATGTTCCTCGTTATAGGAGGGAGGATGCAGAGTACCTACTTATAGAGCTATAGCTAGATGATATTATATTGGATTATGAGGAGCTTATAGTGAGAGGTACCATATATGATGTAAGATTTATTGATGGATACATAAGATGGTGTCAAGCTAGGTATGTGGGCATAGATTTTGGATGGGAAGATGGGATACAACCAACTCATGGATGTTGATCTTGCACAAGTATAGGGTGGAGGACCAGATGACTAGATAACAACAACCCTTGTAGTGGCACAAGCCTAGGTGATAGGTTTATAGGGAAGGTGACTATGTTGTAGGTAAAAATAATAACTTTATAGGGGTAGGTTACCACTCTAACAGGTGAGCATGATCAAGTAAGATCCACTCTTGGGCTGGTTATGTAGGAGAAGGAATCTTTGAGATAGAGAGGTGGGGTGACCACACTAGGAGGAGGACCATCTAAATTAGTTTTGAGGACATGATATTTGGCCACCATGCAATAACTTATATATTATGAGGCTATGGTGCTAGCTTAGATGCCAAATGTGATAAGACATGGGGAGTATAGGGCTAGACTAGCTAGATAATAGCTACACCAAGTTAGTGGGCATCAACAACATCATAGGTAGGTATAATAGGGGTTCCACCACCAGATGAGAGTGTAGGTGTAGGTGGTTTTGGTTTAGTTATCCCAAGTGCTTGAAATATGATATTTTTATGATGTATATTTTGATACCAGCATGCACATCGATGATGTAAGATGTATTTGTGAGAGAGACATACATTATAAGATATATCATTTTATATTATGATGATGTTTATGATTATATTTAAAATGACATTCTTGCTCATATTGATCATGTAAATTGTGGATGCTTATGTGGTTTATGATTATTCATATTATGATTATGTTTATGTTTTTGATTTGTGCAAGATGATGTGACATTTTAAATTATGATGAATATTATGTGATGTTTTTAGCTGAGATAGTTATGATGAATATTATGGTTATTATGATTATAGTTGAGATAGTGTTTATGATGATGATGGCAGAGTAGTTTGGTGATTTATGTTTGTTTGTGGATAGGATGAGATTTAAAATGTTATTCAATGAGGATGCTTTATGGTGTTGAAATAAATATTTGTGTTGATTTATTTTGTGCATGTATGATTGTTTATGGTTTGAAAAAGAAGCCTTTGGGATGGATAAAATTGTTTTATGTGATAATGTGGGTTATAGATAAGATTTGATATGATGAGGTTTAGGATTCAAACTGATGTTTTTATGTTGATTATAGGGTGTTGGATAATGTTTTTAATGTTATACTTGTCATGAGAATATTTGAATGTGTGAAAAGTAAATAAAGAAAAATACTCATGCTTACATGAACTAATAAATGGATAAGGAAGAGGCATGATGCCCTAGTTAGTAAGGACCCATTGATAAGAAACAATAGTTAGATTGAATTATTGAACAAAATCTTATCAAATGATTCAAAAGAGCATGCTTTGATTGAGAAAGAGGGTGTCTTAATCACTTTATATCAAGTAACTTTGTAGTCCCTTGAATTTAGAGAAGTATGAAGGGATAGTAGGTGTTAGGTAGGAGGTTGAGTGTTACATAGGTGTAGTGGTAACCTAATGTGGGTTAGCGGGCCCCTTCCATAGGTGACCAAATTTCCATGATAGACAAGTCAATCCTTGATTATGATAAGTAGATTGATCAATATGGGAAGTCTACCGATGCCATGTATAAGAGCTTATTTTGGCATGATGGGATATAATGTAGACTAATCAATGTGAGAGTCTATGAATGGCCCTTTTAAGAGTTGAGTGTAGCTTACTTATTTTGATTGTATCTTATTTTTTATTATTTTAGTAAGTGGTTGAAGTTGATTGATGTGAGAAGTTTTAAATGATTAGTGTTTTTCCATCTTTCAAGGGAGTGGTCTAAAATTTTGATGTTTAGAGTTGTCCTTCAAGAGAATAGTCTATTTTTAATAAACTTTGAATTATTAGGTAGCTATCCTTTAGGGGAGTAGTATGCAATTCTATGATTTTGAATGTGAATTCAGACATGGACAAGTCTACCTAGGCTTAAAGGTCTACTTATATGGAGGCAAAAATTTTAGCACAAAAGATTAATGGGTTGAGAAACAACTGACCATGTGATTTCATCTATTGAAAGATGAAAAGTATCCATGAGAACCATGTTATGGGTAGATTTAGGGTAACCATACTTAGGAATAAGTTTTATTTATGATAGATAAATCACATGGTTCTAAGTTTTAATCAATTATTCTTGATAGGAAAAGGGAAATGTAAGTGAGAAGGGGTAAAAGGTTTTATGAACCAAGGGATAAACTTAAATTAGACATAGAAGTGAGTTTGATCCTATTTTAATAATAGAAAGGATGCAAATGTGAAGTGTTGATAGGGTTAGGTTCTAGTTTACCTTCGAGAGAGGATAAATGGTAAGCACTAGATCCATACTTATGGGGTATAATGTAGGTTCATAACCAATTAAAAGTGAACTTGCCTTTCTTGGTCTTCTCCATGTTAGTTACATGTTGAATTTGTTTTAGGACAAGGTATCTGATGTTGAATTCTTGATTTTTTAAATTTTTTTTATTTGTACACTTGATTCACTCTTGATAGACCCAAAGATGATTGAGCATGATAAGGTAGTGCTCATCAAGAAGCTCTAGGCACATGAGGCATTCTTGATGATAGTCTCTTTCAAAGATGATTTCATGTAAGGATATGCAAAGTGATAGAATTTGGACTTTAAGAGGCAAGACTAACTTGGCCCCAAAGATGAGGGAGAAAAGTGTAGAACCCGTAGTGGTTCAATTACTAGTGTGATAGGCCCATAGAGTGAAAGGAATATAGAGGTGCCAATCCTAACCAGAAGCACTAACCACCTTTGTGAGAATTTTGATGAGGGTTTTGTTAGAAGCTTCTACCTATCCATTGGATTGTGGATGATAAGGTGAGGAAAATCTTAAATTGATGCCAAAAACATCACAAAGATCTTGGACTTTCTTATTTTTAAAGGACTTATCATTATTAATGATGATTTTATGGGGGATATTGAAGCAACAGATGATGTGGTTTTTGATTAATTCAATGATCTTTTTAACTTTGGTTGATATTAGAAAGATGGCTTCCACCAATTTGGTGAAATATTTTGTAGCAGTGATGCTATATTTATGTCATTATAAATAATGGGGGTTGATTTCCCCAATAAGGTCAATGCCCCACTGCAAGAAGGGAAAATAATATTGAGATATCTGAAGACCATGGAGAGGTGCATGATGAAGGTTATCATGATATTGATGCTTAACACATTTCTTAACATTGTCACAATAGTATTGATTAAGTGTGGGCCAATAGTAGCCTAAGTGAAGAATATGTTTGGTGATAGCCTGGCATCTAAAGTGTCCCCCACAAATGCCATCATGGACTTCATTGATGGAATGAGAAGCTTCATGACTATGGAGATAATGGATGAGGATGCCATCAAAACCTCATTTTTAAAGGATTCCTCCAAGAATGGTGTAACAAGAGGTACCCTAGATAAAATCTCTATGGGCATTCTTTGAAATATTAGGAGGGAGAATGTTGAGGTTAAGGTAATTGAAAGTTTGATCATACCAAATGTCAAAAGTTGATGTTTCCACATTAAAAATGGTGGGAAGGTGTGAAATGAAATATGAATGTGTGATAAAAAGATGAATGGTGACAAATAGCTTAGATTCAGTTGATTGGGATGTAATTTGGGAAGTGAGAGATGTCATGGTATCTAAAAATTTGTTGGTGGATCAAGGAACTGATCAGATGGTGTAATGATAAAATGATGCCAAGAGTACATCTATAAGTTTTTTGTAATTTAAAAGGACATCATTTTTGCATTGATAAGATCCATTGACCTAGTTGATGATCAATTGGGAGTCTCTAAAGATACTAATTATTTTGATTCCTAAAGCTAGGGTGGTTTGAAGACCAATGACTAAAGCTTCATATTCAGCTACATTATTGGTACAATTGAAGCCAAGTTTAAAGGAAAGAGGAAGTGGTTCTCCATTAAGGGTAATTATGATTACTCTACCACCCCCACCATTTTAGCACTTTGATCCATCAAAAAACATGGTCATTTAATGGGGGGATTCCACTTGGGAAAGAGTTGAAATAGACTCATCAGAAAAGGTTAGAGGTATTGGTTGATTATTAGGTAGAAGAGTTTTGATTAACTAGTCAGTAATGACCTATCCTTTAATGGAATTTTGTGGTAATAACTCAAGATCAAACTTAGCTAAAAGTATGAGCCACTTAGCCATACATTGGTTTTGATATGGCTTAGAGCACATATACTTTAGGGGTTCAGTGTTAGTGATGACATAGGTTTTGTGATTAGAAGATGATAATGGAGTTTGGAGGCTATGAAGACTAAAGTAAGGAAACATTTTTTGGGATGGGTATATCAGGTTTTATATTTTATTAGGGTGTGGTTGATGTAATAGATGACCTAATATTTGTTTTATTCATCATGATGTATAAACATTATGCTGAGGGAATGATTTGTGGCAGAGATACATAGGTAAAAGGGATGATCAACTTTAGGAGGGGTGAGGATAGGTGGAGATAAAAGGTAATCATTGATTGAGTCAAAGGATTTTTGGAATTCTTTAGTCTACCTAAAAGAAACATCCTTCTTGAGGAGGTAGTAAAAGAGTTGGCATTTGTTTGATAGTTAGGAGATGAAGCATTAAATGGATTGAAGTTTGCCTTGTAGGATATGGAGTTGGATAAGGTTGGTAGGAGGTGGCATCTCCAAAATGGTTCTGACCTTGGTGGGGTGTATTTCAATTCTATGAAGAGAGATGATGAAACCAAGGAGTTTGCCTGATAGGACTCCAAAGATATAATTCTTGGGATTGAGTCTAACATTGTAATGGATTAATTATTAGAATATGATGGTGAGAATAGCTATGTGGTATTGGTGATTTTTGGATTTACCTAGGAGATCATCCACATAATCTTTTACAATCTTATGGATGAGGTCATGAAAGATATAGGTCATGACCCATTGATAGGTTACCCCTATGTTCTTTAGTCCAAAGGGCATGACCCTATAGTATAAGGTTCCCCATGGGGTGATAAAATAAGTTTTATGCTGCTATTTAAGGGTAATCAAGATTTGATTATACCCTGAGAAACTATCCATGAGAGATAACATTTCATAGCCAACTGTGAGATCAATAAGTTGGTTGATATTAGGTAGAGGAAATTCATCTTTAGGGAAGGTGAGATTTAGGTCATGAAAGTCAATGTAGAGGTGAAGGCCCCTTTTGGGATTGGTGATGGGAATGATATTAGAAACCCATTGTGGATATTCAATGGGTTGGATGAAGTTAATGGATAAAAGGCATTGAAGTTCTTCTTTGATGAGAAGAACCATACAGGGATGTATAGAACAAAGTTTTTACCAAACTGGCTTAACCTCAGTACAAGTAATGATGTTATGGAGAGCAATAGAAGGATCAATTCTAGGCATGTCTTAATAAGACCAAGTAAATGATATTCTTTGGTCATGAAGGAAAGAAGGGTAATCTTGTTTCTCCATAAAATTTAAAGATTGGGTAATTTTGACAATGTGAGGGTTCTCCTAAGTTCCCAAATTTATATCAATGGTTGATTCATTTAGCATTGTTTAGTTCTCAAGAGGGAGATATTTATGGATAGAGGAATCCCTTGAAATTAGGTAGATGAGAATAGAATTGTCATCTTGATGTTGGATTGTGTTGATTGTGGGAGAATCATGTTCGATCATTTTTAGGTGAATGAGAAGAATGGTTTTAGTTTGGCCATCTTTGCAATAGGTTAGGGGGCCTAAACTAATAGTGATGATAAATTTTTTTAGCTAAGATGATGTTGAAATCCTCAAATTGGGAAGATGGGGTTGGGGAAGGTGTAATTTCTTTGGTAGTGGTAGTAATGGGTTTTGGTGATGTGGGCTCTTCTGGTGGTTCAAACCCGAGACCAAAGAAATCACAAGGTTTTTAGGTTTTAATAATGGTAAAATCATGATGTCCTTGCTCATAGAGGCCAAGGCCAAATCCCTTGTAATAAAATCAATAAAGGTAGTTTTTCACAAAGGGTGGGTTGCTTAGGTAAGAAAAGTTAGAAGTAAAGGGTTAGACATATGGAGTGGTGTTGAGACCTAGAAGTGGTTGATCAAGTCCCCCATAGACAAAATTTTTTCAATTGTTCAGAAGCCTAAATGGGATAATGGTGTTGATTTTGGGGTCATAATAAGAGTCATTTTAAATATTCCCATATTCATGTGGAGTAAGGAATGCATCTAAATATAGAAGGTGATATTCCCCCAGTGAGGGTCATTGGAATGTTGATTGCAGGGGGTCTTCCACTAGAATTTGTGATGAAAGAATGGGTGATCTAGTGGATGCTTCATCATTATGGTGGGGGGAATCATTACTAATTATAGGTAATGAGGTGGTTTGATTAGAAGCTAGTTTTAAGGTGGATGAAGGAAAAATAAGAATGACATTAGGATGATAGGTCATATTGCATGAGGTAAAAGGACTAAGATCAACTTTGATTATAATAACTTGTCCCTCATGATCAAATTTGACACATTAGTGTAAAATGTATGGGACACAACCCATTTCATATATCTAAGGGCATCTGATTAACACATTATATTAAAACTTGCCCTTGATAACGTAAAATAGTTTGAAAATCGTTTAGGGTTCCAATTATATATATGGAGTACCATAGTCCCTAAGGTGGTTATTAGGGTATCATTAAAATATTGAAAGACTATTGTAATCTTAGACATGTTGTTTGTGGGGAGTTAAATTTGGTCATACACATGGGAGGAATGATGTTGATACTAGATCATCCATCAATCATTACCCTTTTCACACATGTTTGATTGATGTATGTCATGAGGAAGAGTGGGGGATCAGGATCTTTAGTATGAAAAGGTGGGATTTTTGAATCCTAAAAGGTGACAAAGGTGGCTTGGTGGAGGGATCCAATAAAGGGTGTAAGAGGTTGTGGATCATCTAGTTGAACCTCTATAAAATGCATGAGCCTCCATTAATGCTTGATGATGTTGAGGAAAAGTGTTGATTAGATCATAAAAACTCATTTTCACTAGTGTTTATTGAAGTTGTTTTAGCATGAACCATTGGATAAATGGAGTAGGGTTGTGAGTTGGAGCTCTCAAAATGAAGACTTTGGGTTTTGAGGGTTACACAGGTGTAAATGGAGATGCTTGGGTTTGGTTGGTAGGTTAAGAGGTTGAAGGGTAAGTCCAAGGTATGGTTACATTGGTTTTTTCCTTAACCTTTTATTGGGGCTAGGAATGGGTAACAATTTGAATGGTGTGGATAAGGGTACTTGATATTTTATTTAGTTCCTCCTCTTTTCTATTAGGTGAGAGTGAGGGAGTAGGTTATTGTTGGATGGGTTGGTTAAGTAGTGGAATAGATGATGGACTCAATGTTGGTTCCTCCAATAGATCATCTTCATCTAAAAGGCTATGAATAAGTGTTTGGATAGATGTTTAGTTCTCCATATCATGTCTAGGATTCCTATGGTAAAGACAAATCAAATTATCATCAAACCAAGTTGGTTTAAGATGGGTAGGGTTAAAAGGTTTAATTAGAGACAAGTTAATGCAAGAAATTTGTAACAACCTTTTCAAAATAGTTGTGTAGGACTCCAGCAAAGATTTTTTAGGTAAGAGATTTTGGATTCATGGGGTGAAAAATTTATTGGGCATAGGCTTATTTATGAAATCAATAGTTGGAAGAATGATCTTGGTTGGGGGTTTTGGTTGGGTTTGCTTGGATATAATCAGATTAGGGGTCAGAGACTTGGATGCAAAAGCGTTTTGTTATAGGTGGGAAGGTATATGGGGATAGGTTGGTTAGGAATGATAAATAACTCAAGGTTTTAGTGGTTATAGGTAGATAAAAAAGAGATGGTTTCTTAAAATAAGAATAGGTAATGAGGATGGTAGAAGGATGGGGTCTTAAAATGGAAGGTAGGTTAGAAATAGGTGGTATGGGTCTATTTTGTAGTGGAGGTTTGGGTAGTCATTACTTATTAAGGGACTTAATTGGATTTAGCTTTTGTGGGTTTGATGGAGTTAAGTCCAATCTCAAAGGATGATGAGTGTGACTAGGTGTGGGAAGAATCCCTATGTTCTTGATTAGTTTGGTGAAAGAAGCATAAGGTGATTTGGCAATTTTAGATGGTTCACTTATGACTTTAAAGGAGGTAGTTGGTGGGGTGTTAATAATGGGTTTAAGTGTCTAATTAGGAAAATTTGAGGAATTAGACTTGATTTGATAAGGAAGGCCAAGTTGATGCCAAAATGTGGCTCTATCAAAGTTAGGTTGGGATGTGAACTCTAAACTTTAGACTAACCTATAGAAGGGCTTATAAATGGGTATAATTCCTTGATCATTGGTATCAAATCTTAATCCATTGGGTGGAAAAGAAGGAATGGTTTTAGTATTATTATCTTTGGTGGAAGGTATGGTTTTAGTTTTGGTATTGGTTGGAGACTCTAAAGGTGGTGATTGGATGGAAGAGGTAATAGTCTCTTAGGGAATGGCTTCCAAAGAGGGCATAGATGGTTCCATAATGGTATAGGTAGGTATGGTTGATTATTTGGCTTGTTCATATAAAGAAGTAGGTAATTATACCACTTATATTGGAGGAATGGTGGAAGGGGTTGAAGCAATGATTGCATATTTGGGTGTTTTCACCAAAGGAGGGGTAGATAAAGCTATGGTCGCACCAAGTGCAGAGAGAGGTGGTTGATTCTTCTATTTGGGTCTTTGAAGGAATATATGGTGGTTGATTTACTCTATTTGGGTGATAGACGTAATTATATCTTCAATAATGGGCACATTAATAATAACATTTATTATATGTGCCTCATGTGAGTTAGACAATTCAGATTTACTATTATGATACTGGGTAGGAGTGTGATTTGGGAAAGGCTTACAAAAAATGTTGAGAGATTGATTAGGAGGTAAATTAGGGTTATAAAATTTGAGATGTCCACTATTAATTAGGTTTTTTATAAGGATTTTAACATTATTACATCTATTAATGTTGTGTCCAATAGTTTGGTGAAAGGCATAATGGCCATTTTCGTTATACCACCTAGGTATGGGGTGAGAAGAATCAAAATGTTGGGGTGGTTTAATTGGTGAAAGTTGGATAAGGTTAGCTTTGAGTAGATTATCCAAAATAGATGCATATGAATCCCCAATGGGAGTATATTTTCATAGAGGGGCTTGGTTTTGAGTTTGATTTTGTTGATAAGATGATTTGGAAAAATTATTTTGATGTGATTGGTTAATAGTTAGAGATGGCAAAGTTTTTAGAACCACCAAATTTGTATATATTTTTGCTTTGGTATGGGATTGGTTGGTGGTTTTGGTAGAGGGAGGTTCATTGGGTTTTAAAGTAGAATTATTATTCTATAATTTCAATTTCCCTTCATCAATGGCATGGTTAACTAGTTTTTGAGCTATGGTGAATGCCTCATCAAATGTTCAAAAAATTTGAACTTGAAGAGTGGGTAAAATATGCTTGGCATAACCCCTACATAAAATTTCAATTAATTAAGGTTGGGGTAAGGTGAAGGAATGTTTATTGATGAGGCCTCTCGATCTAGCCACAAAATCAACAATTGACTCGTCATCAATTTTTTTGATAGAATAGAGGTCAGTTATGGAAACCTATTTAGTTATGTTTATCGAGAAATGTTCCAAAAAGATTTGGGATAGTTGGGGGAAGGAGAATATGGAATGTGTAGGGAGAGTGCTATATTAATCAAGAGTAGGTCTTGATAAAGACATTGGGAATGTTTAAAGGAGGAGAGAATAATCATATGCATTAAAGTAAAGAGTGATGGAATGCTCTCAAATGTTTTTGGGGATTTTCTTTGCCTTGGAATTTTAAAAATTTAGGCAATTCCCATTGAAGAGGATAATAGTGGATGGGAATAGATGGATGGATAGGTTCATTGTAAATTTGGTCATAGGATAAAAGTTTATGAGATCCAAAAATAGATGATTCCAAGTTAGTCATTTTTTCCATTAGCATCTTGATCAAATCCAAATTAGGTTGGAAAGATGCATAATTTAGGGGTACATTCTATTTGGGTTGAGTGGTATCTATATAATAATAGGTCATAGAAGTCACTGAAGAGGCCACATATTGGTAAGTGGTGATGAGAGGTTGAGATGATGCCACATAAGATTTGATTTGAAAAAATGGTTGAGTGGAAGGTAGTATGTACTCATATTAATAGGTGATTTTTGGGGGATGGATGTGGGTTGACTCAAAGGTATGGTTGAAGTGGTAGGTGGAGGTTGGGTGGTGACTCTAGTGATGATAAGTGTTTGAGGTATATAAAGCATTAGATTTTGAAATGGGGTAGAAGTTGGTGGATTGGTTGAGATAAAGGGAAGGGAAGAAGTAGGGGTAGAAGATAACCCCATGTTAGGGGGATTATAGGTAACTATAGATAGAGTTAAATCTGCATGTGAAGTTTGGGATGTGGTAGGAGGGGTTTGGTTGGTGGTTGGAATATTGGATTGGGTTTGGGTAGTGGTAGTGGATGGGATGTTGGAAGAAGAAGAGGCTTGGATTAGCGAGGTTTGGGTTGAGGTAACCCCCACCATAAGATGGGGAGGCATACCATAAAGAGGATCCATTGGAGGGACTGAAGCAATAGAGGTACGGTTGGGTAAGTTGTTAAGATAATGTTGAAGGGAAACTGAATTATTGTTAAGGAAGGAAGCAAAGACTACATCACCCTCAGAAACAATTGGAATCTAGGTAAGAGGGGAGAATAATGAGGGGAATCCTCAACATCAAAATTTTACTCCATGGAGGAATAAGAGGATAGTGGTGGTTGGTTGGTTTTATTTCTAAGTTGTTGTGTAATAAAGACCATATGAGAAATTGGGAAATATTATGATGAAACTCACACCTCAAAAAAGAGAAATAAAAAAGAATTCAAAGTAATCAATACATTGATCCAAAACTTATAAGTTTTGATTGAAAGATATTTCAAGAACACAAAAATAACATAGTAACAATGATTTCTCTAAGAAGAGATGTTTTATTACTCAAGATTGCAATACAACCATATGCTTATCTTTGGGAAGAGATGTATGATTTCCATTTTAGGTTACATCTTCATTTATACACATTTTGAAGGTAGGAGGAGGATGTGTAAAGTCACCAATATCTGGGGAGATTAAGTGGTTTGACTTCCATGATTTACAACAATACAAAATTCAAAGAATTACTATTTTTAGAAACTTACTATTTTTAGATTCTACTACTAAAATTGAAATTTGGGAGACTTCCATTAGGTTTTTAGGGGGAAAAAACCATTGAGTAGATATTTGTGCCATCTCACCAAGTTATCCTCATTATTATATTTCTAATGGTTCAAATGTGGAGTCAATCAGATATATGGTTTAAAAGTTATGGCTCTCTGAAGTTCCATCATCAATTGGGGTAGAACTATTGCCTAAATTATTGCCCAGATCATACATACACTAAACGTGAATTTATCCTAAGATTCCTTGTAGATTTATTTTGGCTTATGCCTTAGAGATTGTGAAAAATAAATTGGAGTGTAAATTAGGTACTAAAGAGGCAATCTATGGTTATTTTTAGGTTGTTCAAGTGCTCAAGAGAGAAAATATATATTGAACTTCGATACGTGGATTGATATTGTGGGTTATCCCTCACTTCATGATCTTACAATGATAAGAGTGTCAGGTGCTTAGCCAAAATATAGTGAGTTCAGAGTTTATAATCAATGAGAAAGCTGAGTTGGTTTTCTCCTTAGTGATGAAATCCAAGCAAGATAGTTAGGAAGGGCTAAGCTTACCCCTAGGTGATGAAATCCTAGTCAGGCCTTATCTTAGGTATGCTTTGATGTGTTAATTATTTTTTGGTTTAGTTTAGTGTGTGATAACAAATGTGAAAGCTATGATAAATTACTTTGCCTCCTAAGTTGCTATATTACCTAAGATCAACAAGCAATCAATGGATGCAAAAGGTTTACTTTAAGCCCAAAAAACAAATTTTTAGATTTCATTCAATGAGTAAATAATAAAAGAAGAAAATGGAACTACGGTCCTACTATGAATGCCATAATGTTTTAGTTTATTTCCCTCATTTCTTAATTTTGAAATCAAATAAAAGAAATCTAGTAATAGGGTGTGTAGAAGAATACCTGGTAGAATGCACGCACGAATCTAGATGAAGGTGGGAACTCTCTTTTGGATAGGAAGAATAACCTATGAATTAGATGAAACACTATAAATGGGGTTGTTAGATGGTTGAGTGGATTCCCTCATTTTATTCCTCCAAAACTATCTTGATAAAATGTATATGCTTCATCCTAGAGTGGAAAGTAGAGTTTTTTGCTAGATGTGTAACACTCTGACTATCACTATATAGCTTCCATTCCTCCTACTTATGCCCCAAATCTTCAAGAAAATATTGTATCCAAATCATCTCTTTAATTTCCTCTATGGTATCAACATACTTAGCCTCTATGGTTGATAAAGCCATAATTATTTGTAGTCATGAAATCTAGCTCACCATTGTATCACCTACATTAAATACATATCTTGTCATGCTCCTCATACTATCTAAATATCTAGTGATTTTCAAATATAAAAAACAACATAAATTGGTGTCTAATATGCCATAGCTTAAAAATTTCCCCATGATACCTCTTAAATACCGAAGGATCCACTTCACCATAGACCAAATCATTTCTCAAGATTCTACCATTAACTGATCATAACTCCCACTACTTAAAAGTATTTGCTTTAGTAAATCATGGATTCTTGATGCATATCCTACTCCTAATGAATATTATATATAGGAAAAACATCTTATCCTCCTCTATAGGACACTCTAGAAGACAACTTGCAACTACAAGAAGTCAGATACTTCACTTTTGTGCTTCCATGTTCGCTGTGCATATCCATCCTTGGTTTGCTCCTTCATCTCATTACCCAATCCATCTTACCAGTGATCATGTTAGAGACTAAAACCAACATGACATATACACATATCAATATCCTCTACTAAACCTTGGATCTCTATGAAGGTATTCTTATACCACATCAACATGCCTACTTGAACCCGTACAATCTCTAATTCAAAAAACTAACAACTCTACCTCATCCTCATAGCTCTTTGGCTACTCCTATATTATCACAAGACCACCATTTAGGAAATTATGTTAAATAGACATCCCTTTACTCTAAATCCTAAATATCAATAAGTGCTAACCACACTCATAATAGTAGTCTACACCTAGAGAAAGGAACCCACACAAATCAACCCCTAACTTTTACATGTAGAAAACCACTACCCATCACGATTAATATGGCACCCATAAAGTTATTGTGAAGTAATCACACTACTCAATGCATCAAAACACCTACCAAATTTTTGAGCCCATAGTTGAACTGCATCCTACTCTATCACATGTCAAACCAAACTCATGTGCAGAGTTACTCCATGCATCAGTCTAACTAGCTACTTACCACAACCACCAAGTAATTCACTCAATGCATCTCTAAGTCTTTTCTAGATTCAACACTAGCCTTCTTCTTCCATAGAACCTTAGGTCAAAAACTTGTTCTCTTCCATCCATTAACTACATCAAGTATAAAAATAGGTTTTTATTACTCCTCCTCTACATGGATTTCTAGCAGATCTCAGCCAATAACATATGGTTAGTAGGATACCAAATCATGTACCTCTTCACTAGCTAAGAAACCATAACAAGTTCATGCCTTATCATCACCTTCCATTTGTATCAATGGAGACTAAAAGTTTCAACTAGTTATAATTAAGAATCAAACTAGTTCTCTAGCAACTTCAACATGTAGACAAGCTTGCCTACACAAGCCACACCAAACCAATGTAGCTTCATAAAATCACCTTGATCTTGCCAACCCTCAATAAGAGGTAGAGGAAAATGGTTCTTGATGATCAACCTATTTAAGACTATGTAAAACTAGTAAATCCTAAGTGAACCATCAAAATTCCTCCAAAAGAAGAGCCCAACAAGAGAAGATAACTTTTTAGACTAACCATCTTAGGTCCAATAACAAGAATGGATCCCTTACCAAGGGATTCACCTATGGAACCAACTTGATGCGATGATCAATTATCTTATCAGTGACAAATAAGATGATATCTCCTTGATAAAATAACTTGGTTCTGAACAACCTACCTCAAATCAATGAAAAAAAAGGAACCTGCTACTCCCCCTCAGCATCCCAATTACCAACAATAAATGCAAGATCCACTATCTCCTCACCAATTCCTATAATCTTATTATACTCAACCAAACACCCCTTCATCTTCCCTATCCATCTCCTTTACACAATATTCACCATGAATGTATAGATCCAACACAAAAGAGTTCCAAAATGGGGGAAAACTAGCACTTTACCCTTTCAACTAAATCCTATCTCAGTACTAAATAGATGGTTTATAACTATTCTAAGCCTCCTTGCACCTCTGGAGGTCTAGAGGCCAAGCTTTCAAGGCTAACTAGCTAACTCATAATTGTAGGACAACCTAAGTCCATGGGCAAAATAATTCTCAAACATAGATCACCACCTCCACAATAATAAACCCAACAAGTTACAACAACTATCCCAAGACCTAAGCTTCACCTTTGCATTGAGCCTCCTTAAGCACACACATTGTCTTCTCACACAATTTTTATGGATCCTCCATCTAAACTATAAACACCCCCTATTACTTTGGATAATATCTATTGTATTTATTCCCACCACATGTCCAACATCTTAAATAGAACTGCTTCCCACTTGATTTTCCATTTTGTGACTTCTTACCACCTCTAGATGTGCTCCAAGACTTATAATATCCCTTTGACTACTCCAGAGTAAACTTCCTTCCTTTGTCACCAACTGGATTCCTTGAGGACTTACTCAACCCCTTACCAATGCCTCCAACCATAGATGCATAAGGTCCTAAGGTACTTTTGGATGAAAAATCAACTCTAACATCCAAGAGATGATCTTTTATAGTAATTATTTCACTCACTTTGGACACTTCATGGTGATGGAGCTCCACCTGAGCCCATGGCTAAAGACCATAAATAAACTAAAATAATTTATCTACCTCTTGACATGTCAATGACTTCTAACAAAGGCTCTAGAAAGAATCGATGTATTCTCTCATCTCTCCCACTTGCTTCATTTGCCTCAACTTGATCTTATCCAATTTGTTATCTTCTTTGACCTTTGACTTAATAGTTGGCTAAAATTTCTTTTTGATAAATGTAATTCACAAATTCAACTTGTAATTTTTACTTAGGCAAGTTACTTAAGATTTTTAATGTAATTAATCTTGCTTAGTAATTTTTGGCTTTTGGAAATTGTTTTAAATGTTTTGAATTAATAGCTTGATAAGTCAAGTGGATCAAATTACTAGGTTATAATTTTACTAGGGTTGAAACTAAACTAGGTTATTAGTGCATATAGGGTTATACACAAAATAATAAAGCCTCACCATGTTTTTGAGTAATTAAATCTCTTATACAGATGAATTTGGGAAATTTAAGTGATTTCTAGGATTAGATTGTGTCATGTGCTAGAAGTTGAATTGAATCCTAGTTTAGGTAGAAAAGTGGACAAAATTAAGTGTCTATAGTTTTCCCCTATTTAAGAAGTAATTACAAGACACAATCATAGTAATTTTTTTTTGAAGAATGTAAAATTCATTAAGTTGAATGGGTCATGCCCCAAAGGGCAGTTGGTAAGCCCTTGATGACCCGTTGAGGGAGATGGAACCAAAATAGAGTCATCAAATGTTCCCTAAAAATGAAGAAAATGACATGATATAATGGTAATGGGGGTGGAATTACTAATTTTACCAAAGCTAGTTACAAATAGTAATGGTGATGGAGTCATTTATTTTCCTAAAGGTGGTTATAATAAATAACAAAGGGTGTGGCACTGATTTTCCCAAAGGCAGTTATAATTAGTGGCATAGGTATTTTCCCTAGTAGGATAGTGGGATGAACACTAATTTTACCAAAGGGGGTTATAATTAGTAATGGAATATGGGACACTAATTTTATCGAATGTGGATATAATCAATGACATGGGCATTTACCTTGGTAGGGTAGGTGGAGTGGGGAAATAATGATTTGACCAAAGGCAGTCATAATCATTAGCATGGAATGCAAAAGTAATGATTTTTCACAAGTGGTTATAATCATTGAATTGGTCCAAAAAGAATGATTTTCCCAAAGGTATTTTTAATTATTCCCATGTTTAAATCACATGATTTAAAAATAATTTGCCTCAAAAAGGTAGAATATATTGTTTATCAATAAAAAAAGAATTTGTTGCACCTAGAAAAATTGGCAAGGGTAGCTTATGTGAAAAATATATAAAACATATTTATGATGAGCTAATAAAGAATAAAAACACATTTCTAGCCTAAATGTGAGTTTAAAGATCCATTCTCGAACAAATGCTAGGTATAGGCAGAATAATGATTCTATTAAATATGACTTAGAAGAGGCCCAAAAAGATGGTCTAGTTATAATACAGCCAAAAAATATGGCACATAAGATCAAATGATGCACAAAATGGACAATGGATGTGAGAAATACATTTTTTAGAGTGTGCATATACATAGGCATCTTGGCATTGTGGCATTTTTAGCATAATTTTTTCATATGGGATTGTAATTTTATATAAACATATTGATATATTCTAAGACATCATTATGATATGTATATATCCTCTATGTACATGCCATTTTAGATACATTGACATTGAATTTTTAGTCCTTTGAGACCAACGTACAAGTGTATGATATTCCTTTGATATATATATGATTCCATGTTGTTATCTTGTTTATCTCATGTTTAACATTGATGAACATTATGTATGTTTAACATCGTGTATGTTTATGCTCATGTATACTCTTTCATTTATTAATTATGTCATGTTTATGAGATGTTACTCTATTATATTATCTGATTATATTGTATGACTCATATGTATGTTTAGTCAGAGATGCACTTATGTATTAACATATTATAAATAATTTTTATCTTTCTATTACTCATTGGATTTAGGCATGCATTTGGGTACTTGGATGGTTTTTGATATATCATAGAAGTATTGCCATTGCATTGATTTGATAGTCTCTTTATGCCTGATTTTTATTGTAGCTTATTATATTATGCATCATAGTTATGAATAACCAAAATGACAATATATTCCCTAAGCATGAAAAAATTAGTTTTAATGTAAATATAAACAACCTAAGAATAAGATATGAATAATCAAATCCTAGATGTAAATATAGAAAATAAACCAAGTGTAGGACTAAAAATAAACATTCACAACCTAAGAACAAGATATGGATAATTAAGGCTTAAGAGTAAACAAAATATAATAGTCTTATGCAACTAAAAAATAAAAAGGAAAAAAGTTAAAAAATAAAACAAACAAACAGACAAACAAACAATCAAACAAGGCTATAAAAAAATAAAATAAAATAATCAAAACAAATAAATAATCAAAATAAAAGAAAAGTCCAATAAATAAACTAATATAAACACACAAAGGAAAACAAATAAACTAAACTAAAAAAATGGATATATACAAATAATGGTTAATCACAATGTTAGTACAAACATTATACAAATTATTCATGCATGTGTAATAAAGGTGTTAGTCTTAGTGATAGGATGACCCTTAAGGTAGGTATCAATGATATAGGTAAAATAATATAGTAACAAAAGGCACAAGATTGCTCCTAGGATATAGAGAATAACAATAAAGGGGTATGAGACAAACATTACCCTTAGGTTATAGGAGACAATTACAAACAAATAAAATGGGGGGAATAAAATAAAAAGAAGGGGTAGCTGAGTTGACTCTAGATGTATTAGGTAAGTAGATGTTGCTTACATAATTCAATGGATGCAATATCTAACATGAACTTTAGGCCAAATTTAGTTCTCCCAAGATATGGGATAGAAGAAAATGATGATAATAAACATTATTGAATTGTAGAGGAAAATAGGAATGATCTTGAAAAATGGTGAGTGCATAAGAAAAGAGAGGGATGATGTTCACAATCATGAAAGCATCAACACAAAAAAATTCACAAGTGTGAGAGTATATTTTAGGCTAAAACCAAACTAAAAGATAAGAGATGAGTATCCACTAAATAATTGAATTGGGGATTTATAGTTTTTACTAAATCTATGGATTTGAATGAGAATGAGATTGTAAAACAATGGGAGTGTGTGGGAGAATTCAAACAAAAATTAATTTCAAAATGGTGAGAGCGTAATAACCAATTGGCATTGGTGTATCAAACTTTAATGCACCATGCTCACAACACAAAGTCACAAAATTTGTGAGAGCATACAACTAAGGCCAATAAGGATGGAAAAACTAAAGGATAAGTGGCTACTTGTGAAATAGTTAGGATTCTCAAAATCTTTAAGGCAAAGAAGTGGTTGAAAATGGAAGTAAGATGGTTGAGATAACCCAAGATATGGCATATATCCAAGTTTTGCCTACATAGTCTGTGTGGAACTGATGCTGATGTAGTTTTCCCAAAAATGGGAGAGAAAATGCCAAGTATCCTAGAAATGAAGTTGGATAGGTACAAATGTACATCCCAAAAAAATGATGGATTTATATCTCGCACATAAATTCAAAGTCAATTTTCATGATTTTATGATTTTTAGGATTTTATTAGGTCTTTGACACATGTTTAGATGTTTTCAAACTATTTCAAATGTTTTTAGAAATTTTTAGGCATATCGACATGATTGATAATCATGAGATACATAATGGTCTAACTCATGAAAATAGTGAGAGCATGGCTTAGGTTGATCATAAAATGGTGAGAACATTAAAACTTAAATTAACCATAAAATAGTGGGATCATTCAAATTAAAATTGATCACAAAATGATGAAAGCATTCAGATAAGGGTGGTCAAGTTAACCTAAAAAAACATTGAGTATTGACTACATAGTCCAAATGTACTTCAATCCACTGTAGTTCTACCTATAGCAGTGAAAGTTAGGGATTGTTGCTTCCAATGTATTTGGATGTTTTTAGTATCTCAATTCAATGGAGAATGATGAAATAGAACATAGTTTAAACTTGTAAAATGGTGAGAGCCTAACTTTAACATTCTCGTAAAATGGTGAGATCATGGAAAATGGGTAGATAATTTGACCTCAATGTAAATTGAGTGTTGCATATATAGTCCCATAGGACCTCAAGCCACTATAGTTTTTCCTACACAAAAGGCATCCAACTAAGTACCAACAAGTTTAGGTATATGTAAATGTAAATGTATGGCAACAATGATGGCAAAGTGATGAGGAAATGCATCGTAAAGGTGTTGTTCCTAATTTATCAAAGGGTGGATATAATTAAGAAACAATGACAAAGGTTAGTGATACTCTTTTTCCCATAGGTGTTTATAATTATTATCATGAGTAGTGAAAATAACAACAAATGAAAGATACAATTTACAAGACCACTATCATACTACCTTCATGTATTTCCATTTAAATATTTGATGTTGAAACAAATAATGGAATTAAATATGTCATCAACCACTAATTTTGCCTAAAGTAAAAATAAATTAGAACCAAGGCCAAAAATTATAGGTAGGGTCAATTAAAAATATGTGGTTGATAAGGGTTTGAGGTATGGTAGAACGGTATCGAGTATGGTAAAAATAATAGGTAAAATGTGACATAACTTAAATGATCCTTCTAGGAAATAATGCAAGTCCCTCAAGTGTAAATTTTTTTGAGGTGAATTATATTCATTGGTTCATCAAGTTCATCTCTTTCTAGCATGGTAAGCCTATATGCTCTAGAACCATAGTTAACAATAACTACATAAGGCCCTAACCAATTTAGTTAGAAATTTATTTTTTCTTTATCTCAACATTGACATTCTTTTGATTTTATTTTAACACAAGGTCATCAAGATCAAATTAACGATGATTAACATGATGATTTTATTGGAATCTTAATCTATCATGATATTCGTGAAGGTTATTCAAGACACCGTGCATTTTTATCAAGTATGTCTAGCTCTTGAAAATGAAATATTATGTAGTCCTCATCATCAATGATGTACTATAGTAAAATATAGAGAGAATATAATTCAACCTCAATAGGAAGAATGGATTTAGTACCATAAACAAGGGAAGAGGGGGTAGATTATATTGGAGTACACAATGTGGTATGGTATGCCTAGAGGGCATTAAATAACTATAAGTGCTAATTATGACCAACATCATTGATAATATTCTTTAGAATATTGATAATGGTTTTATTAGAATCTTCAGCTTGGTCATTGCCTTGTTGGTAGTAGGTAGTAGATAAATTATGTTTGATATAGTATTTAGTATAAAGTGACTTCACATATTAGGTTTTAAATTGTCCTCCATTATTAGATATAATTTTGG
This sequence comes from Torreya grandis, assembly GCA_037957365.1. Classification (NCBI taxonomy): domain Eukaryota; kingdom Viridiplantae; phylum Streptophyta; class Pinopsida; order Cupressales; family Taxaceae; genus Torreya; species Torreya grandis. The sequence goes on along the minus strand of JARHVA010001035.1, from coordinate 1,305,421 downwards.
AGGGGATACCATAATGACAGATGATTTGGCTGAATATGAATTTGGATATCTACTCACTAGTTATGTAAGTATGGATTCCACCAACTTGGTGAAGTATTTAGTAGCAGTTAAGAGATTTTATGGCCATTTGAGGACATATGATTAATCTTGCATTTGTGGTCAAGTCCCCATATTGAGAACAAACATGGTGTTGTTAATGGTTTGATTATCTTGGCTAGAGCATGAATTATATTAGCATGTTTTTGAAAATCTACATAGCTCTTCACATATGAAGCTACATTTATTTCCATAGTCAACCAATAATAACTAGTACACAATAATTTTTTGGCTAATACTTCCCTATTGGTAGGGCTCCACACACTCCTTCATGAACTTCCCTCAATGCTAATCTAGATTTTGCCAAAGGTAAATAATGAATCAAAGTTACATCATAACTTATACAATATAAGGTTCATCCAAGTAAGGTATAATTATAGGCTTTATAGATGAAGTATTTTTATTTCTTATGTGATATGTCAGGTGGAATAGTTTGGTCTTGGAGATAGGCATATATGTTAGAATACCAGGGAGAAATGGGACCAACAATTTTGTAAACTATTTTGATAGTTGATTATTCATATACTGGTGTTAAGAGTTTTTTTACAAGATATTGATAATCCCTTGCTCTATTGGTAACTTGAATCATAGAGCCAATAGTGGTCATTGAATTAATAATTCTATTATTGTCTTAGATATTATTTCAAACTGAATGTTGGTAATTTATTGCTTAATATTATTAACAATATATTTATATATCACCAAATTCTCATCCTTCATCTAGTATTAGTCAATGACCTAATTAATGATTAGATATAAATCACCATGAACCAGTAAATGTTGGATGTTTCATTGTACTACTTGATGAAGCCATATAATGAGTGCTTTGTATTTAGCCATGTTGTTGGTATATGGAAAACCAATGTGAAAGGACTTATGAAAGAGATCCCCTTATAAGGTGATAAATAATATTCTAGCACCTGATCTATGTACTGTGAATGAATTATCAAAGTACATTTTCCACTGTTCAGCCTCACGAGGTGCTTTTGCTTCTATGGTGGTCAAAATGTATTCATCTAAAAATCCAAATGTAATAGGTTGAGTATCATGAAGAGGAACTTTCATAAGTTTATTTATAGGTACTTTCCCCTTAATGTATTTTTTATTGGCATTTTTAATTTCAAACTCACTCAATAACATGATCCACATTGTCATGCAACCCTATAGAGTTATTTTGGAAAGTAGATACTTGAGAGGATCTACTTTGAAAATAAAAATGGTCTTATTATTCAACATGTAATGATGTAAGTTTTGGGCTACAAACACCATTTATAAATAGGATTTTTCAATCAATATATAATTATGCTCATATTCAAACATTGTTCAGCTTAGATAATACACGACATGATCTTTACCCTATTCATTGTGTTGTGCCAAAAGTACCCCTAGGGAATTTTTATTTGTTAATAGGTAAAGTAATAATGGATTATTTGGCATGGATGGCAATAAATTAGGTGGATTGGACATATATTCCTTAATATGATCAAATGATTTCTATCACTCTTCATTCCAAGAGTGTTGAAGTATGTATCTATTGGTATGTTTGTAACATTAAGGTTATCATTGATGTCAAAGGATGTTGGTCACTAATGTCCTAGAGGTGATCATGAGAATTTGCATGATAATAATTCATCATAACTCAAGCATGTTATAGTATACTCTTGAGTTCTGTATGAGGTTTTGGCTCTATATTGTGGTATGACAAGATTTTAAGAAATGTCTAGCAATAGTTTATAATGGTATAAAAGAAGATTGGCATGTGAATGAGTCTTAATGTGTATCTATAATAGAAACAAGTTTAGGTATTGAGGCATAAACCTTGTATGAGAGACATAGTATGAAGACACATGCTTGGTAGCTTATTAAGATGAGAAGTATGAGACCTATGTGAATAAGTTTGATAGTGCATGAGCTTGGTTTGATGTCATTTGACATGTGTGTGATGGTTTGAGATCAAAATTAGAATTTTAAAAGTAATGATGTAAATTTTGGGCTATGAACATCATTTATAAATATGATTTTTCAATTAACATATAATTATGCTCATATACAACCATTATTCAACTCACATAATACACAACATGATATTTACCTTTTTCATCAGGTTATGCCAAAAGTGCACCTAGGGAATTTTTATTTGTTGATAGGTAAAGTAATAATGGATTATTTGGTGTGGGTGGAAATAAAATATGTGGATTGGCTAAATATTCATTAATATTATTAGACACTTTCTATCACTCTTCAGTCCAAGATAAAGTCATGACCTTACTCAATAATTGCATAAATGGATGGAATTTGTTGACCAAATGTGATATGAAGCATCATATTGATTAGATCAATCCCTAAAAACTATAGAGCTACTTCAAGGTAGGTGGAGGTGGCATTTAGATAATGGCTCAAACTTTGGATATATCAACTTCAATACCCTTGTGAGAGACAATGAAGCCTAAAAGTTTGCTAGAAGTTATGCCAAATAAAAAATTCATTGGATTAAGCCTGATATTGTACTCATGAAGTCTCTCAAATATTCTTCTTAGTATGGTTGGATGGTTGACCTGGGTCTTTGATTTACCCAACATGTCATTGACATAGTCCTCAATGATGTCATGCATCGTATCATGGAAAGTCATTATCACATCTCATTAGTATACAGATTTGACATTCTTAAGTATAAATGACATCACCTAATAACAAAACATTCCTCAATGAGTGGTAAATGGTATCTTGTGCTAGTCTTCTAGTGTAATTCTAATCTCGTTATAGCTTAAAAATCCATCCATAAGAGAAAACATTCCATATCTAGCCATTAAGTTGACTATCATATCAATATTTGGAAAATTAAAGTCATGTTTTGGGTAGGCTTTATTGATATCCCTAAAATCAATGTAGATGCTAATACCTTCTAGTTTCTTAATTATTGACACAATGTTTGAAATCCACTCTAAATAGTTGATCAACCTAATGCAGATCACTTCTAAATATTTTTCCACTTCTTTCTTGACTAGCACAATAATATGAGGATGCATCTTGCATAATTTTTGTTTAATGGGTTTGATGTTAGGATTTACAACATGATGGTGTACAACCAAGGTGAGGTCCAAAACTGGCATATCTAAATAGGCCCATGTAAATATTATTTTTACATCAATAGATGCTTCCTCTTGATCTAGCTCTTGATATCAATCTTTTAAAGAAAACCCATGATAGTAGGCAGGGGCCAAATGGCTATGGGTTTTCTTTAAAATATTGATATCATGAGTTAGATCAAGAAAAAGTGTTTGTTGACGTAAAAAGAATGGTATTAGAGCCAATTATCTTTTATTGTATGCATCTGTAAGAATTTCTTGTAAGACTCTTAAGTTTCCTTACTTTGAATAATTCTTTGAGAAAGTTATTGCATTGAGTCCTTGGCCATTTTAAATTTGTCATAGGCCCTTTTTTAGTCTACACTTCTATTTCTCTGTCTAGAATTCTCTCACTTACCGAAAGCTTAACCTCTTTACTATGGAATTTGGTAAGTCCTAGATGTCTTCCACAGTAAAAATTCTAAATGAATCCAAATTATTAGGAATGTATGAACTTCCTCCCTTTATTCCCAAACACATATTAAAATGTCCTGACATAGAAGTTACTAAAGAAAACCTTGAAAACGAGAGTAGCCTGTACAAACCTTTGGCTAGTAAAGCTTCACATGTCTATAAGAAGTCTGAACTTATAAAATCTAAGTTTGTTTATAAATCTACATATTTATCTTTTATTAAACTAAGAATCAAATCTGTAGAACTTACTTTGAGTTATAATCCCAAGAAGAACTTCCAAACCAGTTGGCTATCTTTATTACCTGAACCAGATATCAACTACATTTGTTCACATGAAGATGTCAAATTTGTTCACTTTGGTCTTATCCATGTCCATATAACTCCATTGATTCCTAGTAATATAAAGCCTATTATCTATCTAGCCTTATGTGATAGACGCTAAGTTAGCTTTAAGCATGCCTATCAAATATCTAGCCTTGGTCATTTAAATGATGAAATCATTTGTTTTGAGTTTTGTCCAAACTTCTCTATTGCAATCCATGATGAGGTTGTAAGGAAGTCAAGTTTGAATATTTAGATTGTTGGGATTTGTTTACCTCCCTTTTTGGTTTAGAAATGTTTGGTGAATTTAAATATGCCTCTATAAATATTTCTATTGTCTATAGTATGACTAATACCAACCATTCCAAGATCTTAGAGAATTTACCATATGCATGAAGATTAAGTGGAATAGTCCAGTTATAGAAAGGCCATATAGAATTTATTGAAATACCTTCTAATTAAAAACTTGATTGGCTTAAAAATGTTTCTCCTAGAATGAAAGGCCAAGCTAGTATGCATAAAAGTGATGGTAAAACCATCAATATTCTTCTAAGATCTCTATTTATGAATAATTATTCTATTCTTTCTCCTTCTAGAAAATCTACCTCTTCTTCTAGAAGAGCTGTCAAAATGGGTCACATCTTAATAGAAGATGAAGAGATAACTCAAGGACCTGATCCAAAAGATTAGTTACCTTGTATTATGATGAATCTTCCTAGAGAAGATAATTTAGAATTTTATATAGAAAATAAGGTCAGTTTGTATAAAGGTGGAAGGTGGCCTCCACATAAAGTTATGTATAAGCAGCCTGAGGGATTTGTTTAGTATTTTTATACTACATACCAAGGAGATGTAGAACCATCTAATGAGTTCAAGCATATAAATTACACTGCTAAATTTAATTCTCATCTCTCTAAATTTTTTGATGACCTTTGTAAAGATGTTTTATATATCAAACATAGTCTAGACAAATTAGCTATTCTTGAAGACAATACCAACCATGTTTGTATAGAAATGAAAAGTCAATTGTCTTCTATAGATACTAAGCTAACAACATTAGATGAAAGCCTTGACTAGTTAGTCAAGTAGGATTAGGATGTTGAAGCTCAAGTTCTGGCTCTAACATATGAGGTTAATTTTGGTTCTAATTTCAAACCTCACAAGAACCACCATAGCACTACAATGATGCAAAGGACTCATGTCCAACTACAACCATGGTACCTAAACATTGATGACTTATTAAATCCATTAAATGAGATATCTGCTTGGTGTAACTATATATGAGTTATCACAAGAAATGCTCATTTGGATCTTATAGGTACTATTGGATTTGCTTCAAAATTCTTTTGGGTAATTGTTACCCAATGGTGGGATTCCATGATAGAAAATGAAAAACATGAATGTGTTCACCACCAATCTGATTCTTTAGTAGCATTATATCATTTAATAATTAATGATTTTGCTTCTCTAGTTGGCAACAGGGAACTAGAGTCAAAGAAATGGCTACTCAAAATGGAGCTTTGCGATCTCAAGCAGTTTGATGCATTTTCCAAGTAATTATGAGAATTGGCATATGAAAGCAAAAGCTTTGGATCTATAGAGATCAAATTAAAATTTTTGCATGCTTTACCATATAATCCCATAGACAAAGTCATTGCATATATAGATCTTAAAAGTCTCACTATTGAAGATCTCTCACTTTTTGATGTTATTGACTTTGTGAAACAACAAGCCATGCAATTAGTCCCTTAGAATAAAACAATCCAAAATCTCACAAAGCATCAAGAATCCCAAATTGTTTCTGTATTTCCAAAAACAACCCCATTTGGCTATCGGCCATTTGTTCAACCTCGCAAGCACCAAAATTAGCGTCGCAAGCATCTTTCTTTCAAGCATCACTCTTTTCCCCACAAGAATTCCTATGATCCTCCTCACCATTTCCTCAAGAAATGATGCACTCCTCACCCATAGTCCAAACAACTAATTTGCTACATTTGTCACATGCCTGGACATATTGCTCCCCAATGTCACTATAAAAACCTTGTTGTCAAAGCTATTTTCACCTCCAATGCAGTAGCATGGTGGGATATAGTTGACATAGATGATGATATTTACCTATAAGATGACAACTATGAAACAATTCTAGATGATCTCCCTAATGAAGACTTTGATGATGAAGATGAAAATGATCTTGAATCATTAGCTGATGATTTAGAGCAACCTCTCTCTAATATGCAGAGACCCTGGCATCATGATTAGTCATATCTTCCTTATGAAGCCCATTGGAGATGGTCTTGACATCATGATGAAGTTCTAGAAAGAGTTTCTAGACCACAGACTAGAGGATATAGTAGAGGACAAGGATCTACTAGAGGGAGACAACCCTTAATGCCAAAGATACCACTAACATTGTAGAGGCCTCAACATCCTCCTTTGTAATTTTAGAGATCTTTCAAGCTAAGTGCCTCTTGGATGAAAAATAAATTCACTAAAACAAAACATCCAAGAGAAATACCAACACTTGTAATAGAGCCACAATGGGATATCTGGTTGCCCACAAAAAAAGAAGAAAAAGATGAAGAAGTAGAAAGCTCTTTCTACTCAGATCAAGATTACTGCCCAGGTGAATGCAGTAACCTTAAGGAAGAAGAAGAAGCAAAAGAAGAAGTCATCTACACCGAGCAAGCTACTATACAAGATCTAGGGAAACAAAAATTGGTATGTTCCATTATTCCTCCCTTAGAAATATCATAGCTAGCCTATCTTTCTCAGCTAATAAATGAGAAGTTTGCCCAGTTTATAACCTTAAATATTAATGTCAGACTAGTAGATACACAAATAAATATTGGAGGTTCTCTCTCCTTTGCTAAATCACAAATCATCCATGATTGGAAGACGTTATATGAATGCCTATCTTATAAGAGCTTAGATGTCCAAGGCAACAACTTTATTTGCAATAAGTATAAACACCAACAAACCCTTTAGATACAAGATAAAATCTTCCAGTGTGATTTCTTTTCACTAGATAGGATGCCTATAGATATGCTTCTAGGAGGTAATTTTATTGATAGATACTCTCCCTATGGTTCTACCATCAAGATTATCATGTTTACCATAGATAATGAAAGGCTCAATATTCTTCATCTCATATATGCAACTAAGTAATATCCTAGTTCAATAGCCCAAACACCTGAATTAGTAATTCCTACTGAGATACAATCCATAGTTACAAGATTAGAACCACTATCTGTTCTAACAACCCTTAGTAGTTTTAGTCCAAATCTATGCCCGAGATGAACATCCAAATCATTGAAGGTAAACACATGAAGATTGGGAAGAAGATCCCAATACCAGCACAAGATTACAATGATATAGAACTACATATCAAAGAATTGAAAAGTAATGGGTTTATAGAAAAATCAACTTCTCCCTATTGTTGATATTCCTTCATGGTAAATAAGCACTTAGAGTAGAAAAAAGGAAATAAAAGAATGGTCATTAATTACAGACCATTAAATGCCATTACTCAACCTTTTCCATATCCAATTCCAAATAAAAGATATCTATTGGAAAAAGTAGCAACTTGTAAGTATTTCTCCCAGTTTGATTGTAAATTAGGCTTTTATCAGATCAGGGTCAAAGATGCTGATAAAGAAAAGACAACAATCAACTGCCCATTCGACTATTATCAATGGACTATTATGCCATTTGGATTAATGAATGATCTGGTATTTTACCAAGCCCATATGGATAACATATTTAAATTCATGTCACAATTTTTATGTGTATATATAGATGATATTCTTATTTTCAGCAATTCTCTTTCTAAACATTACTCTCACCTCACAACATTCCTTGAGATGGCAAAATTTGTAGGCATAGTCTTATCAGACACAAAAATCCAGCTCTGTAAGACTGAATGCAATTTTCTTGGAATGATTATCCAAGATTCAAAACTCCAAGTTTAGCCACACATCAGAGAAAAAGTCATCAGTTTTCCAGAACAGCTCGATAAGTCAAAACTCCAAGAATTTTTGGGATTATTAAATTATTTAAATAGCTTTTATACTAATTCTAGTGAAGATAGGTTTATACTTTAATAACTTGTCCAGAAGAAGAAATATTTTTAATGGAAGGATGAACACATTGTTGCTATCCATAAAATCAAATCAAAAGTAGCACTACTTCCAGAGCTTCATATCCCAAAATCAGACAACATGCTAGTTTACACTAATGCCTCTGACACTGCATGGGGAGGAGTGCTTATTTGTGTACATAATATTAAGGAATTCATTTGTGAATTCTCTACTGGAGTTTTCAGTATTGATGTTCTCAAATGGATTTCTTCTGATAAAGAAATCTATGCTGTAAATAAATGTTTAGAGAAGTTTATATTGAAACTTTTACATGTGCCACACTTTATTGTAAAAATTGATTACACTTGACTTCTAACCTTTAGAGAAAAAGATCATGGTCATAAAGATGGTCACGGTAAATATGTTAGGTGGTAAGCATTTTTTAACTAGTTTAACTTCTCTATCAAATACACAAAAGGTACTGATAATACGATAGTTGATTGGCTCAGTAGAAATCCACCTGCCACTCTAATGCATCAACCCATCTTGGTTTTAACTTAACCAAAATTTATAATCAAGGATTTACTTCTTTTAATATTCTTGTTCAAGAATAATTTTTTAGAGAAGGGTTGCATCTAAGGTACACCAAGATTTCTTATGCCTCTGGGTAAGATCTACAAATGTCTTTAGTAGCAACAATATAAACCAACCATCATCAAAACACTAGTGTGATAATAATATAAATATTAAATAGTGAATTTCTCTTCCACCAGTTCACTGAACTCTTAAAGCATCCTTTATGGACATGGCTAATAAAAATTAGGTCTCCACATAATGAACACCTATATAGGTGGGTAACAAGATATGGTCCACACCATATCCATGAAGAAGAAGACCACAAATAAGACACAGTAGTACATACTATCATGAGAAGACAGCTAGAATGGGAATATTACTTCTACATCACTCCTTGCTATCATGCATGCTAAGCTGGACCCCAAAACTAGCATCTATCTAGTACATTCTAGCTCAGGTGTCTTTTTTAGTTGATAAGTGAAGATGACAAACTGACTAAAGCAGAATCAATGTTGGACCCACCAAGCCAGATGTCCTCATCTAGCATGTCTAATAGCATCTCACTATAGATTAGCTTTTACATTATAAAGTATGATGGGACATGACACCACCTTGGCAAAGATTCTAGGTAGGACCTCTAAAAATATTATAAATAAACCTCTCCTCCATAGAATTTAAATCAAAAAATTTCTAAGCTTTTAGAAATCAAGTAGCCTTGTTTCAAGAGTATGCTCTTCTCTTGCTCTTTTTAAAGGATCCTAAGAATCAAAAATTCAAACAAGTGTTTGTAATAAATTTGAGTGATAATAGTGAAGCCATAGCCATTCGGCCCCTGCCTACTGTCGCAAGTTTTATTTAAAAGATTGATATCATGAGCTAGATCGAGAAGAAGCATCTGTTGACGTAGAAAGAATGGTATCAGAGCCAGTTATCTTTTATTTTATGCATATGTAAGAATTTCTTGTAAGACTCTTAAGTTTCCTTACTTTGAAGAATTCTTTGAGAAAGTTATTGCATCGAGTCCCTAGCCATTTTAAAATTGTCATAGGCCCTCTTTTTACTTTGCACTTTTGTTTCTCTATCTAGAATTCTCTCACTTACCAAAACCTTAAACTCTTTACTATGGAATTTGGTAAATCCCAGATGTCTTCCATAGTAGAAATTCTAAATGAATCTGAATTAGAAGGAATGTATGAACTTTCTTCTTTTATTCTTGAACACATATCAAAATTTCCTAACATAGAAGTTACTAAAGAAAACCTTGAAAAGGAGAATATCCTTTACAAACCTCTAGCTATTAAAGCTTCACATGTCTATAAGAAGTCTGAACTTCTAAAATCTAAGTTTGTTTATAAATCTACATATTTATCTTTTGTTAAACTAAGAATCAAATTTGTATAACTTACTTTGAGTTATAAGCCCGAGAAGAACTTCCAAACCAATTTGCTATCTTTATTACTTGAACCAAAAATCAACTACATTCATTCACATGAAGATGTCAAATTTGTTCACTTTGGTCTTATCCGTGTCCATATAACTCCATTGATTCCTAGTAATATAAAGCCTATTATCTATCTAGCCTTATGTGATAGATGCCAAGTCATCTTTAAGCATGCCTAGAAAATATCTAGCCTTAGTTGTTTAAATGATGAAGTCATTTGTTTTGATTTTTGTCCAAACCTCTCTATTGCAGTCCATAATAGAGATTGTAAAGAAGTCAAGTTTGGATCTTTAGATTGTTGGGGTTTGTTTACCTCCCTTTTTGGTTTAGAAATATTTGGTGAATTTAAATATACCTCTATAAATATTTTTATTTTCTATAGTATGACTAATACCAACCATCCTAAGATCTTAGAGAATTTACTAAATGCACAAATATTAAGTGGAACAATCCAGTTACAAAAAGGCCATATAGAATCTATTGAAATACCTTCTTATTGGAAACTTGATTGGCTTAAAAATGTTTCTCCCAGAATGAAATCCCAAGCCACTGTGCATAAAAGTGATGGTAAAATGATCAATATTCTTCCAAGATCTCTCTCTGTGAATAATTCTTCTATTCTTTCTCCTTTTAGACCATCTACCTCTTCTTCCAGAAGAGCTATCAAAATAGGTCACATCTTAATAGAAGATGAAGAGATAAATCAAGGACATGATCCAAAAGATTAGTTACCTTATACTATGATGAATCTTCCTAGAGAAGATAATTTAGAATTTTATATAGAAAATAAGGTTAGTCTATATAAAGGTATTCATAAGTAGCCTGAGGGATTTGTTCAATATTTTTATGGTGCATACCAAGGAGATGTAGAACCATCTAATGAGTTTAAGCATATAAATTACACTTATAAATTTAATTCTCATCTCTCTAAAATTTTTGATGACCTTTGTAAAGATGTTTTATACATCAAACATAGTCTAGACAAATTAGCTATTCTTGAAGACAATACCAACCATGTTTGTATAGAAATAAAAAGTCAATTGTCTTCTATAGATACTAAAATAATAGCGTTAGATGAAATCCTTGACTGGTTAGTCAAGTAGGATCAAGAAGCTGAAGCTCAAGTTTTAGCTCTAACATATGTGGTTAATTTTGGTTCTAATTTCAAACCTCACAAGAAGCACCACAACACTATAATGATGCAAAGGACTCATGTCCAACTATAGCCATGGTACCTAAACATTGATGATTTATTGAATCCATTAAATGAGATATCTACCTAGTGTAACTCTATGTGAGTTATCAATGTAAATGCTCATTTGAATCCTATAGGTACTACTGTATTTACTTCAAAATTCTTTTGGGGAATTGTTACCCAATGGTGGGATTTGATGATAGAAAATGAACATCATGAACATGTTCACCACCAACCTAATTCTTTAGCATCATTATATCATTTATTAATTAATGATTTTTCTCCTCTAGTTGGCAATAGGGAATTCGAGTCAAAGAAATGGCTACTCAAAATGGAGCTTTATGATCTCAAGCAGTTTGATGCATTTGCCAAGCAATTTCGAGAATTGGCATATGAAAGTAAAATCTTTGGATCTAAAGATATCAAATTAAATTTTTTGCATGCTTTACCATATCATCTCATAGACAAAGTCATTGCATATATAGATCTTAAAAGTGTCACTATTGAAGATCTCTCACTTTCTGATGTTATTGACTTTGTGAAACAATAAGCCATGAAATTAGTCTCTGAGACTAAAATAATCCAAAAGCTCACAAAGCATCAAGCATCCAACATTGCTCCTATATTTCCAAAAACAACCCTATTTAGCTATCAACCATTTTTTCAACCTCATAAGCACCAAAAGCAACATCACAAGCATCTTTCTTTCAAGCATCGCTCTTTTCCTTGCAAGCATTTCTATGCTCCTCCTCACCATTTCCTTAATAAATGATGCATTCCTTACCCACAGTCTAAATAGCCAATTTGCTACATTTGTCGTAAGCTTAGACATATTACTCCCTAATGTCACTACAAAAACCCTACTGTCAAAGCTATTTTCACCTCCAATGTAACAACATGGTGAAATATAGTTGACATAGAAGAAGATTTTTACCTATATGATGACATCTAAAAACCAATTCTAGATGATCTCCCCATTGAAGACTTTGATGATGAAGATGTAGATGCTCTTGAATCATTAGCTGATGATTTAGAGTAACCTCTCTCCAACATGCAGAGACCCTGGCATCATGATTACTCATAGCTTCCCTATGAAGCCCATGGGAGATGGTCCTGACATCATGATGAAGTTCTAGAAAGAGATTCTAGACCACGAACCAGAGGATATATCAGAGGACAAGGATCTACCAGAGGGAGATAACCCTCAATGCCAAAGATACTACCAACATTGCAGAGGCCTCAACATCTTCCTTTGAAATTTCATATCTCTTTCAAGCCAAGTGCCTCTTGGATGAAAAACAAATTCAACAACATAGAACCTCCAAGAGAAATAACAACACCTGTAATAGAGCCACAGTGGGATATATTGCTACCCACAAAAAAAGAAGAAAAGGATGAAGAAGTAGTAAGCTCTTTCTACTTAGAACAAGATTATTGCTCAGGTAAATGCAGTAACCTTAAGGAGGAAGAAGAAGAAGAAGAAGAAGAAGAAGAAGAAGAAGAAGAAGAAGAAGAAGAAAAAGAAGAAGAAGAAGAAGTCATCTACACTGAGCAAGCTACTGTACAAGATCCAAGGAAATAAAAATTGGTATGTACCAGTATTCCTCCCTTAGAAATTTCACAACCAACCTATCTTTTTTATCTAATAAATGGGAAGTTTTCCTAGTTTATAACCTTAGAAATTAATAGCAGACTAGTAGATGCACAAATAGATACTAGAGATTCTCTCTCCTTTGCTAAATCACAAATCATCCATGATTAGAAGACATTGGATGAATCCATAGCTTATAAGAGCTTAGATGTCCAAGGGAACAACTTTATTTGAAATAAGTATAAACACCAACAAACCCTTCATATGCAAGATAAAATTTTCCAGTGTGATTTCTTTTCACTAGATAGGATGACTGTATATATCCTTCTAAGAGGTGCTTTTATTGACAGATACTCACCCTATGGTTCTACCACCAAGAGTATCATGTTTACCATAGATATTGAAAGGCTCAAGATTCCTCATCTCATATATGCAACTGATCAATTTCCTAGTTCAATGGCCCAAACACCTAAATTAGTAATTCCTACTGAAATACAATCCATAGGAGATAAGATTCAAAACACTATCTATTTTGACAACCCTCAGTAGTTTTGGTCCAAATATATGCTCGAGATGAACATCCAAATCATCAAAGGTAAACACATGAAGATTGGGAAGAAGATCCCAATACAAGCACATGATTATAATGATATGGAACTATAGATCAAAGAACTGGAAAGTAATAGGTTCATAAAAAAATCAACTTCTCCCTATTACTACTATGCCTTCATGGTAAATAAGCACTTAGAGAAACAAAGAGGAAAGAAAATAATGGTCATTAATTACAGACCATTAAATGCCATTACTCAGCCTTTTCCATATCCAATTCTAGATAAAAGCTATCTATTGGAAAAAGTAGCAACTTGTAAGTATTTCTCCCAGTTTGATTATAAATTAGGCTTTTATCAGATCAGGGTCAAAGATGCTGATAGAGAAAAGACAACATTCAACTACCCATTCAACCATTATTAATTGACTATTATGCCATTTGGATGTCAGCCATTTGTTCAAGCTTGCAAGCACCAAAAATAGCATCGCAAGAATCTTTCTTTCAAGCATCTCTCTTTTCACCACAAGAATTATTATGATCCTCCTCACCATTTCCTCAAGAAATGATGCACTCCTCACCCATAGTCCAAATAGCCAATTTACTACATTTGTCGCAAGCCTAGACATATTGCTCCCTAATGTCACTACAAAAACCCTATTGTTAAAGCTATTTTCACCTCCAACACAGTAGCGTGGTGGGATATAGTTGACATAGATGAAGATCTTTACCTACAACATGAAATCTATGAACCAATTCTAGATGATCTCCCCATTGAAGACTTTGATGATGAATATGCAGACACTTTTGAATCATTAGCCGATGATTTAGATCAATCTCTCTCCAACATGTAGAGACTCTGGCATCATGATTACTCATAGCTTCCTTATGAAGCCCATGGGAGATAGTCCTAACATCATGATGAAGTTCTAGAAAGAAATTCTAGACCACAGACTAGAGAATATAGCAAAGGACAAGGATCTACCAGAGGGAGACATCCCTCAATGCCAAAGATACCATCAACATTGTAGAGGCCTCAACATCCTCCTTTGTAATTTTAGAGCTCTTTCAAGCCAAGTTCCTCTTGGATGGAAAAAAAATTCACTAGCACAAGACCTCCAAGAGAAATACCAACACCTATAATAGAGCCATAGTGGGATATCTTGCTACCCACAAAAAAAGAAGAAAAGGATGAAGTATAAATCTCTTTCTACTCAGATCAAGATTAATACCCAGGTGAATGTAGTAACCTTAAGGAAGAAGAAGAAATAAAAGAAGAAGTCATCTACATTGAACAAGCTACTGTATAAGATCTAGGGAAACAAAAATTGGTATGTACCAATATTCTTTCCTTAGAAATATCAGAGCCAGCCTATCTTTCTCAGCTGATAAATGGGAAATTTGCCCAGTTTATAACCTTAGAAATTAATGGTAGACTAGTAGATGCACAAATAGATACTAGAGATTCTCTCTCCTTTGCTAAATCATAGATCATCCATGATTGGAAGACATTAGATTAATCCCTAGCTTATAAGAGCTTAGATGTCTAAGAGAATAGCTTTATTTTCAATAAGTATAAACACCAGCAAACCCTTTGAATACAAGATAAAATCTTCCAATGTGATTTCTTTACACTAGATAGGATGCCTATATATATCCTTCTAGGAGGTGATTTTATTGACAGATACTCACCATTTAGTTATACCACCAAGAGTATCATGTTTATTGTAGATAATGAAAGGCTCAAGATTCCTCGTCTCATATATGCAACTGACCAATTTCCTAGTTTAATGGCCCAACCACCTGAATTAGTAATTCCTACTGAAATACAATCCATAGGAGACAAGATTAGAACCACTATCTATTCTAAAAACCCTCAACAGTTTTGGTCCAAATTTATGCCTGAGATGAACATCCAAATCATTGAAGGTAAACACATGAATATTGGGAAGGAGATCCCAATACCAACAGAGGATTAAAATGATATGGATCTACAGATCAAAGAATTGGAAAGTAATGGGTTCATAGAAAAATCAACTTCTCCCTATTGCTACTATGCCTTCATGGTAAATAAGCACTCAAAGTAGAAAAGAGGAAAGAAAATAATGGTCATTAATTATAGACCATTAAATACCATTACTCAGCCTTTTCCATATCCAATTCTAGATAAAAGATATATATTGGGGAAAGTAGCAACTTGTAAGTATTTCTCCCAGTTTGATTGTAAATTAGGCTTTTATCAAATCAGGGTTAAAGATGCTGATAGAGAAAAGATAGCATTTAGCTTCCCATTTGGCCATTATCAATGGACTATTATGCCATTTGGCTTAATGAATGATCTAGCATTTTACCAAGCCCATATGGATAACATATTTAAAGGCATGTCAAAAAAATTGTGTGTATATATAGATGCTATTCTTATTTTCAACAATTCTCTTTTTGAACATTACTCTCACCTCACAACATTGTTTTGAGATGGCAAAAGATGCAGGCATATTTTTATCAGACACAAAAATATAGCTCTGTAAGACTAAATACAATTTTCTTGGAATGATTATCCAAGATTCGAAACTCCAAGTTCAGCCACACATCAAAGAAAAAGTCATCAGTTTTCTAGAACAACTCAATAATTAAAAACTCCAAGCATTTTTGGGATTATTAAATTATTTAAATAGCTTTTATCCTAATTTTGGTGAATAGAGGTTTATATTTCAGGAACTTCTCCAGAAGAAGAAAGCTTTTCAATAGAAGGATGAAGACAATGTTGGTGTCCATAAAATCAAATCAAAAGTAGCATTACTTCTAGAGCGTCATATCCCAAAATCAGACAACATGCTAGTTTACACTAATGCCTCTAACACTGCATGGGGAGGAGTACTTGTTTGTGTACATAATAAAAAGGAATTCATTTATGAATTCTTTAATGGAGTTTTTAGTACTAATGTTCTCAAATGGATTTCTTTAGATAAGGAAATCTATGCTATAAAGAAATGTTTAGAGAAGTTTATATTGAAACTTTTATATCTGCCACACTTTATTGTAAAAACCGATTGCACTAGACTTCTGACCTTTAGAGAAAAAGATCATGGTTGGAAAGATGGTCACAGTAAATATGTTAGGTGACAAGCATTTTTTAACTATTTTAACTTCTCTATTAAACACATAAGAGGTAATGATAATACTACAGCTAATTAGCTCAGCAGAAATCCACCCACTCTAATGCATCAACCCAATCCTGGTTTTAACTTAACCAAAATTTATAATAAAGGATTTACTTCTTTGAATATTATTTTTCAAGAACAAATTATTAGAGGAGGGTTGCATCTGAGGTACACCAGGATTTCTTATGCCTCTAGGCAAGATCTACAAATGTCTTCAGCAGCAAAAATACAAGCTAACCATCATCAAAGCACTAGTGTGATAATAATCAAAAGATTAAATAGTGAATTTCTCTTCCACCAGTTTAATAAACTCTTAAAGTGTCCTTTAGGGACATGGCTGATAAAAATGAGGTCTCCACATAATGAACACCTATACAGGTGGGTAACAAGATACGGTCTGCACCATATCCATGAAGAAGAAGACCAAAAACAAGACATAGTGGTACATATTATCATCATAAAATAGCTCGAATGGGAATATTACTTCTACATCACTCCTCACTATCACGCATGCAAAGCTAGACCCTAACACTAGTATCTATCCAATACATTCTAGCTAAGGTGTCTTTTTTAGCTGATAAGTGAAGATGACCTGCTGACTGAAGTGGAAGCAATGTTGGACCCACCAAGCCAGACGTCCTCATCTAGCACACCCAACAACATCTCACTATAGATTAGATTTTATACTATAAAGTATGATGGGACATGACACTGCCTTGGCAAATATTCTAGGTAGGACCTCCCAAAATACTATAAATAAACCTCTCCTCCATAGAGTTTACATCAAAAAATTTCTAAGCTTTTAAAAATCTAGTCGCCTTGTTTCAAGAATATGCTCTTCTCTTGCCCTTTTTGAAGGATCCTAAGAATCAAAAATTCAAACAAGTGTTTGTAATAAATTTGAGTGATAATAGTGAGGCCATAGCCATTTAGCCCCTGCCTACTATCATAGGTTTTCTTTAAAAGATTGATATCATGAGCTAGATTGAGAGGAAGCATATGTTGAAATAAAAAGAATGGTATTAGAACTAGTTATCTTCTATTGTATGCATCTATAAGAATTTATTGTAAGGCTCTTAAGTTTCCTTATTTTAAAGAATTCTTTGAGAAATTTATTACATCGAGTCCCTAGCCATTTTAAAATTGTCATAGGCCCTTTTTTTACTCTGCACTTATATTTCTCTGTCTAGAATTCTCTCACTTACCAAAACCTTAACCTCTTTACTTTGGAATTTGTTAAATTCCAGATGTCTTCCATAGTATTATTTCTAAATGAATCCAAATTGGAAGGATTGTATGAACTTCCTCCTTTATTCTTGAACACATATCAGAATGTCCTGACATAGAAGTTACTGAAGAGATCCTTGAAAAGGAGAATAGTCTGTACAAACCTTTGACTATTAAAGCTTCACATGTCTATAAGAAGTCTGAACTTTTAAAATCTGATTTTGTTTATAAATCTACATATTTATCTTTTGTTAAACCAAGAATCAAATCTGTAGAACTTAATTTTAGTTATAATCCCAGGAAGAACTTCTAAACCAATTTGCTATCTTTATTACCTAAACTAGAAATCAACTATGTTCATTCACATAAAGATGTCAAATTTGTTCACTTTGGTCTTATCCATGTCCATATAACTCCATTGATTCCTAGTAATATAAATCCTATTATCTATCTATCCTTATTTGATAGACACCAAGTCAGCTTTAAGCATGCCTATCAAATATCTAGCCTTGGTCGTTTAAATGATGAAGTCATTTATTTTGAGTTTTGTCCAAACCTCTCTATTATAGTCTGTGATAGAGGTTGTAAAGAAGTCAAGTTTAGATCTTTAGATTGTTGGGGTTTGTTTACCTCCCTTTTTGGTTTAGAAATGTTTGGTGAATTTAAATATGTCTCTATAAATATTTCTGTTGTCTATAGTATGACTAATACCAACCATCCCAAGATCTTAGAGAATTTACCATATGCACAAATATTAAGTGGAATATTCCAGTTACAAAAAGGCCATATAGAATCTGTTGAAATACCTTCTGATTGGAAACTTGATTGGATTAAAAATGTTTCTCCCAAAATGAAAGCCCAAGCCACTATGCATAAAAGTGATGGTAAAATGATCAATATTCTTCCAAGATATCTCTCTATGAATAATTCTTATATTCTTTCTCCTTTTAGACCATCTACCTCTTCTTCCAGAAGAGCTACCAAAATAGGTCACATCTTAATAAAAGATGAAGAGATAAATCAAGGACCTGATCCAAAAGATCATTTACCTTGTACTATGATGAATCTTCCTAGAGAAGATAATTTAGAATTTTATATAGAAAATAAGGTTAGTCTGTATAAACATGGAAGGTGGCCTCCATATAAAGGTATGTACAAGTAGCCTGAGGGATTTGTTCAATATTTTTATGGTGCATACCAAGGAGATGTAGAACCATCTAATGAGTTCAAGAATATAAATTACACTACTAGATTTAATTCTCATCTCTCTAAAAATTTTGATGACCTTTGTAAAGATGTTTTATACATCAGACATAGTCTAGACAAATTAGCTATTCTTGAAGACAATACCAACCATGTTTTTATATAAATGAAAATTCAATTGTCTTCTATAGATACTAAGCTAACAACATTAGATGAAAGCCTTGACTAGTTAGTCAAGAAAGATCAGGAAGCTAAAGCTCAAGTTCTAGCTCTAACATATGAGGTTAATTTTGGTTCTAATTTCAAACCTCACTAGAAGAATCTTAGCACTATAATGATGCAAAGGGTTCATGTCTAAGTATAGCCATGTTACGTAAACATTGATGATTTATTGAATCCATTAAATGAGATATCTACCTGGTGTAACTCTATGTGAGTTATCATAGTAAATGCTCATTTTGATCCTATAGGTACTACTATATTTGCTTCAAAATTCTTTTGGGGAATTGTTACCCAATGGTGGGATTCCATGATAGAAAATGAATAGCATGAATGTGTTCACCACCAACCTAATTCTTTAACAGCATTATATCATTTATTAATTAATGAGTTTGCTCCTCCAATTGGCAACAGGGATCTAGAGTCAAAGAAATGGCTACTCAAAATGGAGCTTTGCAATCTCAGGTAGTTTGATGCATTTGCCAAGTAATTCCAAGAATTGGCATATGAAAGCAAAAGCTTTGGATCTATAGAGATCAAATTAAAATTTTTGCATGCTTTACCATATCGTCCCATGGACAAAGTCATTGCATATATAGATCTTAAAATTCTCACTATTGAAGATCTCTCACTTTCTGATGTTATTGACTTTGCGAAACAACAAGCCATGCAATTAGTCTCTTAAACTAAAACAATCCAAAAGCTCACAAAGCATCAAGCATCCCAAATTGCTCTTGTATTTCTAGAAACAACCCCATTTGGGTATCAGCCATTTGTTTAACCTCATAAGCACCAAAAGTAGTGTCATAAGCATCTTTCTTTCAAGCATCGCTCTTTCCCCCACAAGAATTCCTATTCTCCTCACCATTTCCTCAAGAAATGATGCACTCCTTGCCCACAGTCCAAATAACCAATTTTCTACATTTTTTGCAAGCTTGGACATATTTCTCCCCAATGTCACTACAAAAACCCTACTGTCAAAGCTATTTTCACCTCCAACGCAGTAACAGACTGGTATATAGGTGACACGAATGAAGATATTTACCTACAGGATGACATCTACAAACCAATTCTAGATGATCTCCCCATCAAAGTCTTTGATGATGAAGATGTAGACACTCTTGAATCATTAGTCGATGATTTAGAGTAACTTGTTTCCAACATGCAGAGACCCTAACATCATGATTACTCATAGCTTCCCTATGAAGCCCATGGGAGATGGTCCTGACATCATGATGAAGTTCTAGAAAGAGATTCCAGACCATAGACTAGAGGATATAACTGAGGACAAGGATCCACCAAAGGGAGACAACCCTTAATGCCAAAGATACCACCAACATTGCAAAGGCCTCAACATCCTCGTTTGCAATTTCAGATCTCTTTCATGCCAAGTGCCTCTTGGATGAAAAACAAATTCACTAGCATAAAACCTCCAAGAGAAACACTAGCAGCTATAATAGAGCCACAATGGGATATCTTATTTCCCATAGAAAAAGAAGAAAAGAATGAAGTAGAAAGCTCTTTCCACTTAGATCAAGATTACTACCCAGGTGAATGTAGTAACCCTAAGGAAGAATAAGAAGAAGTCATCTACATTGAGCAAGCTGCCATACAAGATCTAGGGAAACAAAAATTGGTATGTACCAGTATTCCTCCCTTAGAAATATCAGAGCCAACTTATCTTTCTCAGCTGTTAAATGGAAAGTTTGCCCAGTTTATAACCTTAGAAATTAATGGTAGATTAGCAGATGCACAAATAGATACTAGAGCTTCTCTCTCCTTTACTAAATCATAAATCATCCATGATTGGAAGACATTAGATGAATCCCTAGCTTGTAAGAGCTTATATTTCTAAGGAAACATCTTTATTTGCAATAAGTATAAACACCAGCAAACCCTTCGAATATAAGATAAAATCTTCCATTGTGATTTCTTTACTCTAGATAGGATGCCAATAGATATCCTTCTAGGAGGTGACTTTATTGATAGATATTCACCCTATAGTTTTACCACCAAGATTTTCATGTTTACCATAGATAATGAAAGGCTCAGGATTCCTCGTCTCATATATGCAATTGATCAATTTCCTAGTTCAATGGTCCAAACACCTGAATTAGTAATTCCTACTGAAATACAATCCATAGGAGACAAGATTAGAACCACTATCTATTCTGATAACCCTCAGTAGTTTTGGTTTGAATCTATGCCTGAGATGAACATCCTAATCATTGAAGGTAAACATATGAAGATTGGGAAGAAGATCCCAATACTAGCATAGGATTAAAATGATATGGAACTACAAATCAAAGAACTAGAAAGTAATGGGTTCATAGAAAAATCAACTTCTCCCTATTGCTGCTATGCCTTCATGGTAAATAAGCACTCAGAGTAGAAGAGGAAAGAAAATAATGGTCATTAATTATAGACCATTAAATGCCATTACTTAGCATTTTACATATCCAAGTCTAGATAAAAGATATCTATTGGAGAAAGTAGCAACTTGTAAGTATTTCTCCTAATTCAATTATAAATCAAGCTTTTATTAGATCAGGGTTAAAGATGCCAATAGAGAAAAGATAACATTCAGCTGCCCATTTGGCCATTATAAATGGACTATTATGCCATTTGGTTGTTGGCCATTTATTCAACCTTATAGGCACCAAAATCAACATCGTAAGCATCTTTATTTCAAGCGTCACTCTTTTCCCTGCAAGCATTCTTATGCTCCTCCTCACTATTTACTCAAGAAATGATGCACTCCTCACCCATAGTCTAAACAACCAATTTTATACATTTATCACACACCTAGACATATTTCTCCCCAATGTCACTGTAAAAACCTTGATGTCAAATCTATTTTCACCTCCAATGTAGCAACATGGTGGGATATAGGTTACACAGATGAAGATCTTTACCTACAGGATGAAATTTATGAACCAATTCTAGATGATCTCCCCACTAAAGGCTTCGATGATGAAGATGTAGAATATCTTGAATCATTAGCCAATGATTTAGAGTAACCTCTCTCTAACATGCAGAGACCCTAGCATCATGATTACTCCTAGATTCCCTATGAAGCCCATGGGAGATGGTCCTGACATCATGATGAAGTTACAAAATAAAATTATAGACCATAGACTAGAGGATATAGTAGAGGACAAGGATCTACTAAATGGATACAACCCTCAATGCCAATGATACCACCAACATTGTAGAGGCCTCAACATCCTCCTTTGTAATTTTAGACCTCTTTCAAGCCATGTGCCTCTTGGATGAAAAATAGAATCACTAGCATAGAACCTCCAAGAGAAATACTGGCACCTATAATAAAGCCACAATGGGATATCTTTCTACCCATAGAAAAAGAAGAAAAGGATAAAGACGTAGAAATCTCTTTTTACTCTAAATCAAGATTACTACCCAGGTGAATGTAGTAACCTTAAGGAAGAAGATGAAGCAGAAGAAGAAGAAGTCATCTACACTAAGAAAGTTCCTGTACAAGATCTAAGGAAACAAAAATTGGTATGTACCAGTATTCCTCCCTTAGAAATATCATAGCCAGCCTATCTTTCTCAGTTGATAAATGGGAAGTTTGCCTAGTTTATAACCTTAGAAATTAATGGCATACTAGTAGATGCACAAATAGATACTAAAGCTTCTCTCTCCTTTGCTAAATCACAAATCATCCAAGATTGGAAGACATTGAATGGATCCCTAGTTTATAAGAGCTTAGATATCCAAGTGAATAACTTTATTTGAAATAAGTATAAACACTAGAAAACCCTTCAGATACAAGATAAAATCTTCTAGTGTGATTTCTTTGCACTAAATAGAATGCCTATAGATATCCTTCTAGGAGGTGCTTTTATTGATAGATACTCACCCTATGGTTTTACCACCAAGAGTATCATGTTTACCATCGATAATGAAAGGCTCAAGATTCCTCGTTTCATTTATGCAACTGAGCAATTTCCTAGTTCAATGGCCCAAACACCTGAATTAGTAATTCTTGCTGAAATACAATCCATATGAGACAAGATTAGAACCACTATATATTCTGACAACCCTCAATAGTTTTGGTCTAAATCTATGCTCGAGATGAACATCCAAATCATTGAAGGTAAAGACATGAAGATGGAAGAAGATCCCAATACCAGCATAGGATTACAATGATATGGAACTACAGATCAAAGAATTGGAAAGTAATGGGTTCATAGAAAAATCAACTTCTCCTTATTGTTGTTATTATGCCTTCATGGTAAGTAAGCACTCAGAGCAGAAAAGAGGAAAGAAAAGAATGGTCATTAATTATAGAACATTGAATACCATTACTCAGCCTTTTCCATATCTAATTCTAAATTAAAGTTATCTATTGGAGAAAGTAGAAACTCGTAAGTATTTCTCCCAGTTCAATTGTAAATCAGGGTTTTATCAGATTAGGGTCAAAGATGTCGATAGAGAAAAGATAGAATTTAGCTGCTAATTTGGCCATTATCAATGGATTGTTATGCCATTTGGCTTAATGAATGCTCTAGCATTTTACCAAGCCCATATGGATAATATATTTAAAGGCACATCACAATTTGTGTGTGTGTGTGTGTGTGTGTCTATATATATATATATATATATATATATGATATTATTATTTTTAGTAATTCTCTTTCTGAACATTATTCTCACCTCACAACATTCTTTGAGATGGAAAAAGATGCAGGCATAGTCTTATCAGACACAAAAATCCAGCTCTGTAAGACTAAATGCAATTTTGTTGGAATGATTATCTAAGATTTGAAACTCCAAGTTCAGCCACACATCAAAGAAAAAGTCATCAGTTTTCTAGAATAGCTTGATAAGTCAAAAATCCAAGCATTTTTAGGATTATTAAATTATTTAAATAGATTTTATCCTAATTTTGGTGAAGATAGGTTTATACTTCAGGAACTTCTCCAGAAGAAGAAAGCTTTTCAATGGAAGGATGAACACACTGCTGATGTCTATAAAATCAAATCAAAAGTAGCACTACTTCCAGAGCTTCATATCCCAAAATTAGACAACATGCTGGTTTACACTGATGCCTCCGACACTTCATGGGGAGGAGTACTTGTTTGTGTAAATAATAATAAGGAATTTGTTTGTGAATTCTCTAGTTGAGTTTTTAGTATTGATGTTCTCAAATGGATTTCTTCTGATAAAGAAATATATGATATAAATAAATGTTTAGAGAAGTTTATACTGAAACTTTTACATCTACCACAATTATTGTAAAAATTGATTAAACTAGACTTCTGACCTTTAGAGAAAAAGATCATGGTTGGAAAGATCGTCATGGTAAATATGTTAGGTGGAAAGCATTTTTTAACTAGTTTAACTTCTCTATCAAACACATAAAAGGTACTGATAATACTACAACTGAATAGCTCAATAGAAATCCACCTGCCGCTCTAATGCATCAACCCAATCCTAGTTTTAACTTAACCATAATTTATAATCAAGGATTTACTTCTTTTAATATTCTTGTTCAAGGATAAATTATTAGAGAAGGGTTGCATCCGAGGTACACTAGGATTTCTTATGCCTCTGGGCAATATCTACAAATGTCTTCAATAGTAATAATACAATCCAACCATCATCAAAACACTGGTGTGATAATAATCGATAGATTAAATAGTGAATTTATCTTCCACCAGTTCACTAAAATATTAAAGCATCCTTTATGGACATGGCTGATAAAAATTAGGTCTCCACATAATGAACACTTGTACAAGTGGGTAGCAAGATATGGTCCACACCATATCCATAAAGAAGATGACCATGAATAAGACATAATAGTACATACTATCATTAAAAGATATCTAGAATGGGAATCATACTTCTACATCACTCCTTAATGTCACGCATGTGAAGCTAGACCCCAACACTGGCATCTATCCAATACATTCTAGCTAAGGTGTCTTTTTTAGTCGATAAGTGAAGATGACCTGTTGACTGAAGTGAAAGCAATGTTGGACCCACCAAGCTAGATGTCCTCATCTAGTGTGTTTAATAGCATCTCACTATAGATTAGCTTTTATGCTATAAATTATGATGGGACATGACACCACCTTGGCAAAGATTCCAAGTGGTACCTCCCAAAATACTATAAATAAACCTCTCCTCCATAGAGTTTACATCAAAAAATTTATAAGCTTTTAGAAATATAGTAGCCTTGTTTCAAGAGTATGCTCTTCTCTTGCCCTTTTCGAAGGATCTTTAGAATCAAAAATTCAAACAAGTGTTTATAATAAATTTGAGTTATAATATTAAAGCCATAGCCATTCATCCCCTACCTACTATCATGGTTTTTCTTTGAAAGATTGATATCAGGAGCTAGATTGAGAGGAAGCATCTGCATCTTCATCATCAAAGTATTTGATGGGGAGATCATCTTAAATTGGCTCGTAGATGTCATCTTGTAGGTAAAGATCTTCATTTATGTCAACTATATCCCACTATGCTACTATGTTGGAGGTGAAAATAGCTTTGACAGTACGGTTTTTGTAGTGACATTGGGGAGCAATATGTCCAGGCTTACAATAAATGTAGCAAATTGGTTTTTTGGACTGTGGGTGAGGAGTGCATCATTTATTGAGGAAATGGTGAGGAGGAGCATAGGAATGCTTGCAGGGAAAAGAGAGACGCTTTAAAGAAAGATGCTTGTGACACTACTTTTAGTGCTTGCGAGGTTGAACAAATGGCCAATAGCCAAATGGGGCTATTTTTTGGAAATACAGGAGCAATTTGGGATGCTTGATGCTTTGTGAGCTTTTGGATTGTTTTAGTCTTAGAGGCTAATTACATGGCTTGCTATTTCACAAAGTCAATAACATCAGAAAGCGAGAGATCTTCAATAGTGAGACTTTTAAGATCTATATATGTAATGACTTTGTCTATGAGATGATATGGTAAAGCATGAAAAAGTTTTAATTTGATCTCTGTAGATCCAAAGCTTTTGCTTTCATATGCCAATTCTCATAATTACTTGGCAAATGCATCAAACTACTTGAGATCGCAAAGCTCCATTTTGAGTAGCCATTTCTTTGACTCTAGTTCCCTGTTGCCAACTGGAGAAGCAAACTCATTAATTAATAAATGATATAATGCTGCTAAAGAATTAGTTTGGTGGTGAACATATTCATCCTATTCATTTTCTGTCATGGAATCCCACCATTAGGTAACAATTCCCCAAAAGAATTTTGAAGCAAATACAGTAGTACCTATAAGATCCAAATGAGCATTTACTATGATAACTCACATAGAGTTACACCAGGTAGATATCTCATTTAATGGATTTAATAAATCATAAATGTTTATGTACCATGGCTGTAGTTGGACATGAGTCCTTTGCATCATTGTAGTGTTGTGGTGCTTCTTGTCAGGTTTGAAATTAGAACCAAAATTAACCTCATATGTTAGAGCTGGAACTTGAGCTTCAGCTTCTTGATCCTGCTTGACTAACCAGTTAAGGCTTTCATCTAATATTGTTAACTTAGCTATTCTTGAAGACAATACCAACCGTGTTTGTATAGAAATGAAAAGTCAATTGTCTTCTATAGATACTAAATGCCAAAAAAAATCCCTTAAAAGGGATGTAAAAACTTCACATTCCTCCTCAGTGAGGGACATGCCTAATTTGATCCACTTGAAGTCCTATGGATTCCCAATGTTAACCTCTAAATTATCCTCCATAATAAGTATATGCACTAAAATTATGCTTGCCCCACTAATAATATTAATTTTCTCTAATTTATTATAAATCTCGTATTTCCTAGCGAAATATAACTAATACCCTATTATCCCCATCCCATTCTTATATCCCATAAATTTTTATCCCATCCTAAAATCAATTAAATCCCCTCATTAAACCCATAATAGACCCTATTACATATTAACCTATTTCTTAAATCCACTAGCCAATTTAAAATTCAAAAATGGTCTACCTACCCACCCACCACCCTATACTAGCCTCTCCTAAAGCCCTAAACCTTATGGGGAGATTTTTAGAATTGTAGGATTATAAAAATCTTCCCCAATCTAGGCCCCTTCTCTAGAATTTTCTAATTTTATATATTTCCATGGAATTAAAAATTCTATGGAAATTTCCTAGCCCTTGATATCAATGTCCCAAATTTGAATTTGGACCATTGCATTTCCCTCCTTACCTATAAAACCAAGTTATCCATCCACCCTCAAACCATCTAGCAAGCTCAAAGGAAACCCATGTCTATTTAGAAATCAAAAAAGCATTTCTATAACATCATTATGCCAAACTAATCCTTCAATCAAGCATCCATTGAATTCATCATCCAAATCCTTTGATCAAGCATCCATGTCAATCTGAGTCTATATGAAATCAAATCATTCAAGTGTAAGTCCTGTAATGGAGGAATGAGAAGGTAAAAATAATGGTAAGCATATTTTATTTGTTATGATTTTCTTTCTCTATCCATTTATATTGGTGTTATCAGGTTTTTTGGGGTTTGTTACTAAAATTAGTAATATTACAAGAATCTAAAATTTGGTGCACATTTTGGTGACCAAAGTGGAACCAAACTCCATTATTTAGTTTAATACCATTATTGGAAGTGTTTTAAGTGATTTTAGGACCAACTTTATGTGGATTCAAGGTCAAATTTTCAAATTTTGACAAATTCTAGGTGAATCATGATATTGCATAGATAATCATGATATTGAAATAGTAGGTTTGTTAATGATAGTAGTGGTATTATTGTTTATCCATTAGTGGTTAGGATTTTAGTAGGGTTTTTGAAAATACCATGACTAACTCAATCACAATATTTTCCTATTATTAGTGGTATTATCATCCCTAGTAGTGATATTATCATATTCAATAGTGGGGCTTAGATCCTAAAATTGTTTATGCTAACTTTATATTTCTTTAGGTGTTTTATTTATTATTATTGCTTTTGTGTGAAGGATAAGAAGGAATCCCTTAGAGGTCAGGTCACTACCCATCTTTGACAGTACCATAACTAACTGAATCATGGGATTTCCCTAGAAATAATAGTATTATTATTTTGAGTAGTGATATTATCAAAAATGATAGTTGGGTTTAGAATATAACCCATTTTTGTTAACTCTCTACTCTTATTTATGTCTTGTTTGTTGTTAATGTTTCTATGTAGGAAGGAAAGAAAATCCCCCCAAAGATCAACTGACTACACATTTTTCATAAAATTATTATTCACTCACTAGAGGGGTTGTCCTGGTAGTAGTGGTATAGTAATTTCTAATAGAGATATTATCAAATATAATATTAGGTGTTATTATATCATTTCCATCTTACTATCATTGGATAAAAAATATATTTGTCTTTTATTCTCTACTTTTTTTGTTTAGAAGTTATGGTGGCAGGAAGGAAGGGTTTTGAATACTTTTGAAAAACTCATGACTCCCACAGTAATCATGGATCATATTTCACAGTCATGATATTGAATTATTGCTAAAAATTGGTAAAACACTACCATTATTACCTTTTAATCATAGTTCATAGAGCTTCCAAGATCTGTCTAGGAGTTTTTAAAGATTTGTAAGACAAAATTGAAGACATTTCTCTATACAAGAATTTCACCCTCTCCATATTTGTAAAAAAACTAGTGAAAAGTGGTATTTCATATCTTTTAGGAATCATAAAAAGCACAAAAAAGGGTAGACTATTTGAAAACCCATCATATAAGATTGATTTAACTTCATTCAACAATATTGTGATTGAATTAGTTGTATATTTTCCCTATGAGTAGCAGCTTTATTACTCTTAGTCATGGATTTGTAGTTTTGGATAATTTGGATTAGTATTGGGATCTGATAGCATTTTTATCATAAAATAATTCTATTTAATATCAAAGCCTTGTAGTCATCTTAATTTTATATACTTTATACTTAGGTCATATATAATATTTTTCTTAGGAACTACAATACCACTATTTGCATGTTTCTACAAATCATGGCTTTGTCATTTTGAGTCATGGGATTGCTAGATAGTCATAGTGTTGTAGTTAACCATATAAATTTTCTATAATTTTGAAAACCCATGACTAACAACTCGTGGGATTGATATTCTAGTCACAAGATTGTACATTTTGGTCATGGTACTATTCTGTATATTCATGATATTGCAAGAACTCATGGGATTGATCAAATTTGAATTGATAACCTTTTCTTGCAAGTACCTTGAAGATTTTGGTACCCTAATCAGATCTATAACCTTTGTGATTATAGGGAGGGGTTCTATTTTGCATTTTTATCTTAAATTCCATTATATTGTTAAAAAATTGTTAGTTTGAGTGTATCATTATCTATTCTAGTTCCTCTTAAATACTTTTTTTTGTGTGTGTGTGTGTTTATTGATTTGTCATATCATGCCAATCACACATAGGTAATTGGAAAGGTCAATTAATCATATCTAGTGTTGCGTGTTTGTTCATCCTTCCCCCTAAGATAGCATGTGATGTGGAATTGACACCCATGTATAGGATTAACATATAGGGGTTAGTTTCATGGTTTTCATCACTTTGCACTAACCAACCTCTATGTTTTAGCAAAGTATAAAAATTTGGGACAACTATCATTAGGCTAAGTGGTTGACCTCTACACATCATTTGTGAAGGGTAAGAGTTAACTCTCTAAAATAGGCATTATATATCACCTTACATGGACTTGGGCCCCAATGTACCTTTATGTATATCAGGGATGCCCCTAGAGATCCCATTTAGCCTAGTATATGACCTTGTAACCATAATAGGTGTACCAATGTAGGAGCCAGTATTAGTTTTAAAGTAGCCATCATGTGTGAGTAGGGTTGAGAGGGTTTAGTTAATACTATAATGGGTCACTAGCCTACAACCTCACCTATGAAGCCATTAGATGGTGCAAACATCAAGTTACACACCTTTAAGTTTACTAATCATAGGTTATGAATTTATTACTTGATTGTGTGTTGTGATAAACCCATGTTGTTTATGAGTTGAGTTAGATTTCACTAGACCCACATACCTATCTAGGTCCTTTGCACAAATAATCTTGTATATCCTTATCACATCAGTCTATCCCATCTTCCTTTGTATATATCCTAGTCATTATCCTTGTCATATTATCATTGTATATATTTTATTTATCCTATCCTATTTCCCAAATTTTCTAACCCACTCATTAGTTTTCATACCCCCATCACATATATTACACATCCTTACCATTATCTCTTTTCAGTTTGTCTTCATCCTATCTTGGTGTAGACATATCCACTCACCATCACTCCATCATTCCTAAAACCTCATCATTATCTTGTATATTCTTGTATTACCCTCTTTTACATACCCTTAGTCTTATGTACATCCTTACCCCATCATCAATCTTTTATATCCTATCATCCTAAATCATCACCCTTTTGTACATTCTTTTATACATCCTTTTATTCATCATATCCCAACCTATCCTCATCACACCTTGTCATCCACATCTTTTTCTAAGTCCATTACACCCATAAATCATAATCATCATCTTATCTGAGTATCCCATCACCTATATTTCATCTTGCATATCCTTATTCCATTATCTTTTTGTACATATCACTTGGGACCCATATTGTATATCCTTATCACATAATCCTTTTGTACATATCCTTATATATCCTTGTCCTTATCCTATCATATGTCCTATCTTTTCCTTCATCCCAACTTGTCTAGTCATACCTACTCATCCTAATTCAATACCCCAATCTTACCTTATACATCCTTGTCATTATATATTTATATACCCATTATCATCTTGTATCCCTCCTAATATAACCATATATACCCATCACATAATCACTCATATATCTTAATCACCATCTTATGCCCCATCAATTGTATCATCTCTATCAAATCCTAGTTTAACCATATCTACCCATTAGTAGTCATACTCCCATCACCTCCATCTTATTTTATCCATCATCATCACCATCTTGTTTTCATCCTCACCACACCCACTCATCATTAGTCACATCACCTATATATTGTCTTCTACATCCTTATCCTATGATCAACCTTTTATACATATCATTCTCTTACATCCTTCTCACATCCATCTTCCTTGATTTTGTCCCATTCTAGTCATACCCATTCATCACCATCTACATCCCCCATAACCAATATTTCATCTTGTTGATGCTCATCATCATACATATCTCATCCTAAGTCTAATATCAATCATTTTTCTTGACCTTATCCTCATCACCCATCTAGCCATCACCTCATCTTATCCTAGTTGGATTTTAGGTCACGTACATGTCTAAACCATCCCCATCTTATATCATCCTTAATCATTTTATCATCACCTATCTATACTTGTCCTTATCCTATCATCCAATCACTCTTGTCATATCATCATAACCCCCATCCTATATTTAACAAAATTAGTCTAAGGCCTTAAGATAGTCCTCCTATCATACCCATCATCTTGTCATCTTATTGATCCATTATCACTTATCATTTGGTCATATCTCATATCTAGTCAATATCCTACTAGCATCTTATCACTCTATTAAAATCAATCTAGCAACCCATCAAGATCAATCTAGTCTCTATCATCCTTGCCTATTCATAACTAGAACCCATCACATTATCCTTTTGCTATCATTAAATATAGGAACCCATCAAAATCTCCTAATCCTCATTATTAGCTTAACAACTAAGCATTATTGATAGGTCGTTAGCACCTATTACACTATTGGTCTAAAATTTGATCATTGAATATAATCAACTAGTCTATCGTCCATCATATTCTCATCATCATAATATCTCATTCCCTTGATCTATTTTGTTCAAGAAGCCATATCTAATCCTTAGTGTACCTCCTCCATATATATTTCATCATCCATTCCCCATGGATTTGGACCCAATCCTCGTAGACCATTACATCTTGGCTAATAAGGATGAAGTCCCTTTACATGAACTAGAGTTAGGTGCTCACCTAACCTCAGACCTTGATCCCATTCACCAAAAATCACCATCCCATAACCCCATTAAATCAATCTCTACCTTATTTTATGTAGTCACCCTAATCAATTAATACATCATAGATAATAGAGATAAATTTCTTGTATATCTATGGAGGATGGGTTCTCTCTTTCACAATGATTTTGACCCCATAAGCCTAAAGTCACCTCCCAAACAAATCCAACATCAACCCTTCTCCCATCCTCCTCCACCATGCACTAGCCTTATTAAAAACACTTTGGGCCCAATTCATACCTATCCATAGTCAAACCCTCTATCTAATAATCATCATCCATCACCTTTATCACCCACCACCATTCAATTATACCCCTCTCTCATAGACCAATACATAACTACCAACAAGGATGAGATCCTCTTGTAGTTCATTACAATGGGTGTACCACTTCTTGAAGGTGTTGACACCCTTCAACTTATTATACCTCCATCACAAACCCCTTTGTGTAAGTCTCCTTCCAACCCCTCATCCACTAGTCATTGTCAATCATCTACCCCTTCCTCTACTAGCAAAGGGGATCCAATCTTAGCTACCCATCCATCCACCCAGCCACATCAAACACTATTTTATCTAAATTATGATGCTTCCACATCAAAGTCACAAAGTAAAATGAGTCCTTATACTCCCCTTCCCATATCCTTGGAAGCCCTTTTTAAATAACTAGTCACTATTAACATGATTGTTTATCCACCTATATATTATCTTGATCCCAAGAAGCCTAAGCCCTTTCTGGTATAAAGCCAACCGATAATGTCACTATCACCAATATTTAGGGAATTCCATTAAACAATGCCCAAATTTTTGACATTATGTCCAAGACCTCATCAGCCATGGTGATAGAGTAATTGAGGATGAATCAAATGAATTTAAATCACTAGGTGAATAAGAAGAGGAATGCCAATATTCCATTCCCTATCATGATGAAACCATTCCCCTTCCAAGCCAAGGTCAAGATATCATATCCCTCCTCCATGATCCTCCCATGTCCAACCACCCATCCATTCAAAAAAAGTCTACTCCCCATTAACATAGTCCTTATATATCCCATAATCCCTTTCATGGACCTATCTTTACTTCATCCATTATTCATCCACCATCTCCCTCTCACCCATCACATTAAATAACCCCATTAGGAGGATGATCATAGACAACTCATCCTTTACTCATAGTATAACATCAGGTACATCAAAATCAACATCAAAGTTAGAATTATTAGGACTTGTTCCAAAGTCTTAACATTAGGTTAGATTTTTTGGTAGGTTAATAAATAATATTGTTAATGGGGCATGCATATTTTAGTAAAGACACACCCATAAAATAAAGTTACTTAGTTTTCATTTTAGGTAGTTTTCATGTTTTCTATTTATTAATTAGAACTACCTTACGGGTTGTTTTCCCATAAATAGTTGGTTATAGGATTAGTTGGTTTTACCAATCATGGATAAAACTCTATATAATCCATGTATGCAATGTAAAAGGTTTAACAAAGTAAAAGAACCCTTATGTACTTTTTTTTTTGAATGTTAATAAAATACTTGTGCACTCACACTAAGTGGGGACAAGGTTCAAAATTTTTGTTCAAGGAGTTAACAATGGTATCAGAGCATGGTTTTGTCCAACATAGTGAATTTTGGGAGCATTGGTGAATTTGAAAGGAAGGCAAGGTGAAAAGTCAAATTCATGTGAAATCAAATGGAATGAAATAAGGTATGCCATATAATGAAAAATATTTTATTGGTTTAAATGTTTGAAAAATTATTAAATTATTTTAATTTTTCATATACATATATATATATTACATTTAAACCTGTGTATTTCTCATATACCACAATTTGGTCATTTTGGCCATTCATACTCCATTTTATTGTGTTTAAACTCCTCATTTGGCATTAAAAATTATTTTTTAAGCATTTAATTGTTATTAAATTCATTATTTTTTTGCAAAAGTGAACTTGTATTGCCTGTTTGTATTGTGAAAATTTTTGTATTTTTCATCCATGGCTACCATTGTTGATTTAATTCATTCTCAACCCTCTTAAAATCTAAAAACACCTAAAAATCTTGTTAAATCCCCTATATTTCTATAATATCCCCTGTCTAATAGGGAATATAGCAAGATAAAAGCTCTGATACCAACTGTAATATCCCTTGTCCAATAGGGAATATAGCAAGACAAAAGCTCTGATACCACTGTAATATCCCGTATCCAATAAGGAATATACCAAGACAAAAGCTCTGATACCACTGTAATATCCCTTATACAATAGGAAATATAGCAAGACAAAAGCTCTTATACCACTATAATATCCCCAACCAATAGGGACTATAGAAAGACAAAAGCTCTGAATTGATATTATGTGTATTCTAAGTTTTTTCAAGATAAATTCAAATAAACAAATAAATCATAGTATAATCTCTTATTTATTCACTTAGACTATTAAAATAGATGTCCTTTGTCATGCATATAAAATAATATTCAAATATGGTCTTAAAAACCTGGTCTTTTGCAAATTTGGAAATAAACCCTGAATCTAGAACTGCTCAGGTCGCTGTGTCAACGCATAGTCACCGACGTTGGTTATTATGCTATCATCAGTTGATATGCTGCCAACACCGGTCAATGTCAATCAGCTATTCTGCCAATGTCAGTTTATTGTCGACTGATGTCGATCGCTGTCGGCCTCTGCCTACCGATGTCAGTCTCTGTGCAGATCTGTATGAACTTCGTACGGCCACCAATATAACACACCCTATTTGATGGACCCCTAATCTCAAGATATATGACTCTAATATAAAAGATCTCTACCTATATAATTTATTGAATCAAAAACCTAATGAAATAAATACCTGAAATCCTTGTGATAACTTCTGTGTGAAGTTATCTCCCAAACCTGTAAACCTCTGTGATAACTTCTGTATGAAGCTATCTCTCAAATTGGAAATATATCAACTGATATTTCATAGCCTCTGAATTGCACACACTGAAGAGTGGACGTTCTCTAATGCAAATGAAATCCTGGAACCCTTGGCTCAGTCTTCACAGAAGAATTTTTAGCAACAATCAATATCAGTAATCAATGAATAATCAATAATGACCTCCCATGAGAAACCCTTATACCCTCAAAAAGATATGCTTGCCCTAATTAGGGTTTATTAAATTAGAATTAGGGTTTCTAAATTAAAATTAGACCAAATAATTAATATTTGATTAAATCAATCAAATATTAATATCTCCCTCAATACATTTCCGATCGAGCCCAAACGAAAGCCAACTGGGAAAATTCTGCTAAACAAAGCCAAGCCAATCTCCATCAAGACCCTCTAACCATCCTATTAGCCTAAGAGGGTCACATAATAGGCTAACTATCAAATCTAAACATGTCAACTAAAAAGGGGACATGACAATCCGCCCCTCCTGAAATTGCTTACCCTCAAGCAATCGTTGAATGATAAACCAATCAATCCACCTGGATCCCAAATGTAGTCATGATCTCCACCACTATCAATCAATACAAACTCCATGCCATGTCCATCACAACTCTCATATAATGGCATCACATCATCCCTAGTACTAAGATAAGAATCCCAACATCCAATCCATAAATGAAAATCAATCAGTAACTCAAGTAAACTCCTTACCTGAATAATATCTGAATCTGGAATATGAATGGTAGACATACTCATATCATCATCAACCTGTGACCCGAATGTAATAGAGACTTGAGTCTCTACCACATGTGCTATCTCTTAAACTTAACTCACCTCAAGACAAAGCTCATCCACCTGTCTCTCTCGTGTTGGTGCCAATGTGCACTCGGTAGTGCACTCTCCCATATCATGTGGTATGAGCCTCTCCATCCGATGAAAAAACATATGTTTGAAGTTGCTGCCCCGTATTGCCTTAAGAATATGTTTCTTCCCATCAACATCAAAACAAACCTCCATGTCCTTTAGATGAAGAGTAACTTCCTCAAATGAATGAAGCCACTTCATACCCAAGACTAATTCTATATCCCCCATGTTCACCACATAATAATTAGCCTTGAACTCATAGTTGTTCAAGCACAATGGGAGGTCTCTAATCATACGCTCACACCTAAGAGTGTGACCATCAGTTACCTTAACTCTAATGCCTTTGAAATCTTTGGTAGTGAGTCCATGCTTCTCCACAAATCTAGCATCTATGAAATTGTGTGTGGCTCCTGTGTCAAGAAGGGTGATGACCCTCTGTCCTGCCAATACTCCACAGAGTCTGAATGAATCATCCAATTGAATGCTGGATAGGCATGCCTCCTATATGTCAAGCTCTAAATCTACCTCTGCCTTAGGCTCTGAAGCCTCTACCTCTGCCCCCTCAGAACTATTCTATTATTCAGAATCCTTTGAATTTGAATCCTCATAATAAGCCCACATCACTCGATTGGCCTTGCCCTTAGGTCTCAAAGGACAATCGTGATTGGCATCATAGGGACCTTTGTAGTAGAAGCAAAGCTTCTTCCTACGTAGATAATTAAGAGCCTCTCAATCCAAAGGTGGTGCTACTAGATTTGCCTTCGAATCATTCTTAACAATTGATTTATCTATGTTAAAATCTGGTCTCTCTATTACCATTGAAGCACTTATGGTCCCTAGATGAAGAAGTACCTCATGAGTTAGATTTACTAAATGGGGCTGCCATCTCCATACTTCACACCTTCTTCATAGCTACCTGTAATGAAGGAGGATCAAAGGCTTTGATCCAACATCTCAATGGTTCTGTCAATCCCTCCATAAAGAGAACTACCAATCTACGCTCTGAAATATTTGGCACCATGATTGCCAATCTCTAAAATTCACCAATGAAGGACTCCAAGTTACCTGTTTGTCTCAATTGTGCCAGATCTTGAAAGTAAACCTCAGGATCTTTACTATCAAACTGCTCAACCAATCTATCCACAAAGTCCTGGTACTCTGTCACCTGCTTATGCTGAAGTGTTACCATACCATGGTACCACCAATCATGTGCTACTCCATCCAAGTGCAAAGTGGTGTATTTGATGGCCTCTATCTCTATCATTAGCCTCAATGCCAAAAAGGTGTCAAGCTTATAAACCCAAGCTTGAGTAGTCATCTTGCCACTGCCATCAAAAGTAGTCAAAGAAAACTTGCCAATAGCCTTCTTCAGCTCATTGAGTTGACCTCTAGGCCTCCTATCCTATCTAACCAGTCTATAGTGCTCTCTCCTTTGATTAACAAAATGATCAAAGGACATCTTCTCCTAAACCTGAGGAGCTAATAAGTCCCACTCATCATTTATAGCCATGAGAACATCTGTAAATAGGGAATCTCCTACCTCCTCCTCTGCTAGAGCCTCTGGTTCCTCTTGAACAAATGTAGGGCATTTAGGTCTATCAGATATTCTAGAGTAGGTCAGCTATGATCTCTGATTAATAGTAGCACTCTTGTTATCTCCTTGCTCCCCATTTTATCTAATAGGTGGGTTCATCCTCCTTACCATAATAGTAAGTGCCTATAGTGCCTGTGTCATCTCATGGAATAATTCTCTGGTATCTTGTTCATCATTATGTCGGTGGCCCCTGGGTGGGCTACCCTCACATCTATCACTCATGATGATCAGTGGCTGATCTAACACTTGGGTACCTTCAAGCAAGGCTCTACTACATGTGTTATACCTATGTGGTCCCAACTCTTGTGGTTGCATAAGATCTATAAACCCTTAGGATGGTAGGATTTAGCTCTGATACCACTATAATATCCCCTGTCCAATAGGGAATATAGCAAGACAAAAGCTCTGATACCAACTATAATATCCCTTGTCCAATAGGGAATATAGTAAGACAAAAGCTCTGATGCCACTGTAATATCCCCTGTCTAATAGGGAATATAGCAAGACAAAAGATCTGATTCCACTGTAATATCCCTTGTCCAATAGGGAATATAGTAAGACAAAAGCTCTGATATCACTGTAATATCCCCAACCAATAGGGACTATAGAAAGACAAAATCTTTGAATTGCTTTTCTGTGTATTCTGATTTTTTGTATGAAATAAGAACAAATTGTGATTTTTTGCAAGATAAATTCAAATAAACAAATAAATCACAGTATAATCTCTTATTTATTCACTTAGACTATTATAATAGATCTCCTCTATCATGCATATAAAATAATATTCAAATACAGTCTTAAAAACCTGGTCTTTTGCAAATCTAGAAATAAACCCTAAATTTAGAACTGCTCAAGTCGCTGTGTCAACACACAGTCACCGACGTCGGTTATTATGCCATCATCAGTCGATATGCTGCTGACACTAGTCGACGTCAGTCAGCTATCCTATTGACATCAGTCTATTGTCGACTGATGTCAGTCTCTACGTGGATCTGTACAGATCTGTATGGACTTCGTACAGCCACCAATATAACACACCCTATTTGCTGGACCCCTGATCTCAAGATATATGACTCTAATACAAATGATCTCTATCTATATAATTTATTGAATAAAAAACCTAATGAAATAAATACCTAAAATCCTTGTGATAAATTCTATGTGAAGTTATCTCCCAAACCTGTAAACCTCTGTGATAACTTTTGTATGAAGCTATCTCTCAAATCGGTAATAGATTAGTTAATATTTCACAGCCTCTGAATTGCACACACTGAAGAGTGGACGTTATCCAATGCAAATGGAATCTTGGAACCCTTGGCTCAGTCTTCATAGAAGAATTTTTAGTAACAATCAATATCAATAATCAATGAATAATCAATAATGACCTCCCATGAGAAACCCTTATACCCTCAAAAAGATATGCTTGCCCTAATTAGGGTTTCTTAAATTAGAATTAGGGTTTCTAAATTAAAATTAGACCAAATAATTAATATTTGATTAAATCAATCAAATATTAATATCTCCCTCAATACATGTCCGATCGAGCCCAAATGAAAGCCAACTGGGAAAATTCTGCTAAATGAAGCCAAGCCAATCTCCATCAGGACCCTCTAACCATCCTATTAGCCTACGAGGGTCGCATAATAGGATAACCATCAACTCTGAACATGTCAACTAAAAATGGGACATGATAATTGCATCTTCAAAGGAAAATATAGAATTTTTTTGAGTTGTATAGCCTATGGTATGGCCTTTCAATGCCTTGACTACAATTTAAATCCATACCAGCAAAAACTACTTCAAAAATTTGCAAAATCTCAGCCAAAATCCATTTTACACTACCTATATGGATTTTTATGGCCTCCAAGAGAGAGAACAGGTGCATAAAACATTTACAAGAGTAGCCATGGCATCCCAGGCAAACATGGCATAGGTATAAACTAGCAAATATTTTTTTAATATATTTCTAATGTTTGATATCAAAAATTTGCTTTGGATGGGTCCCACGTGAGGAAGCTTATTTGAGAAGATTGAAAAGGGAAAAAGCTTGGATTTATTTACATATATGTAATTTTTTTAAATTTTCCCTCATACACAAAATCTAGCATAAGTACAAGTTTATGAGTGCTATGTTTTGAAAATGCTCTTAGAGCAATTGGCTAAACTTATTTTGTAAAGAAGCTTGCAAGGAGGAGGTCAAGGGTTCAAATCCCTTATTTTTGGAAGAAGTTTTTTTTTTCTTTATAATATACTTTTTGTAAAAGGAATATTCCCTTTTAAATCTACTTTTTGTATGCCTTGAAAGTTGTGAAACACATACTTATTGTATTGTGTTGTTTTAAAATCAAAAAAGGGGAATTAAAATTCTATATCATTTACATTGTTGTGGTGATATAAGGGTGTAATTGGTGGAATAAGGTTGTAATTTTGAAAAATAAGGGTGTAATCATTGATTTTTTGTGAGGTTACGTATAAAGCCTATAAAAAAATCTTGTTTTTCTTTTGTGCTCTAAGTGGAGGTTAAGTGAAAAATCCCATAGAAGTAGTGTCTTGTGTAGTGAGTGTGATATTTGTTTCATCTCTTTTGAATTTTGTGTCACTTTTCTCTACTGCACTTTCTTTTATTTCAAGATGCTAAAGATTCAAAATTTGCTTTTAGATGGTGATAGATTAACAATTTCTAATTATTCTGATTGGAAATGATTGATGGAGGCTTCACTAGTTTTTAATGAGTTATGAGATATTGTCAAGAATGAAAATCCCACATTGCCAACATAATAGGCTAAATTAGATGTACTAAATTTGCATGATTCTAAGGACTTAGCTCTCATTAAATGTTTTTTACTCATGATACTTATGTTCATATTGAAAATTCTCCTCATAGTTACACTGCATGGAAAACATTGTCAAATTTATATGATAAGAAACCTAATCATAAGAAGATAGATATTCATATGCAATTGTTTACTTTGTCATTAGATGAAGATGGGGATATGGGAGAATATATGTCTAAATTTAAAAATATCACTAATAAGTACACTAAAGTTGGGTTTGGAAAACTAGATGATGACCTCATAGTCACTACTGCTTTGAAAGGACTACCTGGGTCTTATAGGAATTTTGTTGAAATGTTGCATGTCTCTGACAAGATCACAAGCATCACCTTTGATAAGTTGGCTGAGTTTCCCATTCAACATGACCTCTCTCTACCCAAGAAATCCAAGAAAACTGAAGAATCCCATGTTTTAGAGTCAGCCTAGTTCATCTTCATCTGGGCATCAAAACAATAGAGGAAATAATTATACATGGGGTCAAGGTTACAAAGGAAGTAGATATTAAAATAGAGGTAGGGGTCATTCAAATAATCAAAAATATAACCAATCACATTCACATGAAACAAGTGATTAAGGATATGGTCACAACTCATATAGGGGTAGAGGTCTAGATAGATCAAACATTTAGTGTCATAGATGTGGAAAATTTGGTCACATTGCCTCACAATGTAGGATTATTTTTGATAAAATTTAGAGGCCACAAAAAGTGACTAAGTCTAACTCTACTCAGTATGCTGATCA
The DNA here is from genome assembly GCA_037957365.1 of Torreya grandis. Classification (NCBI taxonomy): domain Eukaryota; kingdom Viridiplantae; phylum Streptophyta; class Pinopsida; order Cupressales; family Taxaceae; genus Torreya; species Torreya grandis. Next base: position 1,264,221 of record JARHVA010001035.1, on the reverse strand, counting down.
TGACTATGATGAGTCCAGTAATGTTGCCCATGAATCTGCATTCACTACTTTAGGGCACATTGATTATATTGAATATGAGGCTAGAGTGAGCTCACATATGTATGGGTTTTAGACACAGAAGCAACCAAACACATGAAATTTAGGAGAGATTTCTTTTGGTCTTTTAAGGAAGCTTCTCTCTCTCTCCAGTTGCCTTAGTAGATAAGTATATGCATACACCACTAGGACTTGGATCTATTCAGATTCTTCTTCTTAATGGGTCTATAAAATACTTGGAGGATGCTTGGTATTTTACCACATTGAAGAAACACTTACTTTCTTTGGTAACTATTCAAAAGAAAGGATATCAAATAGTGCTTGAAAATGGGCTCATTTACATCAATTCAGTGAAAGATGATTATAAAACAATGTATATAGGATATAAAGATAGAAACTTGGTTAGATTGCATTGTAAAGTGCTTCCTCCCACTATTGAACTTGTGGGTGTTGTTGACACAGGTACAAGTACTATGCCTATATAGTAGTTATGACATCTCTACTATGGATATTTGAATATCCACTCTTTAGTGGATTTGCAGAGATATGGTATGGTGAATGGGTTTCCCACTTTTCATAAAGATAGTATTCTTTGTGAATCATGTGTTTTGGGCAAACAAAATCAAGAAAAATTTCCTAAATAGTCATCTTGGAGAGCTAACAAATGTTAGAAGTTAGTTCATAGTGATGTATGTGACATGAAAAAGTCATCCATTGGTGGGTTTAGATACTTTGTCTTGTTTATTGATGACTTTTCTCAGATGACTTGGGTATTTTTTATGAAAAAAAAATCTGAAGTTTTCACTAAGTTTGTTGATTAGTTACACTTAGTTGAAAAAGAAACAGGTTCACATTTGGTCACTCTTCATTCAGATAATGGAGGTGAGTATACCTCAAATGAATTTTTATATTATTTTTGAGAATATGGCATTCATAAAAAATATAGTAATGCTTATACTCCACAATAAAATGGGGTATCTAAATGGACAAACAGAACTTTAGAGGGCACAACACGTGCCATGTTGCACTATAAACAACTTGATGATAAGTTTTGGGCAGAAGCAATTAGTACTACAATGTATTTGAGAAATAGGTCCCCCACAATTGCACTTTTGAGACAAACTCCATATGAGGCATGGCATGGGTTTAAACCCAAAGTTAAACACTTGAAAGTGTTTGGATGTCTTTGTTTTGCTTTGGTTCCTATTAAACACCAAACTAAGTTGGAACCATGAAGTTGAAAATGCATCTTTATTGGTTATTCTGAAGATGAAAAGAGGTTTTATTTGTTTGCATAAGATATAAGCAAACTCATAGTAAGTCAGGATCTTATATTTGATGAGTTTGGGACTATGAACACCGTTGAGATTGATTTTCAACTTGATAGATTCGAGAGGAAAAATAAAAAAAGAGATAAGGGTTTGAATAATGGGGATAAATCTTCAAATTTGTGGTATGAAACTCAAATTCCTTCACTTTCCTCTCCATCATTTACAAGTTCATAGGTTGATGACTTAGAAATTGTTGAAAATTATCTAATTCCCCCTTCGAATGATGCACATGATGAGAATTATGGAATCCCTAATTTGAATAATTTGACTAAGTATTCAAAATGGGCTCAAATTACTTTTTTTGACTTGAAAGCAGATGAAGTTGGTTTAATAGGGTCCAAAAATTCTCAAAAATAGGTAAACTATGCTATGGTCATTACTACTTCTTCCTCTGAGACATCCACTTTTGAGGAGGCATCTACTGAACATGTTTGGCAATAGGCAATGAAAAATGAGTACGATGCCATACTTAGCAATAATACATGGGTTTTAGTTGATCCTCCTCCACATGTTAAACCCATCAAATGTAAATAGGTTTATAGGACTAAGTATAAATTAGATAGCCCCATTGACAAACATAAGGCATGACTTATTGCAAAAGGATATGCACAACAAGAACATATTGACTATGAGGAAACACTTGCACCAACTACCAAATGGCACACTATTCGTATGGTACTTGCCTTAGTAGCACAAAATGGTTGGAAAGTACATCAATTAGATATTAAAAGTGTTTTTTTAAATGGTGATTTACAAGAAGAAGTATATATAAAACAACCTTAGGGTTTTGAATAGGTGGGTGCTGAACACAAAGTGTGTAAATTGATAAAAACTTTGTATGGGCTCAAATAGGCACCCAGGGCTTGGTATGAGAAAATGGATTCATACTTGAAATCCATTATTTTTTATCACAGTGAATCTGATGATACTCTCTATTTTTTAGTACAAGGTAAGAAAATGGTGATACTTGTTCTCTATGTCGATGACTTGTTTATCATAGGTAATGATGAAAAACATAACAAGTCTATGAAGAAGGAACTAAAAGATGGGTTTGAGATGATAGATCTTGGACTTATTCACTACTATATAGGCATAGAGGTAACTTAGAAAGAGCATAGTATTTTCATTTCACAAACTAAGTATATTTCTGAGTTATTAGATAGGTTTGGCATGAGTGATTGCAAAGCTACCCTCACTTCCATGGAAAGTAATTTGAAATTGTCTAAGGATGATAGTAGTGCCTTTTTTTGATGGCACCACATATAGAAAATCGGTGGGAGGTTTGATATACTTGATGACTACCAGGCCTAATATTTCATTTTCAGTTGGAATTTTATCTAGGTTTATGCATGACCCTAGAGAAATTCATTGGCATGAAACAAAATGAGTACTTCATTACCTTTAAGGAATGAAAACATATGGCCTTGAATACTACCACAACAAGAACTTCAAACTTGTTGGATATTATGATGCATATTTTGGTAGGTGTGTGGATGATAGAGTGCCAACCACATGATACACTATGCATATGGGTTCAGGTGCCATTGCTTGGTGTTGTAAGAAGCAGGATACAGTGGCAAATTCATCAACAAAATTAGATTATATTGTAGCATGGGATGCTTCCATAGAAATTGTTTACCTACATCGTATTCTTGAAGATCTTCAAGTTTCTTAGTTTGCTCCTACATAGTTATACATTGATAATCAAAGTACAATCAAAATGTCCAAGAATACTATGTTTCATGCTAAAACAAAACATATGGATGTCAAATACCATTATCTATGAATGCTAGTGGTAAAGAAAGCTCTTGATCCAATATATTGCCCAACTACTGATCAGACAACTGACATCTTCACAAAACCCCTTGACAAAATCAAATTTGAAAAATTTAGAAAAATTCTTGGTATGTGTCCAAAGACCTAACTTTGGATCATAGGGGGGTTTGTTAGTACTTGTTCCAAAGTCTTAACATTAGGTTGATTTTTTGGTAGGTTAATAAATAATATTGTTAATGGGGCATGCATATTTTAGTAAAGACACCCCCATAAAATAAAGTTACTTAGTTTTAATTTTAGGTAGTTTTCATGTTTTGTATTTATTAATTATAACTACCTTATGGGTTGTTTTCCTATAAATAGTTGGTTATAAGATTAGTTGGTTTTACCTGTCATGGGTAAAAATCTATATAATCCATATATGTAATGTAAAAGGGTTAACAGAGTAAAGGCACCCTTATGTACTTGTTGTTTTGAATATTAATAAAATACTTGTGCACTCGCACTAAGCAGGGACAAGGTTCAAACTTTTTATTCAAGGAGTTATCAAGAATGAGTTTTATCTACCTTAAGATTATGTGCAGCACTATCATCTAAATTAGATTCCTCATTAGAATCATCATACCTTATCAATATTAAAATAGATGGTGATAATGCCTACTCTTTTGAAGAACCCATTTAGGATGATGATTTCATAACCAAGTTATTGAATTTTTTATCTAATTTTCAAAGTGGATCTAATCTTACCTTAAAGTCATGTACTAGTGATCTTTTGGATATTTTTTAGGACACTTTCTCTAACATTGAATCTAGGGATTCTAATGACCTTTATGATGATTATTATGCCCATTATACCCTTAATCCATCCCATCCCATTAATCCTCTAACTCACCTCCATAATCCTCATATCCCACTCCATGGAGGGAATGAATAGGAGTATGCATAATTAGATTCCCTTCTAAATTTAATATCATATGCCATAAATACAATAGTCCAAGACCATATTCCTAAACTCATAAATCATGATCAAGTCATCTTTGATCCCCTAAATTAAAGTCAAGAAAATTCACATCATCATCTTAATTACAAAATGTCTTCCCCTAGTGAAGCCTAAAATATGGTATTGGGGGCATATCAAAGTCAAAATAATCATATATCAAGTCAAAAGCCAATCCCCTTTGGTGAAGCCCAAAATCAGGCACCAAGGGTAGTCAATATCAAATCCAATAATCAAATAAAGTAAAAAATCATGTATCCAACCATCCTCTTAATGTTTGGATCAAATAATTATAAAATCAAAAGGTCTTAGATCCCGTAGTCTCATATTACTAATCTAAATAATCCCCTCTACCATATCCAATGGTGTATGCGACTATAAAACCCCCTATCAATTCCTCATCCCAATAATATTCCTCCTTTACATCCTATATCCCATCACAACATTCATGGCATACCCCCATCCATATCATTTCTCACATCCCTAGGTAACATTGCCCCTCATAGGGGTCATGAAGACACCTAGTTAGAACATTCAGAGGATGTTAAATCAAGAGTCAATAAAGGTCACCATCACATGGTCCTAACATCGCCTTTTTTTAGAAAAAGTGTTGGCTAATGTCTTCATCTAGCATCAACATCTTACATCTCACCCATGTTCAATAAATTGAGATGCGCAATAAAAATTCAAAAAATCAAAAAAAAAAAAAAAAAAAAAAAAAACATTCATCCAATGGTGAAAACCAATCATTTGGTGCCTTGTGTAAGTACCATGATGAAAACCAATTTCTATCATCATGGAAAAATAATATATGTTCCATATTTTTCCTCAACACTTGGAGGTAAATCCATCCATTTCATATCCTCATCCATCCATCCCACTTATCACATCCCTTATCCACCTTGTCTATATCACCCATCATCTTATCCCTTAATCCATTATTCATATTCATCATAAACCATCATATCATGCATCCTATCTCTTCTTCCTTCCTATCTTGACCTTCATAAGGAAGCATAAGGTGTATTGATAAATGTCCTCAAACCATCTTGCCATATCCTCCAATGGACACTTGGGAAAATTGTTGGTACATTTATTTGATTTATTGCGTTAACTTATATTTATTATTTAAGTTGGTACACTAATTACTTATTTTAATTATTTTATTATGTTTATAAATAGTTTTCACTAGATAGGATAAGCTTGCTTAACTAGTAGTCAACTTGAACACTTATCTTGTTACAATGAAGTTGTACTCCACTATTTAGGGTAAGATAGGATAAGATTGTTTAACTAGTAGTCAACTTGTGTTGATAATTTACACAAGTTTGACACCTATCTTGTTATTTTTGAGTTGCACTCCACTATTCATGTAGTCAGATATCAGTTGAACTACATGTGTTGTGTGAGTTACTTGATCTTTATCTTGCATGCCTTGTTCTATATAAGCAATGGATATTTGCGTATTCAATATCATATCAATATTAAATTATTAGAGTAATTCATCATATTTGAGTTATTTATTCATTTCAGTTATTGTCTTAGATATAAATTTATTATTTATTACTATTACTATTTTATCTCTTATTCACGCTTTATATTAGATTCATTAGATCTTATATGATAATTCTAACATGGTACCAGAGCTATCTTGAATCTATAGATTGCTAAATATTCAAGAGAAAAATATCCAAATATAGGATCAATTTTTTGATTTTGCATACAGGCATAAATTAGAGCTTTGTCTAGATTTATTTCAAAGTGCATGAGATAGTCAAAATCATCTATAATGTTGTCTAGATTGGGTACAGGAGGTAAAATTGGCAAGGGTTTGATCCAAAAGCACCACATCCAAATCTGGTAGGTACTTGAAAATTGAAGCATTTTTTTAGCAAAATAAACCTCATGGTTATGTTCAAAATGTATCAAAAACTACAGATCCATATAAAATTTATCCAATTTGGACACAATCGCCTGGAAGGAAAATTTATTTTGCTCCTAGGTATGATTGTACAAATTGTATAAACTATGTATGGAAAAAAATTAGACTATCAAGTTAGAAGGCCTCATGAATCAATAGGTAAAATTGATAGGGCAACTTTTGAAGCCAACCATTTGAAAACTATGAGGTATTTTTGAGCAAATTTTATTTTGAAATAGATTAAAATTTTGTGTTCTTCATTTTTGTACTTTCATTTTTTTCGATTTGTTCATATTTTTCAAGAATTTAGGTTTTTCAATAGTATTTATTAATCTTCCTTGTTTATACAACTTCAGAGGCTCATAACTTTCACAAATGACCTCGTATTGAGGTCCCATTTTTTTAAAAGTGATTATTTACAACATATTGGTGTAGAAATTTTTGTAATAAAGTGCATAATTTTTTATACTTTTAGCCTAGAGGGCCTAGTTGAGATTTTTGTAAACTCAAAAAATTATAATCCAGCCTTGTAACTACACTCAATTATAAAGTTCCAATAAATACTTGTTGGGTGGGATAAAACTAAGTAATTCAAGGGGGTTTTATGGTGTGTTCTGTACTTTGATTTCTACTTTGTGATGGTTTATTTTAAATTGTATCATGGGGAATCCTAAGTTCCCACTATCAATAACATACAACTATAACACATGGAAATAGAATGCTTAGAATACATTAATGATTCTAGGCTATACGCCTTACATAACAACAATTCTTATTCCACCTATTGATGCAAAAGAGTTACAACACTTTCTCTTTGAAACTAATAAGGTTATTGGATGCATTCAATCTTACATGTCTTTAGATTTGAATTTTCATCTTGAAAAATGTACAAATCCAAAAGATGCTTGGGATAAATTAGCATCATTTTTTGAAAAAATAGATGAGGTTTATGGTTAGCAAATTGACAATGAACTCATTAGTTTGGATCTTAAAAGTTATGCTACAATATAAGAATACATCACTAAAGTCATAGATCTTAGAGCACAACTTTTTGAATGTAAAATTGATAAAAATGATATTTAATTGATTTTCAGTGCCTTAGATACATTAGGTCTTGAATATTCATCTTTTGTCTCTAGCTTTTCGACTCATAGGTTCACATTAGGCACAATATATCAAATTCCCACCTTTAAGGTATTCTCTGAGATTATAATGGCTGAAGAAGAAAAGTTAATAGCTATGGGTCTAATCAAGTCATCCAAATCTCAAGCTCTAGTTTCAAGTCAACCTTAGCATAAACAAGTCTTAACATCAACATCAAATACAAGTTCAGATAAAAAGAAGTAGAATAATCAAAATAAGTCACAAAAGATAATAATAATAAAGGGAAACAATATTCCTCATAAAGAGATTATAAATCTACTAATAAGAAAGGGGATTCACAAAAAAATATTGGCACTCCTTGCCCTTATTGCAAAAATGGGTTTCACAGTGAACAAAATTGTTGGAAGAAAGAGATTGATGACCTTAAAGGTATTCTCAAGAATATTAACATAAATAAATCCTCTTCAAATAATTCTTCCACTCCTTCAAATTCAAGGAAAGGGAAAGCTATGGCACTAGTTACACTGGAAAATTCTCTCAAGTCATGGGTACTTGACTCAGGTGCTTCACACCATATAGGTTCTGATCAATAAAATTATTTTGGATTAGAACCAAGTTCCTTGCCTCATATTCTCATAGGTGATGATTCTGAGGTAAATGCCATAGGAAATGGTATATTTGATGTTGATAGTGGTGTATTTGAGGATGTCCTCTATGTTCCATAATTATCAACTAACCTTTTCTCTAACTACCAAATCACTCACTTTGATACTGGTAGGAAAGTTGAGTTCACAATAAATTCTATATCAATCATAAAATTGGAAGATAATGCCTTAATTATAGTGGAAAAAGTTGACAATCATACTTAGATTTATTCATTCTCCCATTTTGTGTCTCAGTCTTCCTCTACAATGTTTCTCCCACTCACTGACTTAGTGAGCAAGCTATGGCATGAGTGGTTTGGTCATCTAAACTATTGCTATTTACAATATCTTAGTCATTAGGAGGTGGTTAAAAGACTTACAAATATATAGTTTTTAGGTGGTGTATGTCATGTTTGTGCCTTAGGTAAACATCCAAAGGATAATTTTGATAAAGGGAAGGCTTGGAGGGCTACACAAGTCCTTAAACATGTTCATATTGATTTAGCAAGTCCATTACCTACTTTGCCTTTTAGTAAAACCCATTATGTTCTCACATTTATTGATGACTATTCCAAATATACTTGGGTTTATTTTCTAAAACTCAAGAGTGAAGTTTTTGATATATTTCTAGAGTTTAAAGATCTAGCAAAGAAACAATCTAGGAAGTATGTCAAGAAAATCTACACTAATAATGAGAGGGAATATGTGAACAATAAGTTTGAACAATTTTGTGCTCTTGAAGGAATTGATCTTATAATTTCATTGCATACACACCTTAGTAGAATGGTGTATTATAAAGGAAGAACATATTATTAAAAGAGATGGAAAGTTGTATGATTCATGAAAAATCATTAGTACCTGAGTATTGGGTAGAAGTGATTAATTATGCTACATATATATAGAATAGAGTTACTCATAAATATTTAAAGGGGATAACATTTCTTGAATCTTGGTGTAATAAGAAGCTATAAGTGCATCATTTTAGATTCTTTGGTAGTCTAACATGGGCTCACTTACCTTTAGATAAACACCATGCTTTAGAACAATAAATCTAGACTTGCATATTTAAGGGATATTTTGATGGTGTTAAGGGATATTGGCTCATTGATCTAGATTCACATGAGCTTATTATAGTGAGAAGTGTTTACTTTGAAGAAAGTCCTTTACACTTATCTTCTAAAATTTTTCATTCTTCTTCCTTAGAAGACTTGGATAGTAGTGATGATTATACTCTTGCTTCATCTACTCACAAGGATGATGAGGTAATACCTCCCTAATTGGATTTAGAAAGTTAGATTCTAGTTCTTCCTCTTCCTCCATTTTTTTTCCCATTGATTCCTTTGTGGTCTAAATAGACTTTGGAGGATACAGAACCTCTTATTGGGGATCTATTATATATAAGGAGGACATGGTCACATCATGATCTTCCATATTCCTACATTTCCACAGCTTCTAGTCCACAATGTTTTTAGGAAGCCATATAGACAATTGAGTGGGATTAAATGATGAAAGAAGAGCATGACTCATTGATTAGGAATAAAACTTGGGATCTTGTTCCTTTTCCTAAGGGAATAAAATTAGTATGATGTAGGTGGATATATCAAACTACATTTCTAGTGGATGGAAATATTGATAATTATAAATCACACTTGGTGGCTAAATGTTTTTCCCAAGTGGAAGGCATTGAATATATAGAAACCTTTGCACCTATTGCTAAGATGAATTCCATTTGGTTGATATTGGATATTGTCGTAACTCATGGTTGGGTTGTACATTAGATGGATGTGAAGAGTGCATTTCTTCATGGGGATATTCATGAGGAGATATATATGGAGAAGACATATGGGTTAATTTAGGATTTTTCATTGGTGTTTGGCTTGCAAAAGTATCTCTAAGGTCTAAAATAAGCCCCAAGGCTTGGTATTCTAAGATGGACACATTTATTCTCTCAATCAGGTTCTCAAGATGTCACTCAAATCCAAATGTCTACATTTTATGGTAGGAGGATTCACAATTATATTTGGTGTTCTATGTTGATGATCTCATCATTACAAGGATCATAACATCCATCATCAATAGTGTTAAGACTACACTTCATGATAGGTTTTCTATGATAGACATGGGCCTATTGCACTATTTTCTCAAGATTTAGATAACATAGTCTTCTTTTAGGATTACTCTTTCATAGCCCAAGTATACTATGGACTTGTTAGCTCAGTTTCACATGGTTTATTTTAGGCTTACACTAACTCCCTTATTATCTAGAGTTAAACTTGAGGTTAATTATTCCAATCCCTTGGTTGATGACAGATTATATTTCTCACTTTTAGGTAGCCTCATCTATTTGACTCATACATGGCCTGGCATTTCATATGTAGTTTCCATGGTTTCACACTTTATGTAGACACCACATGAGCTTCATTAGAGAGCCACCAAGTGAATTTTGAGATACATTTAGGGCACTATCAGATATGGGATTCATTATATAGTATGTATAGGTTTAGACTTGGTGAGATACATAGATTATAATTAGGATGGTGATTATGATGATCGTAAGTCCACTTCTAGTTACAACTTTCACTTTGGATCCATCCCCATTTTTTGGAAGATCAAGAAGCAACATGTTATTACTCTTTCATCTATAAAGGTTGAGTATTGTGGTGTTGTTAATGCCACTATTAAGGCTATTTGAATTTAGAATATTCTCACTAAGATTGGAGTTCCATTTTGGAATATATTAATCATCTATTATGACAACTAGAGTACTATCTATACTTCAAAGAATTTAGTTCATCATCGGAGAAACAAACACATAGAGAACCATATGAAATTTATCATGGAGATGATTTAAGAGGAGATTATTGATCTTCAATATTGTCCTACAGAGGAGAAAATTACAAATATTTTCACCAAAACTTTCACTAAAAAAAAGTATCTTCACTTACAATCTATTTTGGGGGTGCAGGACATTAGTTCTTTAGGGGACTTTAGTTCTTTATGGGGGTCTCCTAAACTTTTATTTTGAATATTTTTTTCCTTTGGGGTTTCTCCTTTCTTCATCTATTTTTATAGAGTACCTAATATGGCTATACATTGTTGATACACTTATCTGTATAGCCCTACCTAAGCTTTGCTTATGGGGGGTGTTGGTGAATTTACTTTATTTATTACATTTACTTGTATTTACTATTTATATTAGTTCACTAATTACTTATTATAAATATTTTATTAACTTGATTAATACGTTTCACTAGATAGGATAAGCTTGCTTAGCTAGTATTCAACTTGGACACCTTTCTTGTTACCATGGTGACGAGTGTCATTTAACTCCTTATTTAATTAATATTTAATTGATGTCTTATCAACTAGGGCTGGTGTCTAAATCTATCTACAATAAGGTGTAGGATGGTATATATAGAAGTCTATTTGTGGGGGTGTTTGATGGTCCTATTCTAACTTTGACTAATGAAAGAAATGTGTCTTAAACTACTTGATTCACTCTTTTGATGAAAAGAAAAAGATGTAACTATTTAATAAAATGAATCCACTCTTTTGATTGAAATTAAAATCACACTCCTATTTACTGTTGCATGGAAATGGAAATGTTTAACTTGAAAAGGAAATTTGCTTCACACGTTTGTTGTAAATGAAAACACACTTTGCTTAGAAAGGAAATGCCTTTTGAACTGTGAATTTGTTTTGATGTTTTATGAATGAATGCAAACATTATCAAGATTTTGATTAGTTATAATAAAGAGTTAATATAACATAACATAAGTATTGTACACAATTCTAGGTTCCAAGGAGAGTGGGCCCTTGCTCCTCTCAGACTCAGGAATAAATATTAATCAATGCTAGAAACTGAAGTGATAATTCATAAAACTGAAATGATTACAATCTATATAAAACCTATAATATGCTTGTATGTATCTTTCATCTATTATATTTTAATAACAAAAGTCTTACCTTTTATGCTAATACAATCAACTCAAAATAGGATGCAAAGAGATAGGACTCCTTGGTCGATCCGCTCATCTAAAGATAGGATATTGGATTTCCAAGAGATCTAATTATTTTGATGAAATAGATATACTATCCTATAATAGTCCTAAGATCCAAATATATACAAATTTATCAAAATCAAATCCTAAAAAATGGTAGGCAAGTATTTTCCTCATTTGACTCCAGCTGGAATGATTTTCTCTCATCTTATCTAGTTGCTAGCTTCCCCATTTGTAGCTTTATCTTTATAGAATCCATAGAATTGACCCTACAAAGTTGGTAATAATGGGCCTATGGAGTCCATAGAAATAAGCTTGTGGAGTCCATAGAGACAAGCCTATGAAGTCTGTAAAAACAATCCTATAGAGTCTGTAGATTCATTCTGTGTGAGTTCATAGTTCTGCTAGATGGAGATCAAAATTAAACTTTCACTATACATCACCTATGTCTTCTTCCCGAGCATTCTTCGCAACAAAAATCACTAAAACATGCTATGTATTAGATATTAATGAAAAAGTAAAGGTTTAGTCTTTGGTTCAATATAAACATGATAAGTATCTACTTTCCATGTAATAGCTATCTTAAAATCTATGATTTTCATAAGATAATATCCTTAGAGAGACAAATTGAGGGAAATAACATGTCAATAATGAGCCATATTCTAAGCTTATCATCTCCCCTAGGCTTTACCTTTTGTAAGTCCCATTGCAAATATTCATTTACATTCATAGCTCTTGCATTTACTTTCCACACTCTAACTCAAATCATAGTCATCAAATTCATCTATTATATGCTTTTCTAAATTTTTTGTAAACCTCTGATGTTCTTGAATCATTTGTTTCATATATTAAATTGATCCTCTAATTTTGGAGCCTAACTCTGCCATCCTAGAATAGGTATGATCAACAAAGGGGGTCTATATCTCATGCTAAACCATTTATTTTATCCCCTAGAGTTTATTACCTTTATTAAGATTTCCAAAATTGTGGTAGCTCTCCTCATACTCCATCTTAAGTTATTTGCAGACACGACCTCTCATATTTTAAGAGGCACTAAAATTTGGTCCCACTTTTTCACACTTGCAGTCACCACTGAATCAAAACTCTATCTTGAAAATAGGTTAAAAGAGATATCAAAATCATATAAAGATTATAAATAATGAGTTTTAACTTCATCACTTAAACAAGCATAGTTAAAATTCTTTTTGATCAATTTTTGGATAGGAAAGGCTAGTCTGATACACAATCCTATAGTCTTAGCATGATTTCTATACTCCTCAAATCTACTTTTCCATGCTAGTTTATTTTTGAATGTAAAATGCAATGCCCTTAGTTCAACTTCTCCTACATTAAGGTTTATCAAGAACTTATTATGCTCATGGTCTCCTATGATCAAATCATGCAAATAAAACTCACAAAGCAAATCCTACTGATTAGGTTTAACAGTATAGAAAATTTCCAGAAATGTTGTTAGTTGTAAAATCATATAAGGAAGATGACAACAGATCCTCATAAGCTACCACCTATAAAATTGTTGAAATAAAAAAAAACTATATGTATGATAAGGATTCCTACATACCAAAAGAGATTCCCCTAATTTGCATACATCCTACAAATTTTCTTTTAAATCTTGAACCTTAGCTTCTAATTATTTCTTTTCATTTTGCAATATTTTGTTTGAAGAAGTTGCAACTTTGTTTTTTTGTTTGAGTATAGAATATTTTTATTCAATTTGATTTAGCATTTTCAAGGTAAGAATACCTGGACAACTTATTTGACAACTTTGGTCAACAAATACCTTAGGAGGAGAAGGTGTAACATTAAAAGGTGCTTAGGAAGAGTTTACCAAACTCTACAATCTCTTATTCTCCTTCTTCAAACTTTCTACATATATCCAGAGGTCTAATTGTTTACTTTCATTCTTCTTTATTATTTCTTCTAATCTGTGAACTTCTACTATATGATTGATAGATGTTGTGTCTAATTTTTACACCAATAATGAGTTGAGATGATCCTTATTTTGTAATTGACTGATCAAGTCAGCAATGTCAGTTATTTATTGTTCCTCTAGAGCTTGAGTTTGAGAAAGATTCAAGGTTAACTGCATAATAGGATCATTTAGATTAGATGACTCTAATTTCTCATTTGTGCATATATTTTTTCCTTTATTCATTATAGTTTCAATTGAAACATGTGGTTGTCCCAACATACTTTATTCTTCTACCGTGATTGGCTCTTCTCTTAGAATTGGCTCCTCTATTATGATTGGAGAGTTCCTTTTGAAAGGATTTTCTTCAATATCTATAGTTTCAAGAATAATTTGATGTATAGGGGAATGAGATACCTTTTTAAAACTATCTAGAATGTGTGCAGCCTCTTATTCATCTTCATCTATTAGAATTAACCTTCTC